>WHYT01016341.1:93589-196694 GCA_009806455.1 Tetrax tetrax | reverse complement strand
TGTATGTGTCCAACTTCTACATACCTCACATTATTTGTGAAGTTAATTTTGAGTGTTTAAGGAGACGTGATGGAGGACGTAATGCTAAGGGGTACGGTGAGCTAATAGAGCAGAGCTGTGTTTTGCATCATACACCATCCATACAGGGCTGAGATGTTTCTGATTCTGAATATTTATAGCTGTCAATGAATGGCGTGCAAAGCTGAAAGAGCAGAGTGTGATTTGCAGTTAGCAGGGTGAGTAGGTGTTGCTGGCACCCAGAAGAAACAAAGGCGAGACTTGCACACTGGACCAACGTGCTAGGGAACGCAGAGACGGGCACTAATTACAGGAGTGGCAGAAGTAATTTCTAAAGAGGGGCTTCCCTAATTATACCTCAGCTTTACGCCTGAATAGCCCTGCCAAAACGCAACCACAGATCTTGGTTGTCGTATTGTCCTAACAGAGTTTTGGACTAGGTCACATTTTTAAAGAGGGAGAGAAATCTTTCTGTCATCACGCATAAGGGAGTTACATTTGTGAACAGATTAAACTCCTGACTGCAAGTCCAAAAATACGCAAGATACAGTTCCTCTTTTATGCCCTCTCAAATGAAACGTGCTAATAACAGACATTAACAACTGAAGCCTTTTAAGATGAAAAGGACTCTGTATTTGTTCTCTTCATGCTTGTTAAATGTTTTATGGTGACGCTTATTTACTGTCAAGAAAATATTTCCAGTGGAGGCAACGTACATAATGATAAAAATAAGCAAGCACTAAAACTATTTTTTTTACTGACCAGAGCACCTTCCAGCACTTCCCCCTGGATTCTTTCACACAAAGAACATATTGTCACTGGGGCCATTATAAGGCTGTGCTGCTTTGCTAGACTCGGCAGGACTCAAGGGAAACGGCTATAGATTGCAGCAAAAAAGTCCATCAGACAGATCGCATCTGACCCCACTGTTTCTAGGAAAGAATGCACCAGAACACTCTGGCTGAATAGACAGATTTTCCAAATGTTTTAAATCAGTTTTGAGACAAAAAGAGAAGATGCTAAGGAATGGATTTGGCCTATAAACATTAAGCGATGTGATGCCCATTTCTCTAGGAAGCTGACATTAGGGGCTTTCTTGCTGATGGTAGACCTGAAGGAAAAAACCCACAACAATTAAGCAGCAATTGAAGAAAAGCAGGCAAGAAAAGATGGCTATGTATTAGTACAATAGCTCAGAGGCTTTTCATTTTAGGATACAAAGAGGGAGTACAGAATGCTGTTTTCTTTTTAAAAACCTTTTAAAAATGGTAACTGCATCCTGCTCTTGTAGATGTATTACTTATGACATCCCAGTTTTCATCCGTTCATGATTTTACATTAGAGTTAAATCTCTGCAGCTTGAATCTCACGGCTGAGTTAGCCAGAGCCCATAAAATATTGAAACCTTTAGAGCAGCAGCCAGCCAGGTTGAGAGAAGTTCATGTCCAAAGCTGAGCTTTAGATTCTGAGACATCCCAATTGGAGTGTAGTACAGAAAAAAGCACTGATAAAATTTTCATAAAAATGAGCTAAGGATATTGCTAGCATGCTTCCCAGCATCTATATGAAAACTTAATCTGAGCTAATGGAAAGGATATGAAAGCCTTTCTCAATTCAAACACAGTCAGTGCATAATTCATAAATTATTGTCAGAGAAGTGATTCTGCTCTGAGATTTATTCTCTTTTGGATAGAAGCAACTGGAGGAAAAACTGGGTCTTTTTGACCTTTAATACCAGCAAATTTTACAGTAGAGCTGTCAATATAACCAAGTAAACTGGTCATTTCTCCAAACAGCAACAAAGTACCGGTATGCACTCACTGCGGGCTAATATTAACACAGCCCTTTAGGTTACTTGCAAACCATTCGAAGCAACTGAACCTAAAACATTTAAGTGAAGATAGTTACAGAGAAGAGAATGAAATTTCCATGTTTGCCATGACAGACACAAAAAGGTTCATTATGTTAAGAAGAAAAATCACGCAAAAATATGCTTCACTTCCTAACTCTAGTCTTCAGCAATGATTACCTTTAAAAGCCTATTTTCCAATTAAAAACCTATGCAACGTTCCAATAGAAAATGCATACTGACAGATTTTTTGTTCCTTATATATGCCTCACTTCTAAACAACATAGCATAAAGTATGAAAACATTTATCCACGGGTAGTGATTAAATATTTCAGCTCTGAGTGAGGTTGTTGCACAGTCAATGCACACAATCTGTAGTGAGTTAAAAGCAAATCTGACAGAAATAGTTGGAAATCTGAGGAAATTGTAAATGCAATTAAGTACTATCAGTAGAAAAAGCAGCAGCTGGCTGATACACGGCAACATTTCTCTTTCCTTCAGTTCTGGAACTGCTATTACCTTTCCTCCAACGTAGCAGGCACTTAAAAGAAAATCAAGAACCAGAGACAGTTACAAGTTGTGAATCCTGGCGTGTTTTGAAGCTGTAAAAATGTATTTCTGATTGGAGGCAAAGACATTGCTAAAAATGACCAGCATTATCCCCCCAAAGAAAAACAAAAGCAGCAATCCAATAAATCAGTCTGATAGAGATACAAGGAACATTTCACCAGCAAAAAAGTACACTGGAGTCTGACAATTATAACATATGGGGGAAAGCAGCCTGACACAAATGAGATGATATATTTCTTCCTAATTCTGTTTAAAAGTGATTACACGGTTTAGGGATGGGGGGAAATTAATTACAACTGGGTGCTTCGAACACAAAGGTGCCAACAGAGATTGCCAGAAATACAGGCTGGTTTAGGGATTTTTTTTCTAGAGATAATGGCATCAGAAAGCGGGAGAGCGCTGCACGGAGAAGTGGCTGGAAGTACAAAGCTGAAAGGCAGAAAAGGAGGAAGAAAGCTGTGAGTGATTTAAGACAGGTTCTTAGGACATTTACCCTGAATCCTCGCTATGGTTATTGCCATTCCCCGTGCGCAATATCAGGTAGTACGTGATCGTATCCCTCTCACTTCTTCCTCCTGTATAAGTCTCCTGAAATGCTCATTAATCAATAGGACTCTAATGCTAGAGAGCTTCTAAACCCAAAACCTACTGCAACAGAGAGGTGCTCAGATTAAGGGGCTGATCTTGTGCCCCTTGCTCAAGCGAAGCTTATATTGGGAGATATTCTCGCAGAGCACTCATCCCGCCCCTGTGAAGTGACAGACTGTATTTATTTCACAGGGAAGGGGATCAGGAATGCAGCGCCAGACCCAAAATCACTGTGGCCTTCGCATTTGTGTTTTACCTGTTGAGGGAGGAAACTGCTGTGCCTGTTGCCAAAGGATTTAGCTGCAGTAAGATACCCTGCCTGCCATCCGAGCAAACATCAAATTCTTCTCCTCTGGTGACTTCCCCCGCTCTCTTACACAGCTGCGCTGCACACTGGCAATAAAGTCATATTTTTAAAAACCTTATCTTGTCCTTCACAACACAAATTTTACCAAAATGCAAATAGAGGGAATGATGCTGGTACATGAACCTTGCAACTGATTTCTAGGCCCCAATATTAGGCTTGTAGTGCTAATAGTTTTGAGCAAGTCATCTTCCTTGCATGCTTTAGCTCACACTTGAAAGCAGAATCAATGATTCACAATGCTGGAGAATACGGAAAATATTTCTTTTTCTCTTATCTGACTGGTGTTATTCATGGTTGTTGGGTAAAATTGTGACTGACTGGGAAAGTGCAACATTTTCCACGGACCCATCCACACTGGAGAAGAAAGCCAAAATAATATTTCCCAGAGTGGTCTAAAGGTACTGCTCCAGTATATGTATTATAAAATCAGAATGCTATCCTCTGCAATACTTGCCACCATT
This sequence comes from Tetrax tetrax, assembly GCA_009806455.1. Classification (NCBI taxonomy): domain Eukaryota; kingdom Metazoa; phylum Chordata; class Aves; order Otidiformes; family Otididae; genus Tetrax; species Tetrax tetrax. Next base: position 192,841 of record WHYT01016341.1, on the reverse strand, counting down.
TTTGCCAATGCTTATCTTTTCACACATAAGGATTTTTTTTTTTTTTGCTGTAGGATAGGCAAGTGCTTTGTATATATTGCACATAAAATATATAAAAGGTGGGAATTAAAGTTTCTCCAAAGTTAGCTTGGAACTCTAGGATTGCAGTTAATCAAATTGATTACCAATAGATTGCAGACAAATAGGAGCTAAGGGGTCAATTTTAAAGATTTTTTTTTTTTTTTTTTTTTTTTTTTTTTTTTTTTGTGAGGATGAACAACCAGAAGGTAATTAAGTACTATAATGTGGTAATTCCTCCAATGTTTCAGCCTAAAGCTCTGGTACGGCATGAGCAGGCAGAGACACCAGTGGCTGCTCTGCCAGATTTGGGTCCTGTTTGTCCCCCAACATAACACAGTGTGTTGGGTCCTTCATGCCCAGCAGAGCCTTGGGAGCTGGGCTGGGTACTCACTGCGGCAGGAGCGTATGATCAGGTGGTGCCGCACGCAGAGAAGCCAGAGAGCAACGGTACCATGGGAGGTGGTGCATTTGCTGTTGGACCACAACATATAAAAAAGAGATTGAACCAGGTCTGCACAAAATCCCTTCCCACTCAAATATAAACAGTTTGTGTGTTTATGCTAAAATATTTTCATTATTAAGACATGAGACTAACATTGTAATTTTGCCCGCAAACTCTATATCTAAATTCTGTTTGACTGGATGAACATACATTACATGATTTCATAAATTGAATAAATAAATGAAACTGCTTAAAAATAAAGTCTTTTTTTCTTCCAGAGAATTTGACTGTGTTCAGTCTCAGCCTGTATTATTCACTGAGAACTACAAAGCACAACTGTAGTCAGATATCTTTGGAAGGAAAACTGATTTCCTTTTTTTCCCCACCAGTTTATAGAAACAGACATATCTAAATAACACATACTGGGTAACACAGAGCTTTTTCAAGCTTCTTGTTCTTGCCTATTGTTATTTAGCTTTCATGCAGCCATAGCCCTGAGAACAATCAGGGTTTGATTTTACAAAACCTGGTCTTCACCTCTTCTTTTGACTGCATTTAGCTGTTGTGGAAATAAGGAGGGAAACATGCCTATTACAGCTGGAGAAGTTAACATACCTAAATGGCATTTCTTTTATAAAGGCAAGGTTGTAATAAGTCATGTGATTTAGAGTAAAGGCAGCACAGTGTGCAATGGGAGCAATTTTCTGCCCCTCAAACAGCACTTCAGGTGATGTTGTTCATCTTTCGGTGACTCGCTGTGTCAAAGCATGCCCAGAGCAGAGGTGTTCAGGGACCCGACAAGCCGTAAGTGTCCAGCTGAAAAACCTGGGAGATATCCCAGGGCTCAAAGAGTTCACTTTTTCAGTTGCTCTGATTTACTTCAGAATGCACCTTTAGGGAATTTATGTCTTCCATGCCTTTAGTTTCCCATTTCCTTTCTTGTCATCTTTAAAAATCCATTAAAGATCACAGAGACGGTTTCTCCGAGCTTCCATTTCTGAGGGGCTGTGGAGCTCCATAAAGCCTGCAGTTGCAGAGGTGAATTGACTCTTTTACTCTCTGCACCTTGATGTTGTTAGGACGACATTTTAATTATAGGTGGTGGTTACAGACTGAGAAAACATACTTAATCCAACAGGGAAGCAAACATTTTTTACTCATAAGGATTTAACAAAAACTAGCTAACCAGTCTGCTTCTGTCTGAACAGGAGAATATTAAAATTCAAGATAAAATGGGGGGTTTGGCTTCTCAAGGTGTTTGTTTGACAGATTTAAAATTATAGTAGTACTATGTTTGCCAAAAGCAATCATTAGGCTTTTAAGGTGTTGCTAAAATAAAAAAGAAAGTAACTTCCCTTAATAATAGGCAGCTGCAGTATTCCAGCTTGCATTTATATTTTCTACACAAAACATTTTGCTAGTCACATAGGATGATTGGTATTTCACCTATTTTACAATATTGTTACAAGTTTCCCTACAGTAGAGGAAGTTTACATTAAAATGCCACACCACTCTTGCTATGATTAATTTAGATTTGTCTATCACTGTGCATGCTTGCTGCTTTGCCCTAGGTATTATAATAACTACAGCCTGCTTGTCATTTCCTGCTAACATTGCCTCACCTGTAAAACTGCAGTAGCTCTATTTCAGCTTCCCCAGTTTCTGCCATCACCTTACCTATTACAGCAGAATAAAAGAACATTTCTCGGGTGCATTCATAGATATTTTCATCATATTTCAAATGCATTTGGACAATTGCTGCATATTTGCACTACAACAAATGGAATAATTCCCCACATCTCTTCATGTATGGAATACTTCTGTATTTATGTAGAATTGGAAGGCAAACTTCCACATACATGCAGAGCTATTTGGTTTCTTGATACATGTATCATTTCATATGCATATGTGTGAATATGTCTGTGTTCATACTTTTTTTTTCTTTAAAAAAAAAAAGTAGCTTTTCCAAAGCACTTTAATTTAATAGAAAATCTATAGTTTAAAGTGCAAAACTTAAAAAGAAATGACAGGTCAAGTCATTTGGATATGGACTAATTTTAAGGTAGCAAGAGCAGCACGTCATTAACACGAGACCTTAATTACACACACTGTGACTGCTCCATTTACTCTAACTGGGAAAGAGGAGTCAGATTAGCACGACTGCCAATGGAAACGGCTGCACAAGCAGACCAGCTGTGGGGCACAAGCTCTGCAGGTTTTGGGGCCGCCGCGCTTTGCCCTCCTGTTATTTAGAAAAGAACAAATCCATTCTGAAACTCTTTTCTGTTGCTAGAAACCTGCAAGAGCAGGTGCTGCACTCAGAGCAATTTTACTCAAATAAGTAAAGTCTGCTCCTAATAAACGTACCATTCGGTAGGAGTGTGCCGAGAGGGGCTCACATCCTGCCCTGGCTCTGAGCAGAGCCCCATCCCTGCGCACCGTGCCTGTTCCTACTGGAGAGAGTTTGCCTCCCCTAGACACTTGCCATCCAATCTAGGAGAAGATGCAATAAGTTAATCTATTAACCCATAGGGGGTGGGCAACAAGCAATGAAAACAATAAAAAGACCATGTGTTAACCTACGTGCGTAGCTCAATGGTTCCAGACTTAGCCGTATGTGCTAAATTGGACCATTAAACACTGTAAAGCAAATGGCGTACTCAAATGCTATCACAGTCTGTAATTTATACTATGTTATGCAGGGTAGAGTAAGTTTCTCATAGTAAATAGGGTTTCTTTGGATGACTAGTCTCTAACAGTATATTTTCACATAATTAAAGTGGACACGGTTTAGAAAAATGAAAAGGCTAAAATAGAAGGCTCAGCTGCAAATAATATTAAATGGCATTATCAATAACAGAAATCCCAGGGTTTGCATATTAATTGTAAGAAGGTGCTAATTTGAGTGTTTTAAGCTTGCATTCACAAGCTTGTTTACATGCTTTGTTCCACCTGGACCTGTTTGGAGGTTTGTCAAAAACCTAACAAGCAGAAAAAGATTGCATTTGAAAATACACATACATGTTTAATTAAGCCAGGGCCACCGAACATTCCTCAATATATTTAGCTGTTGAGATTTAAGCACCACCAGAGCATCAGGCATTATCACCTTTTGAAGTACTGCAGAATCTTTAATATTTAAAGCACAAAGCAGACTTTAATATAAAATTCTAGCAGACCACAGAAGATTAAAGACGCATTATAAATGTGACAGTTTGTAAATGGAACACCAGTATTAAAGGGAACCCCCCTGATATTTTATAGCATATTTTTCAGGTGTATACTAAATTATAAATACAATTAAATAGCAGTAATTATTCTCTGGGAGGAGATGGCAGTTTAACTATTCTAGAAAATAGTGATTAACTATAATGTAGGAAAGTGGTAATATGTGTTTTACCACACTGTTCTTGCAGCCAAACTTCACACAGAAGTAGAGTGTTCAGCTAATTTAAAACCACCCTAGGGCCCTACATCCATGGGCACAATGTCTTCCCTTGCATGAGACAGGGAGTGGGGAGGGTTGCTTTCTTGGTGTCCAAACCTCTTGGCTTTTGCTTAAACTATACAGCTGTTCTCCATTACTGGAGATCCTGCTGCTGCTGCTATGAATTGCAAGGGAGGGAGGGCAGCAGGGAGACCACAGAGTTAAAATCCTACCTCCTGGAGAATTTTAATCCTGAATCAAGATGGACCAATACTGGCTCTTCATGGTCATGCAGGGAATTTTGAAAGGCAGGGATCAAACCTTACTGTACACTAAATTAATTCGGCAATCTGTACCCAGACCAATAAGACTCATATTTAATAGGCTGACCAATCCTTTAATTCAGTAAATAAAACCCAGAAGACTAGAACTGCTCCATGTCTTTGACTCAGCTCTGTTTTTACAGAGGGATAAATACCTGTAGGAGTGATGGTAACCATTAAAAATCTCAAGGACAATATTTGGAGCAGACTCCCTGCTTGCCAGCTCTCATGGGGAGCTGAGATAGGCCCCCTAAAATTGGAGCCGAGCTTTCCTGAAGCACACAGGCTGATGGCAGCTCAGCATAGTGGGCAGTGCAGGGACCCATCTCCTCCATGGCAGCCAGGATTTTAGGGCAGGCCTGCTGGAAGGAGCCATAGGTCTCTCAGGACTGAGGCTTGGGTGACATTTTTCTGTCCTTGTCTTTCATCATTGCCCTTTGACCCACTTCCCTTTAAGAAACAAACTGATGGAGGCCGCTCTTTATTTTCATCTCTCATTCCACAAAATTTGTTGGGATTTTGTTTTAGGAGACCCTCAGACTAGGATTATTAATATTTAGCAATTTGCATCTTTGAAGAGGAGGTTTCATGTTGAAGGCCATCTGCATCCAGACACTTTCACCCTTGCTGGACAGCAAACCCCTGAACATTGGACATTTTGGGAGACTCTCCACAGCTCAAGATAGGGGCTCAAGACTACTGAGGAAGATGCTTCCAGAAGCCATGGCTCCTGATGACATTTCTCTGACCAGAACATCTCTTACTCACCCCATGCCCACCTGGGATTTTGCTTATTCCAGGTTGCAGCGTTAAGGTTCATATCCAGATGTCAATTAAACTCTGTCGGCAAAAGGAGTGGCTCTGATGTCAGCAACAACAGTTTTAAAGGACCCAATCTGGATAGGATCGAAGAGAAGAAATTTAAAACAAGGTTTTAAAAGCACAGAAATCCAACAATTTAGCATGAGTATTGAAGTCTTTAGTGCTGGGCCATACAACTCCAAGGTCCCAGTGCACAGCTGAAGCAGTTGGTGAGTCTCTGGAGTGCCAGGCACACCACCGCACTAAGGGCATGCTAATATGCATTCCTGTACAAAAGCTTAGCATATTATTTTCACTTTTATTATCAAAAAAAGGGGAAAATATAGCTAAAGTTATCCAACAGAGTGCTTTAAAACAGAATTTTCAAATAAAAAATATAAAGACATCTTAGTTATATTATTCATTGCAGAAATAAAAAATAAATTATACATAGTCTCCTAATAGAGAGAGATTAAAATGGATAAATAATGAAAAGATTACAATAGCTGTATTTCTCAGGGTCTATTTTATATTGTTAACCTAACTACTGTACACTAGACATGATTAGGCACACCACTCGTATTAAAAATGCAGTGCATCTGCTATTCATAAAAGCAATACCCAGGTCATGTTTTCCTCGAGACTTTGCAGGAGCTGGATCGCACACATTCTGTGTGGTGGCATAGGCACAGCAGACCATGCCTCACGTCTACATGGGATTTTTTTCATGCAAGGATAGCAAAGGCATGTGGAAAATGAAAGTTTGTGCTACAGAAATGGGGGCATTGTTAAGGTGCCCCCCAGGTTCAGTTGTTACTGGAGGAATTTTTGGTTTTGCTAAATTGCTTCTTTTTCCATGTACCATACACTCCAACAACACCTCCCCTTCACTATGGGTTGCAGCTTCTCTGAAAACAAGGATGCCTCTACTTGTTTTCAGAAGATTTTAAAGAATTAAAAAAAAAAAAATCTTTTCATTTGAACCAAATACAAAATTTTACAAACTTATTAAAAAAACCAAACTCACAGTGCAAAAACTCTAGTGCACAATAGCCAGCAGCTCCACAGCCACGCTGTCTACCAGGGACGCGGAAGTTCCCAGTTGAATTCTCTTCCCTGGCATGTCCGTGGTCTTTCACTTCAGTCCGGGAACTGCAACCTGCAAAAAAAAGGAAGCTTCACTCAAACCTGCCATGCTAACTCTGAACAAAAATTGACCTAAGAAAATGGACATTTTGTAAAGAAAACTGGCTTATTTTTAAAAGACATTCAAATTCTCCATACATCCAGGCTTGCCTCCTGATGTCCATTGTGCTGGGGTTGAGCTGGTGGGGAGCAGCCCTGTCCCCCCACCCAAGGCAACGCTCTGGCTAGGTCAGCCGAGGGGCTCCTCCAGGGGAATCCTCCTGAGTCTTCAGACCCTCAAACCATCCCTGGATTCCCAGGGTGATTTTGCCTAGCTGAGCAGTCAAGCCCAGCCTCCCACTGACCTAGCGCACCAATTTCATTTTGCCCCTCCATTAGCCTCTGCAGGGCTTGGAAACCATTGAACAAAACCAGCACCAGTGTAGATGCTACTGGGTGTGCTCATGGAGAAAAGGCTTCCCCAGTGAACGCTTCTGTCTTTAATGACTGAAATTATGGTCTTAATCTGCTTGTTAAACCAGCATTTAAATGGCCAGAAAGTGTTTTATAATCTCCAGTGCAAGGGCCCAGATCTGTTGATATTGCAAGTGTCATCAACATTCAGCAGCATGGCAGCTGTCACCGAGCAGTTCAGAAAGGCTTATTTAATTGATACTTTCCATTTCAAATACAATTTGCAGTTGGCATGTGGTGAGAAATGCATCTCACCACGCAAATTTTCATGATGCTGGAGCAAAAAAAAAAGGGTGCTGCTTTTATTTTGAAAAAAAGCTTGAAATGTAGTCTAGGAAGCAAAGTATTCAACTCTTTATGTGAAAGTTGCTTTCATTTAAATCAACTAAACCATACTAACTCCCAGATTATTTATTTCTGTATATGAAACAGCACATGTGGCAAAATGCAGAAAGTAGCATGCTATTTCTGGAAATGGGTAAAGAGACCCTTTTTAGCTATGGGGGTTAAACTAGTGTCTGCAATTCAAGCCTAAACCGGGAATCTAATTCAGGTTAGATGCCTCCAAAATTCTCCAAGCTTTTCTAAGGAGATTTTTTTTTTGCTAAAATAACACAGATCTCACGAGAATAGCTGATCTCACTCTTTTACTATTGAAGGTCAAGAGACTTTAGTAAACACAACTCCTATGACTTTTTCCATGTAGTTTAATTAATAGAACCTAAGGGTAGGCAGAACCATTTGACCATCTGAACTGACATCTTCTGCATCACAGATGATTGCATCTTACCCAGCTGCCCTGCACCAAGCCTGATAACTTGTGTTTGGCTAAGCCATAACACTTTTTTTTTCCCGAAGAGACCTTTTCTCCGAACTGCACCTTTCTGTTTCTAAGGACTATGCCTGCCTGCAGGGGCAAGCGCAACGTTGCAAGACAGGGCTTTGAATAGAAACACACAGACACAGGCACAGTGCTCAGCTGCACTGATGTGACTTTATCTTGGTTTGCTCTCCCTTTTAATCTACGCTGAAGAAAAAAAAAAAAAGCCTTTCAGATTTTAAAATATGTAGCTAATTTTTATGCCTGAGGAGCCATTACAGCTAGAGTTGAACCATTTCAGCATTATTTCCCACAAGACCAGCTTGCAGATCCCAGCAGGGCAGCCTTAGCCCTGGCCATGGTGAGATCCCAAGCTGAATCCTCCTCAGCCTCTGCTTGGACCCCCTCCAAGAGGTGACTTCTTCATGGCCTGAGCCTGCTCAGTCCCATGCCAGAGGGTGAGCAGCCTGCCAAGGGCAGGACCTACCATGGGCTGTGCCCACAGCATGGGAGTGTGCTCCCTGGAGAAGCCAGTGGGACTTCACACCCTCGAGCCCGGCTCTGAGCCACCTTTATTTTATGCTTCCATTTTAGGGACCAGATTTAAACCCAGAGCTTAGCTTGGAAGCTCCTTTGACATCTTTTCATGCATCTCACCCATAACCACTCCATCTCATCCAGCCTTTTCCATCCCCAGTTTAGGAGACAAAGCGGTGGCTGAAATCCTTTTTAATTCAAACATTGCTGAATGTTCTCGAGACACGACAGAGCGCTCCTGGCTCCCTCCCCCTCCCCGTATCTTGGGTGAGCACATACTTAGATCCCCCAAGCACAGTGATAATTTCTCCTTACCAGCAGAGCCAGTCATTATTTATTATATCACTCTCTCACTTCTTCAGTCTCTCCTAGTGGGAACATTGCAGTGGCTGCTGGCTAGAAAATTAGCCAAGGGAACTTCTTCTGTTGGTCTCTTTCCTCATTATACTAGTAAAAAAAATTTAACTGTGACATTCTCGCTCTCTCTGTATATATATATCAACGCAGGTTGGAAGCACACTGTAGGGGCTAATAGTGAGTAATTTAACTGTGGCGCTCTCACACGTTTTACCCTCATTCTTTCTGCAGAGTAGCAGCAGCAGAACAGTATGTTCGTGTATTGTTGCTCCACATTATAAGCAGAGCTTGCAAGTTTATGTCTAATCTCACTCTTTCCACTAGGTTGTTTTTTTTTCATGTGGATGTGATGCAATTTCTTCCAGTGTCAAGGGGCTGTCATAAATTACAGAGAGATTCAAGTAATCCTTAAAGAAAAGTTTGGGTTTTTTCCCCTTAAAAAGTGCCTTTAAAAAAAAAAAACAAGGCGAACATCTGACTGGAAGAAAGTTCTGCATACACACACACATGGCACTGTCAATGATACGCTGCTAAGGGCCATTATATTAATATGCATCCAGAGAGGTAATTCTCTTAAATTAGGAACAGCCTCATATACAGAGGTGTCACTGAGGACAGAATTGGTGGTGTTTGCTGCTCAGACAAGAGCCATGTGAAGCACAAGGTAAAGGAACACTTCTCCTGTCTCCACTCGGGTGGCCCCACAACACGGCTTAGGCCAGCGACCAGATCTGGTTGCATTTCAAGACAATTAGTAGAAGGGGGCTCTGTGCATGATCGGGTCACTATTTTCACATGTTGGGATATATCTGTGCCAAGTGCACGCATTCAGCTCCACAGGGAGAACATCCACACTTTATCTGGTGGATAAAGAAAAAGGATTGAGTAATTTTCTGGAATAATAATGTATTTGGGAACGGTCACAACAAATCATACCCCTTCTAGATACAGAATCCCTTCTAGAAACAAACACAAAGGGGAGCTGCAAATGACAGCATTGCAAATATTCAAATTTCTTGAAAACTGTGGTTTTTTACATGCCTGATTTTGACTCAGATCCATCATATATATAAATATATATCCCGCTAGGAATATAGACATAATACAGTTTTGTGACTTATGGTAAGGATTATAAAAAGATAAATCTGCTTAACTGTTTTGCAGAAGGTACAAAATTTGAGGTTAGGGGTGAAAAAAGCATGGAAACAAACTCACTTTTTCTTTTCACCCCAAGTAGCTTTTTTTTTTTTTGCAGTGAAGCACCACCGACCACAGCTGTGCAACTCTTAATCTACACCAGGTGCCTTCGAATCTTTTTTCTTTCCTATATCAGACTGCTGATCTTGATGAGAGCTATCGTTAGCAGGGAGCAGTCCCTGCACCCTGCACTGGCTGGTGACTCTGTGTGTCCCCAGATGGCACTGGGGGCACCTCTTCTTGCCTGGTCCTCTCCTCCCCATTCCCCCATGCTTGTCCTGCATGCGCAGCCAGCTCGTGTGTTGCAGTGGTGCGTAACCGACTGGGTAACTCCACGTACCTAGCAACGCAGATGTCAGACGCTGGCTCTTGCCCAAAGGGAAGGAGGACGAGGACAGTAAACAAAGACCTTGGCGTCCTCCATTTTGGAGCGCCTGCTGTAAGTTTTACTCTCTTCACTTTGAATTATAGTGGCAGTGCTTTGAGCAACTACATCTGAAGTACTCCAGCAACATCACACTCTTGTTCCACCACCACTCTGATGACCACCACTGTAATTCAAAGAGAAAGAGTAAAAACTCACCTCTAGGTATAAAAAAAGAAAGAGAGTTTATTCCCTGCCAGAAGAAACAATACAACCAGAATTATGGCAGTTTCTACCCTGAACTGTAAAACTAACGCTTTCTGTTAGCCAATGAATAAAACTGTCTTTTTTCAGGAAAACCATCTTTCACACTTATAATACTATCTTTCCACTAGATGCTGAATACACTGGTTTATTATGCCTAGCATATTTTTTTTTATCACAGAAAAGATAATGGAGGAAAAAAAGTAATGCATTTTTGGCTGCTTATGGAAAAGAAGGGAAGGAAAAGAATCTTTCCATATTTGCATTGCTAATTAGCAGAAAGCACACAGATAATACAGTGATCAGTACTGTACACACATTTTGAGAGATGAACAAACATCACACTACATCCTAATATGCAACTGTACCATTTGTGTAGTTCACGTTGCATCCAGACTTTTCCACGGGGCTCCACAAAGGACACGCTGAAAACCCCCGATGGCGGGCTGGGGGGGATGTTGGGGTATGATTTGTTTACCCTGGAAAGGGCATTGCAGTGGCACAGCTTGCTTTTCAATGTCATTTTGGTGTTTCTTCACCCCCAAACAAATTTGCCAGCTGGATTGACTGAGGAAAAAGGAATTTAAGAGCCTTGCCCAAGGTCACCCTAAGGAAGGAGCAAGTCAAGCCACTTACTCAAGGGCACTGAGTGCTCCATTGGCCCAACCTACCTCCCTCTTGCTTCAGGTTGTTTGTGCCAACCTCTGCCCCCTCACAACACAGCCTTCCTCACGCAAGCAGCACAGTGTAAAGTTCACAGCAAAGCCAGTGAAGGCCCTGCACCATCCATCCATCTACTTCATGAGATAAGAATAGTTCCTTAAACCTTTGTTCATGGCAGATGTTTTCCTGGTCTGATTTTTTTTTCTAAATGTCAGTGTCTATCCATAAATTATATCTTGATATACATCCCTGTGCTTTACAGATGAACACAGCTTGGAAAAACAGCTCAAACCTGAAGAAGGTTGAAGAAGCTGGGATAGTGCAAGACATTATATAGCTTGAAATAAACACTGCCTCATCTCAGAGAGGTCATTTCATTAGGAAAATGCAATAACTCTTGAAAAACACTAGCCACGTATCAGGCTTGACAGAAGCTTGGCTTCTGCCCATTCACATATGTGAATTCTCAACATTCACATTCTCAACAACAGAAAATACCTTCATGCTGCCCTCATCCGCAGGTATTCTTTCTTTCAGAGTCAGTCCATAAAATCAGCTTCACAATGATCTCTTTTCTGTCTAATTCCCATAGCTTTTCTTACCTGAACATAAAGAGTTTACATTCAGCAGTATTTTTGAGAATTTAAACCAACAAACCCACTGTTTCTGCCCTGAACAACTCTCCATTTGCCTGCCAAGTGATACGCAGAGTATCTACACAGTAACAGAGTACCTACTTACAGTCCTGCATGGCATAATCTCAAGAGGTTTGATCTCCAGGCAGACAAGTTGATACTGTCAGGGATTCCCTCTCTACTCCTCCCTTTCCCTGGCTAAGCTGTGGGGCAGGATGTTATACCGTAGGTCAAACCAACACAAAATGATTTCCATGCAGGCAAAGCTCTCTGAGTACATGACACTGGCTCTGGTGCCACTCGGGTTTAGCTTGATCTTCCACTGAGCTGACTCTGTTCTTCTGCTCAGCTGGGTTCACTCATCAACATGGCAAGAGCTACACACACACAGAGGAAAGCTCCCCAGCCCTCGTCTGAATCCATGTATTTGGAAAGTCATATCCCTGAGCACACCCCTTCAATCCTCACCCACTGACTTCAGCCAGGTTAGCTAACACGTGATTTACCCATAGGAAGATGATTGTTATCTACTCCTCCTCTTCCCCCTGAGTCTGGCCGTAGAGCTGTCTTTAAATCTGGACTCTGACACTTCACTGCATAAACCTTACTTACATTGGAGAGAAAATAACAGCTCTGCTGTTGGCAGGTCTGCTCCTATATTGTCACCTTGCACCCACATGTGCAACAAGCACCATTTGGAGGCAGTTCACTGAATCTCATAAGATCCCTACAACTACCTCTCTATGCAAGTGAAACACACCGTGACAAATCCCCCATAGCTACCCTGGCCCCAGCGTGCAGATCTCGCCTGCATCCCAAGAGTTCAGTTTCCAGACTCGAGCCCTCTGCTGAGAGCGGGGAATGCTGCACGTGTCGCTGCAGGTCTGGTGGTCAGCTTCAGTCAGCTATCAGGTGCTCATCCCGGTTACATCAGTGCCAGGTGATGAGAAGGCTATTTATGAGCAGCAGTGTAATCCATACATCCAATTAATATACTTTTTAAAAAGCAAAGGTACTATTAAATACTGTCAGGTCCCAGTATGAAAAGACAGTTTCAATATTTTCTTTTATAAATCTATTCTCTAATTCTAATCAGATTCTTCTCACCAAGGGTCCCTATCTGCTGAGGAAAACAGAGGACAACCTGCCATCCGAAGCCATTTCAAATATAGTCACAAACAAATACTTGTATTAATATTAAACATGTAGCAGTTTCAAGAGCATGTATTTTTTGTATAGAGATCACACTATTCTTTTGAAGAGCCACCAGGGCTTTTGTTCCCAGCTCCTTTTAAACAATCTGGATATTAACTTTTCTACTGCTGCAAGCCTCTGAGCAACTTCCAGTAATATTCTCCAGACAGGTGTGTGCATAAAATGTGTCTCACGAAGACCTTGGGTAGACAGCTAAGGAGTTTACCTTCTGCATATTAGCAACCCAAGTGCTCGAATGCCACAAAGGGCCCTAAGGATCCTGCGACCGGCTCCCTGGAGCTGAAGAGCCCTGTTACTTTTTTGGTAGTATGATCCAGAGGAATGTTATATACTTTTCAGAGAAAGAGTTACATGCTTTGTGTAAGTGAACGTGAAAGGAATGGAGAGCAGCAAACCATCCCATCCCAGCTCCCCGCTTCCACCTTGGCATCTCTGTGGTTGCAGCCCTCCCCCTTGCGCAAGTTTCTTCTGGTCCCCATGAGGATGGTGAGACAGTCATTAGCAATTAGCCCAGGGAGGGAGAGGCTAATTGTACCAATTAGCACTGGAGCACCAGGTGGGGAGACAGAGGCCAGTCAAGACGGGACCAATAAAATGACTGCCAGGGTCAGGGAGACAGCATCGGCTGGGGGGAGGAAAGGGAGACAGACCTGCTGATTGCATCTATTCATGCCTTTTGTTTTCACCTTGAAAGTCTTTTCAAAGCACTTAAAGAGAAAGGAAGGAACCGTCAAATCTGGGGCTTGAGGTGTCCTTACAAGGACAGCAGGGGACTGAGAGCCCAGGAACGGCCATCAGCACCAGCCTCACCGTCCCCTCCCAGCTGGTGTGGTTTCCAGCAGCCTCCTTCTCCCCTAGCCCCCAAGAAGCCCCTGTAGCGAGGCCCAGCACTGCTGTGCAGCCACGCTTCACCATGTTCACCCACACTTTAAGCACTGTAAGGCCCTCCTGGGGTCTCGCTCAGAGTACAATACCTTGCCTAGCTCAGGATTTTCTCCCTGTAGCTCAAGGTTCCTACATGGAAACAACTGTAAATGGAGGGCACCTCTATCCCCTCGTGCCCTGAATTCAAACTGTATTACACTGACACGTGCTCAAGTGACAGAATAACGCACCTGATTGCAGTAGATCATATTATAACAAAGCTGTCGCACAACACTCATCAACCTTGTTTTTGCAACAACCATTTGTCTCTCTGGGTTTCAGCACAGTACTTAAACCAGGCTCCAGGACATTCCGAAGTGAGGCACTCAGCTCCGCGCTTCAGGAAGACAAGGCCTGGCAGAGGCCCTCTCCATGAGCTACTCTTCTGCTACTCTGCATCCACTATCTGGATTTTTTCTCCAAAATACACTCGAACAATACGTGCCAGTACGCCAACAACAGCCCAAAGCAACCATATAGAAACCAAACAATCAAAACAATAAAAACATTGAGTCACGCAAACTAAAAGTACCCATAATGTCACAGCTTAACTACACAGCTACTTACTAAGACTTATTGGGTGGTGCTTTATACCAGATCTCCTTGCTGAACAGCAGGACTTATCAGTTTGTCCCTTCTTTGGCCTGTGGGAACTCAAAGACAGACCTCGGGCTGTCCAGAGTGGGGCTGTGCAGAAGACATGTCCGATCTCTTCCACCAAAGCCACTCCACTTTCTAGAAAGGAAGACAAAGTTTGATTTACCAGACGCTGGGACAACGTACACTGCAGCCTGCTGTTTTTTCCACTTACCTAAAGGGAGAACATGTCCTACAGTCTCTCAGCTCCATGTTTGTCATTGAACTAGTGCTTCACGTGAACTTCCCTGTGGCAGGAAGCAGAACTGAAGGGGCATCCCCCAAAAGGGAAGAATTAGCCTACCCCTTATTTTCCAGCATTTCTCTGTTGGTAAGTGTTAGTGCTGTTTCAAAGGCATCACTTGTTGCAAAGGGAGCACCAGCAGGAACCTCACGGCTTTGGGCTGGCAGGGTGATGAAGGCACTACAATGGCAAGACGCTTGTACCTAAGACGTTGTGCCTATTATTTTTTTGCACGAGGCTGAGCCTGGTCCCCACTTACCCAGGCAATCGATAGACTCGGGCAATCTAGGCCACCCTTTTTCACAGAATCTGGTCACTCGGCCAAAATCTCTCTTTCTAGGGTGGTATAAACCTTTAGAAAACAAACAAACAAAAAACCCCTTGAGGCTCAGAAAAGACCAGTGAACCATAAAGACCTAGAGAGATAGTCCAAGTCCAAATTAGCGGCACTGAACAGTAGGTCAACAGCGTAAACCTTTCAGCTTTTTGCTACCCGTAACAGAAGAAAAACAGGGTGCATTTAAACTCCAGCACCTTTCCACAGTTTAATAGTAAATAGCCTATACTGAATAGCTGGCAACACATGCGCTGTCCTTGTTTTCCTTCCTTGTTAAATGTTTCCTGGCATGGTGACAGGTAAAGCATAATACAGCTTGGCAATATGGCTTTTACATGGTAAAACAGCTCCTCCGTGCTACGCTAGAATACATATTACTGCGACAAGGGGCTTTATTCTGAATTATCTGCACATACTAAAAGCCAGTGGGAAATTGGAGGAGAGTTTAGTGAAAACTGCATAAGATTTTGTCACCGCTAAGTGGAAAATTTTGGATGGAAATCACAGAGTGTGGGGCTTAATCACAGCTCCTTCTGGTTGGCGCACTATGGAAGGCAGCCCCAGCCATTAAAAATTCACTTGGGAGAGGTGGATGGTTATCCAGCATTAAACATATTTCTGTGGCACTGAATTCTTCAGATCGCTTGGGGAAGTAAGTCATCCACTTTTTAACCTGACAGTGCTTGTTGATAGAAACAGTGCAGAGAGCTGGATGGAGCTCTTACACAAAGCTGATAGATGAGATAGACGGAGAGGATTTATCCTGTGGCAGGGGAGCTGGGTAGGACTAAACTGTGCTGACTTCTAAGCATGAAGATGATCAGGTTATGCAATTATTTCTTTACATATGTGAGTGATGGAGAGCAGAGACCCACGGAAGCCTTGCCCTGTGCTGCTTTTCCTTGGTGACAGTCTTCTCCAGAGCCACCGTTGCACCTCACAGAGGCATTTTCACTTGGCAGCTCTCTAAAATTTAGGAGTTGTTTTGCATTTTGAATATATGAGTTATTTTTGCTGTTAAACAAAGGTCTTACTTGCTCTGTGGGCAGGAGATAAAATGTAAAAGACATTCTGACTCCTACAAGTTGTTGTTGAGAGATAGAGCTGAAGAAGATGACCACAAGAACAGAGAAATTTCTGAGCCGGAGGGTTATTCTGTTTCTCTCTCATATACTTATTTTCATATTCAAAATATTAATATTGCTGCTTTGCTCAGCCTATGAGGGATTTTATGCAAGGATCATTAGTGGGGTGTTGGAAGCTTTTTTTTTTTTCTTGAAGACTGTGTCTATCTAATCAAAAATTATGAGCTCACTTCATGTTTTCAGATCTTTTCAAACCAATTTGGAAAAATTCAGGCTCAGGTCATTTTTTAACGTCCCAAACCCAGAAGAAGTCTCGCACAATGATCCAAAAGGGAGCTTGAAGACCAAGAGAATGGAACTGTTGGATTGAGCAGGGCCTGAGGTAAAAAAAGAGTCTGTGCTAGTGTATAGCATTTTGTTAAATGAGAAGACTGGTATCTTTACTGTCTCTGTTATCCCAGCCATCAAAAATTCCCCCATAAGACAGAAACCATCTCTCTGGTGTCCCTAACCTCAGGATAAGCGATAACCTCTGTAGAGAAGAGGTATGGGAAGCACTACCAGAAGTAACATTGAGGAAACAGGTGATCACAGTCTTAGTGTGTTGCCTACCATTGGCCACACAGGACATCCACCAAACAGGGCAATCAGGTAAGCTGGATAACCAGAAGTAAATATTGGTGAGCAAGGAGGAATAAAGGGAAGAAATGTTCTTTGCCATTATTGTTACATGAACTCCTGGAGACTCATGTTAAATGGGGACATTCTGGAATAAATGTAACCATGCCGAAAACAAAGGGCAATGAGGGATCTGCAGTTATCTTGGTCACTTCTGTCAGATGGTTGTTATGACCTCCAAGTGACTAGCACAGTCCTCAGCAATTGAAGTCCCAGTAGCCTTCATCTGTGCTCCATTGCTATGTGACTGGGCACTGACGATACTCTGAAGACAGGAGACATTTTTTAAGTAGTCTGTCAGCAGAAGAATTATTTCTGAGGTCCTTGATTAATAATGTAGGACATCAGTGATCTTAGAAAACTAACATTAGTGCTGTACTTTGCTGAACAGAACAGATGTTGACATCTTTGTTGCTGTTTCTTGGCTGAAGACAGATGTTTGTGAGGTTAGATGAAAAAGGCAAGAGTGTACGGACACACTGGAGTCAGTGGAAACACTTGCCATTTCCTTATACTTAGGTGGGGACGCAATCTGTATTCTGGGAAGTCCTTTAAATTATAATTGCTTCATGATTAAGTATGTACCAGTGTCATCTCTTAGGAGCTGAGACAAGGAACACACTCCTGATACGTGTATGATGATGTCTGAATAGTCCTTACATAGCAGAGAAAATACAAGTGCTTTAGGGAAGAGCAATAAATACCATCAACTGCTCTACTGGACTGCATTTTTGAAGGGTGCTCCTGTGTCTGATGTTAATGGAGTGGCTTAATTTTCCTTGAAATGGTCACAATAAACTCAGGAAAATGTAATTCATGATACCTGGTGTTGAAAAAAGCCTAGATGTTCTTAATGCCTAAAAAAAGATTGTTCAGCAGTAGATCAGCTGTGTAAAAATGTGACCTCTCTAATGCTTTCAAGATCAAAATGATTTGTTGAGTAAGTATCATTTGAACAAGTTAAAGCTTCACAGTTTACTAAAGGATGTGTTTTGTATTCTGGTCCAAGTATGACTACACTAGAAAATGCCTTCCCTGCATCATCTGAAATACGAAATATAAGACAAGATTTTGTTTTAGACTTCCATGAAGAGCCAAATTCTCTCCACCCACAATAATATACAAACTAC
This sequence comes from Tetrax tetrax, assembly GCA_009806455.1. Taxonomy (NCBI): domain Eukaryota; kingdom Metazoa; phylum Chordata; class Aves; order Otidiformes; family Otididae; genus Tetrax; species Tetrax tetrax. Next base: position 175,103 of record WHYT01016341.1, on the reverse strand, counting down.
ATAGTAAATCACTCTTCTGAAAACATTTCATCCACTTTGTACTTTCGGTCCAACATTTAAAGGCTTCTGTAAGTAAATCTATTATTTCTTTCAGGGAATAAAGCTGCCCTGAGCTCACAGACACTTTTCACCTTGAGGATCCCATAGAGAAAACTATTTTGGGGATGGAGAGGTAAGACCATGTTTCCAGGTGGTCCTGGGGCCCTGCCACTCTCAGAGCTGTCCCATCAGCCAGTCCCATTGAGAGAAACATCAAAGAAAGCTTCTTTCTGCAGAGGGAAGACCTCTGGGGTGGGCTCAAGCATGATCAGGCTTTTTCCAGGTATACAAAATTGCTAGGGTCAGTTTTCATCCACCTTTCCTCTTTCTAACTTTGCTTCTCAGACTGGGAACTTTCCTATCTCTTCTCTGCCTGCACAGGGGTTGCTTCTGCAGCCTCTAGAGAAGTCAGTAGTAGCTTTCTCTGTTCATGCTGTGGGAACAGAGGCTTTAACCACATTGCCCTGGTTACATGGACAGGTGAGCTCAGGTTTTTAAGCATTAACATGATAAAGTTGAGGAGAAGTGAAAGCAAGAAGGTTGGTAAGGGGAATGGTCATGATTTACTCAAGAACTGGAGGTGAAGGATGGCATGAACTCGGCAGGAAGCCAGAACAAGTAGCCTTGTCCAAGGCTCTTATGTTGAGAAATAATCCTAAGCAGCAAACAGATCAGTGTCCCCAGACTCCTGTGGCTCCTACACTGAAGCAGGACCATTACAGCAAGGAAGGAGGTTAATAAACAGCTCACTTCCCTGGGCCAGCAGATACGAGGCAGAAAGCGGCTGGAGGGAGCCCAGAGCTGCTCCTAGGCTATTGCCAAAAAAATCCCCTTGTCCTGCCACTGCAGATATGAGAGGGGTTTGAAGAGGTTCATTGCTGTAGGATTAACAGTCTTTAAGCACTGATTAGCTGATATCAAAGTTATTATGGGATTAAGCATGTATTATCCAGCCCACGTGCCATATGATGCACTTTCAGAAAAAAAGCATCCCACCAGGTGTAGGTGATGTTTGTTGTTATGTTGCTGTTACTACACGATTTGGGAAGAAAAACATTTGTAAAATATAAACTTATAAATTATTACAGAGAATTAATAGACAGGGGTTTTTCAAAGTTAAGTAATTTCTATTATTAAATCTGCTTTCGTGTTTTGCAATTTTAAACCAATAATTACCTTCCAGATACACAATATAACACAACTAACAAAATATGGTCGATCAGACTGTATAATCCACCATTACTTATCTATTTTTATGTAACAATTCCGTCATTTGATCAAATAATAACAGATACCACAATTTGTCATTCAAGTATCCCCAGTTTATCTATAATGATTTTCCTCTTGTCAGCTCATTTCTTGAACCTTTGCTGAATCTGGTTTCAATGGTACTATAAACAATCATCATTGCATTGTAAAACTGGAAACTCTCCACTAAAATAGTGTTTTGATCTGGGTTGCCATAGTAATAAGTCTGTGCTCCCCTCTTTGGAGGCCTTGTTATATGAAGTATCTGTGATTTGCTCAGAATGGCCCCAGTTCATCTGTCAAAGTGGGTTTTTCCTTTTTTAAAATAATGATCTAGAAAATCCCACGGTGGCAACAAATATTTTACAACCATAACGAGAAACATTGTATCACTCAAGCTTTGTAAATCTATGCCATTATTGCATTAGAATAAATCACTTTCCTTAGGTATATTACTTAGAAATATGCAATTCTAATTTTAGAGCATGTATTCAATAGGGGGTATTTATTTTTTATGTAAAGAGAATTATTAACTTTGACTTCAAAAATACATCACATGTCAGATTGTGTTTAGAGGCCCTGCAGCAAAAAGAAAAAAAAAACCTGAAATTCTTTCTTATTTCTATCAAAATACTGCAAATATCCAGTCAGTTTCAGATTTAGTTACTCTATTCCATTCTTAAGTGCTGATTTTTATAATGAGATCAGATATTATCAGATTTTACAACTGCACGCTCAGATAAATGATATTCAGTTTATATACTTGTAAAAATTAGAAATCCTGAAAATCCATCAACAACACTAGGAAAATATATCACCGTACATTATTTTAAATAAAAATGCTGCAGTCAGTTACAGTAATTTGATACATGAACTATGATATTTCCTCCTGCAGGAATGAGAGTAAACAAACCCTACATCAACACGCCGGTGACAGACTCCACAGAACGAAGTGAGGACGGAGACCATATTTTATCTAAGACAAATGGGTAAGTTGGTTACTTTATGTAAGTCGCTACCAGCTACAGGATTACTTCATGTAACTCACTGTCAGCTCCTGCCTCATAATACCTGACAGGGGAATATTAAAATCATCAGTGGGAGAACGTACGGAAGGAATCCATCTGTATTCAATGAATTCTAATTAAAAAGTAATTACCGTGCAGTGAGGAATCTGCCAGCCGCAGCCCCCTCCCCACACACATAACATTAGTTGACTCTTTGGCAAAGAAAGGGGGGGAAGGTGAGCGGGGTGCATATGCATATTTCCTAATATTTTGCCAGTGACTTAGTTCTAAGTAGCACCAGATCATGGGAAGTCTTCGGAAATAGTTTTATATCATTTTGCCAAGTGGATCCCCAGAAGACACTGTGGGGGCAGAGGTGCTACACATCTTCTGTTATAATTGACCTGGGCTTTGAGATTTCTCTGTCATGATGTATCCCAGAATGGTGCATGATGGGAAGAAACTTGTTATTCCTCCAGCAGTGCCAAATGGACAAGATCAAGTAGGCCTGGGACTTGAAAAAAAGGAAGAAATATTGACAGATAAGTAACCACTCCAGTAAATGACAGGCAGGCACAGGAAGCTTGATTTCCTTGGGGTTCAGAGGTAATCTGTTAACCTTAAAACACTTCAGTGCAAATTTAATGGATTTTTAAAAAATGCAAAAGTATAAGATGCTTAATTGAAATCAGTAGGTCTGTCTTGATTTCTTTTTCTCCTTGCAAGTTAGTGGTGTGGGACCCACCCATGACTAAAAGAGCTAGAAATAGGCTAAATCCGATCCAAAATATTTATTCATCAGATTATAAAAATCTTATCTGTAATGCAGTTCAAGAACATTAAAGGTGTCCTCTGAGAAGCTGTCATTTTTTATGGCATTGTGATTGGCATTGAAACACTTGTTTTGCAATTCTTTGGATGGCAGCTCATCAATAGCCAGGAAAATGATAGAACAAATTGACATCAATAAGGTGGGTTGGACTAATTAAGAGCAGAATTTGCCCCTTGAGACTACTGTCTTATTTAGTGAACTCAGTTCCAGCCCAGTCCATACTGCTCTAGTTCCCCAGGGCCCAGGACGAGCGGGGTTCTCCTGAGTGCTGTGTACACACACGCATGCTCACACATCCTGGGCCCAGGATGAAGTGCTAGCTTGCTGTGCCAGCACAATCCAGAACAGAAGGAATATAAGTACTCTGGATTTAGGCTCCATTACAGAAGATTTCTGTAATTTCTACTTTGAGATGTTCTCATCTTTCCACTGTTTGCAGCTGGGAGTTTTCTTGCACTGAGAGGTATTCTCTTGGCCAGAAGCAGCTTCGCTGCCTTACCTGAAATTCTGTCAACCTTTGTCTGAGACTCCAAATGGTTAAAAAAAAAAAAAAAAAAAAAATCACTCCTGCTCTCACCTGCATGTTCCACTGCTGAATTCTCGTACCCTGCAAAACTCTCTGGGTCAGCCACATCCAGACTCATGGCCCAGCAGCAGCAATATTGCACATCGCCCCAGGCCCCGCTAAAGAGGTTGCTGGAACAGAGAGGGAAGTGGGATGAAGAGGCCAAATTCTCTCCACCTTGCAACTCTCTGGACAGATTATACTCCTCCTACAACCCATTTACATCCTCTGTGGCAGAACCAGCATGAGGGAAAAGCTTCAAAACAGTGTAACACAAAAGGAAAAAGAGGATGAATCCCCCCTGGCTTCGCTGTGCAGTCCACCACCAATTATTCTTAATTGACATCTTCCTTGCTACAATTTAAACCGATTACCCCTTGGTCTATCTACCCTTGAGAATAGTTTATTTATATGAATTGAACGCAAAGCACAGATTATTGCCTTCTTTCTTGCCATATTTTTTTCATATTTGTTAAAGTCTGTTACACCCCCTCAGTCTCTCTTCCCTAGTAGATTATGTTTTCCAGACCACTGGCTGTTTCTGTTGTTATCCTCTGCACATTTTCTAATTTTCTCTCTTCTGGGGATTTGTCTCTTATTTTGCTGTCACAATAAGCCAAATAAGGTAACAGTTGATCCTGGAAATGAGTTATGTTGATCAAAGAGAAAGGTTTACTATTCACTGAGGTTGGCGGAGGCTCACAGGAAAGATGATACAGTTTTGGTCCCACAGATCCATATTACCAAGCACGGGGTTTAACTCTGGAATGATCAATACTCTCTGGCAAGACCCCAAAACATATACTTACCATGAAGTATGGGAGTAAATCGTTAAAGTTAAGGAGAAACAATGTTTAGATTCAAGCTTACATTTGAATCTTTACAGAAGACAACACTACCTACAACATATTCAAAACAAACAAACAAATCCACAAAATACTGCTCAGTATTTCCAATAATTTAAATTATTAACCTTTTTTCCTAGTTTAAAATAATTTTTAAAATAATTAAATTATGTTCCTTTTGGTATTTTCCTCTGCTAAGTTACACGACACCTGACTCTTATTTATACCAGGATTGGTTTTGGCTTGCTCTTGGCAAGTAATAGTATGTAAACTGGATACAATAAAATTACTCCCGCTTAAATGTCCCTCTACTCTGTCAGAGTGATGTAACATAGCATTTGTATAAATGAATGCTGGACCTCAACTTTGTAAATCTAAGTTGATTTTCTAAGTTTCACATCTTAGCATGATCTAAAAGCAAGTGTAATTGTATTTCTAGTAAAGTGTTGTTATATTCACAATGCCATAACACACATTTTCACAAAACAGTAATATAGGTTTTTCAGTGCATAATTTAGTGGCTTTGGGGACATTAGAACACGTAATGTGTTGAACTTGGATTCTGAAATATGCCTTAATACCTACTTGCTAATTATGATCAGGCCATCTGCAATGCTGTGCGGTCAGCTTCTGGGAGTTCTCTCCTGACCCATCCCGCATCTCTGTGCTACACCCACACTCTCCATCAGCTCAGCACGGACATGGTGTTATTCTCAGTTTTTGCATGCTGTGAGAGGTTAGGTGAGGCAAAGGCTCAGGCACCAGAGTCTTATTCTATCTCCTAACTCTTTTCCTGCCCACGTAAAGCCTCCTAATTGTAACAGTGCAGAACATAATGGGAAAAGTGTATCGACTTGTTTAATTTAAAACAGGCTATGTGAACTATCTTTACAATAACTACTTGTTTCAATAATTTATAACTATGATGCTATACCTGACAAAATCATTCAGATAACTAGAGCAATGTGCACTCTAAGTTTAAAGTCAAGGTCTTCCTTGCTCATTTTAATGACTTCTCTTGTGCACAAGATATTAATATTCCTGTGAGCAAACATGGCACTGACTCATTAATCAATAAGAGCTGGCTCCTCTACATAATAACAATAGCTGTACTAGATAATTAACTTTTGTTCCATTGACTTTAGTTTGTACATCATTTCCAGTGGCTGACACTGGATAATAAAAAGCTTTGCAGCTGACAGGCACCTTTTAAAATCCTTTTAACTAGTTTAGGAAAATGATCCACACCTACTGTTTTAAGTAAAATACAGCGTAGGTGTCGGTGTGTGTCCATGCCATATTTAAAAGGAGGCAACTGACAATAAATAAAAGACCTAATAAATATTGTAAGGCTTTGGTGAGTCCTGCTGTTAAATTGTAGCATAGTGAAGGATTTGCATTTTCCTGTCATGTAGTTATAGGCAGACTAGAGATAAAGGTATGTCTACAATTAAATGAGTATTCTGGATAACTGGCAGATTTCCTCAGTCCAGACTCTGATAAGAAACACAGATGTGTCTGCACCAGCTTTTTTTCCTCATTTTTCTTTAATATTAGGGCAAGCCTAGCAAAGGAGGGCAACACCAGAAATTCTACTGTAGCCCTTAGGGACTTACTGTGGAGTGAGATACAGTGTTGTCTGTGCTAGGACACAAAATAAAAGATTACTTTAAATCCAATCATTTCAGTTACTCAGTTTACAAGATGGCTCCACAGACAGCTACAGTGGCACCTTCCAGGGGTGTATGGAGTACAGCGTGGGGGCAGGAACACGTGACAATTGCAGCAGGAAATTCCTAGTGCTCTGGCTCTCACAGACAGCCATCGTGAGACACCAGGGATGGATGGCTCTTCCATCACTTCCTTTGCTTCTGTCGCTAGGGATTTTTGTTCAATGGAGATCCGTTACTTACGCCTTCTTCCTTAAAAAAACCCAAAACACACAGGGAGTCAACTTGGTGTCATTAGTAGAGCAGACTGGAGAGGGAAAAATGTACTGCAGAGACAACTTGGAGGCTTCAAAATCTAATTTTCTTCCAAAATGAAACTAAATTTAAAAAAAAAAAAAAGTCAAAGCACTTCTTTTGATATTTTACATTTTTAAATTGTCTTGTCATCTAAAATACAATACAGAATTAAAGAAACCATACACAAGTATTTTCAAAAGCAAAAATTGAAACACACTATTTCATATCAATCTGCTTTACAAATCATTAATATCTGCCACCTCCATATTCCTTTCTAACTGATACGGGATGTTGGGGAAGTCAGTCTGGCATTCTGCAGAGTTTCAGATATGAGGGAAGTGCATTTTCTGATGGAAAAACTGTTTCCCTGACTTTTCTGCAGTTAGTTGTAGATAGTAGTTCTGGAATAAACCATGCTTATAATCCACTGTAGGATAAGAAAGTTCAGTATAACATACGTACCACAGTTTTTGTCTATGGCTTACTCTATTTTTTATGATAGTTTCCTTTGAGATACTGGGTGTTGCAGGGCCCAGTTATCAAGCTATGTAAATCATTGCAGTTCATTGATATTAACTGAGCTACCATGATTTGCCCAAATGAAGTTCACCCCTTCCATCTGATGTTGATAACCTGTCTCCACAAATGTGAGCATAACATTTGTGAAATGTTTCTGCTTTAAATTCCAAAGAGTAAGATAGCTATCTCTCTTACTCATACAACACCCCGCATGCAGAGAATGTCTTGATTAACCCTTAATTCAACCACTAAAGCATGTGAAACAAAGGACCTCATATGACCTTCTGGGGAAAAATGCAGGCTACTAAGTGAGTACTTATTTGCATCATACAGTATGTTCTCCAGCAGGAATAAAATATACTGGAAGACAATGGCCTGTCACCTTCTATATAGAAGGGAAAACATTCTTGTGTTCAAAATTGTGGAAATGTCAATATTTCAAAAGGTAGTTTTATGGTTCATTCAAGCACTGATAAGAAATCATTACACTTTTTAAGAATATTGATGATTACAGAGAGACATTTAATGGAGGGAAAGCCTTTTTTTTGCAGTTCATTAGTTTGTGCATGTCTAATTGACTCTTCAAGACTTTTTTGCATGAGTCACTAAACAGTTTTAACCAGACTATTTTCATACCAGTTACAGGCAAAGTTCTTCAGCTTATGGAAATTTCCTTTCTATGTCTCCTCAATGAGTACTGCCAAGTTCTAGACAGAGTTCAAATCAGGAAACACATGAAAAATCAGCAATTAAATCACCTGTTTATTTTCCTACAGCAATATGCTACCCAAGGAGCTGATTTAGTAGATTAGACATCAGGTTTGGAATAGGTAGGCCTCTGGACAAAGTAGGCTTACCTCTTTATTTTTCTAGATAGGTGATGAGGATTGCTTTTGCGCCAGCTGTTAGATCCTGCTTGCTTTATCTGGGCATTAGGAATGAGGACAAAGGTGAAATACAATATGTGAAAATGACCGACTCCAGTGGCACAAAGAAATGCAAAGGTACCCACCATCCTGCCCGAAAGATCCCTGTCTTCAGCAGGGTTGCGTGGGCACTGCCTCGTGAAGCTTCTCCCGCTTAGCTGGTTATGGGGCTATGTAGGGCATGAAGGGGATGGCGGCGCAGCTGAAAGCACAGGGATAGCTGCAGATGTTGAAGGCACTGGCCGGGCTCTGCAAAACAGCGTTATTAAAAATTACCTCTGAGGCTACTGCAAACTTCTGTAGTACACAATCAACTATTAAGTCAATGAAATCATTTGTATCAAAGACATTGTGACACTGTCTGAACATGAAAGTGGAAAATAAAAAGACAGCACTTCTTGTTCATGTGGCCATGGTCCACTGTGGTGAGTATTACGGCTTGGTTTGCTGAGGCATACTGGATGAGCTTTAGAGCTTGTTATTTTTGCAAGAACTAGAGTGGGAATGCATATATCAGTCCAAAACACAAACCAGAACCAAAGCAAAAGTAAGGCAAATGTTTTACAGATTCAAAGTCAAGAATGACACTCTTTGCAAAGCTTCTGTGATTACAGAGAAAAATTTCTACCCCTGTGAATACTATTTCCCATTTTTATTCACCTCAGTTCTTGCTGCTGCCCCAGGGGACTGGAAGCAGAATTACTCTGCTCTGAGGAGAGATCCTATTCTCATGACATTTCTAGCCTCCATTTTGCTGATCCAACAGACGCGGATCATTGGGATAATACAACTCTGATAAGCACTAGAACTTTTAGTTACTGGCATCCACAGCCTTTGGGGATTTACTCAGCGCCAGTGAGAAAAGCCGTGCCAGCCTCATCAGCTGGCGTGCACCAGCCCTCTTTGCTCCCAGTCAGATCTGGAAGGCGTCACTCACTCCCCGTTCCCACTGGGCCAGACGCGGCTAACCAGGGCCAGGCAGGCAGCAGGGCAGCTACCCGCACTGCAGCCGGCTCTGCCTCCTCGCCAGCTTCCAGGGGCACTCGAACGCATGCGGGTCCTCACTGCCAGGGACCAGGCTGCAGGGTCTGTAGGGTTTGGTGCCACCTGGGGCTGACACTTTTGTCACACTTATTTTTTTCCAGTTCTTTATTATAACAAAGTTACATGAGACTGGCCAATAGCACCAAGCATTTCTCCATCACGTTTAGTTTGAAAGAGCAAATTATTTAAAGCGAAAGAACACAGCATTATACTTGTTGATTTTTTACTCTCTAAATCCTTTAAAATTTAAACAGAAGCATAACCCCTCCCTCACTCCACAAAGTAAAATATCATAAATACCAAGGAACTTACTCCATCTATGTATTATTACTCACTGCAGTGTTTTTAAATAAGCACTTTCATGGTTTCTCCCAGCTAGTAGGCTCAGGGTGCAGAAAGGTTCTCTGCAAACAGCAGCAAAGTTACTTCACTGATCTTCAAGTTCCTCCTTAAAAAAAAGAAAAAAAAAAGAAAAGGAGGAGAGAGATGTTTAGAGAGGTGGCATGCTTAAGACTACAGGCTATCAGGCTCTCTCTTGTCCCATCAGAGCTGAGTGTGTTTCCTTGCCCTCTCCATGAGCTGGCAGATAGGTGCAAACTCTTTGGGGCACAGAGTCTCATGCTCAGTGCCAAGCACAAGCTGGTCCCTGTCCATAAATGGGACATGAGTTAATAAGAAGAGTGATTGGAAATGTTTGGTGTGAGATCCTTGTCCCTCCCAGTGCAATCTCATCACAGAGAGATGAGTCATCCAGAACCAGGTAAGGGGCTGGGTCAATGTTTTCCACTAGCGACATTTGGATCACATACATCTGTCTGAGGCTGCCAATTGTGTAGCTGCCGCAGGCTGAGTTTAAATATCAAAGCCTGAAGAAGCTAAACTCCTTTGCACTGCTACTTAAACCACCTCCATAATTGCTCAGATCTGGTGGAGTACTTCGTTGTTTTATGCGGTGGAAGTCTCTCATCCAAGCAAAATACCTTTAATAGAGAAAACAAGGTTTCTGTTAATGTGCTGCATGAGTTCCCAAGGTACCTCTTCACCCACAGACCAGGAGTATCTCTCTCTTCTGAAAAGCCAAATAGAAGTGTGTATGTGCTGGGGGCAATTAGAGGTTGCAGCCAGATTGCCTGCCTTGCTTGCCGGCTTTAAAGCATATTTGGTTAGTTTCTTACTCTGATTCACATCCTGGAAAAAAACATCTCTCTCTCACTTGATTGTTGATTTTTTTTTTTTTAAATACCTTCTTATCTTTAGGCATGCATGTTGGTGTCTCCAGAAGCGTTCGTGTAAAGACTGGTGTCGCCTACCACCAGCTGCAGAAATGACGAATGCAGCTGTATCTTTACTTCATCTATCGTTAGCTGCATTAGAACATATTGGCTGTTAAGAAAATGCAGTGCCCTTATCAGAGCGTATAATACCCAGTTAAAAGTTTACCCAGATAACCCACATCAGGATTAGTGACACTGTGAATTAAGGACCTGGCAGTGATACTAGTTACTCTCATAGAGGACCACTAGAACAGACTGATCTCTAGATCTGCACTTCTTCCACATCTGCATTAAAAATGTCCTGCTGACAGTGTTGTGCAAATTTTTCCTTGAAGGAGCCAATTCCTTCATGCCCCAGTCAGTACCAGTCTTAATATATTCTTACAGCAACTGTTGTGGGATACTGAGGCTACTTAAAACCATTCAAGGCTGCTTCTTAACCTGCAGATATTCACCAGCAGGAAACCCGTGCCATGTTGTTGGGTCTGGATTGAAAAGAGCCCTTTTAGGGACATTCATCCTGGGAACTGGGCCAGGTAAGTAAAGCTTTTTGTCTTATTCTGACTTGGTCAATCCTTGAGGCAAGGCTGTATTTTAGGAACATGACATTAGCATTATGTTATGAATTTTGGAAGAAAGGACTATCTGTGTGACGTTTACCTCCTCTATCCCAGAACAGCTGTCCACGTGAAAAATAAGTTAAATATACTCCTTCTATTACCAATTTTTCATCTGCTGGGAGGCTGTTCTGCACGCTCCAGAGATCTCCTGCAAGGAGGTAACACAACCATGGTGTTAGCACAGTGACAATTTGAGTGGGATCCTCTGCTTCAAAACTAGGTATTCTGGAGGACACAAAGTGTCGTGGACACATATCTCCTACAACTCCCTGTGCAACTGCTTGGAAGCAACCATTTGCTACACTGAAGTGAGACATTATTTTATTTTTGATACTTTAAAGCTTGTACAAAGCATAAGTTTTAGGTAGAATATGCTGAAACCAGGAAAAGCAGGCATATTTAAATTTTATTCTGGCTATTCAGTTAATCCCTGGAAAACAGGAGGACTGCGGACATTAATTTTTCATCCAGCTAGCTCTTATTGAAGATACCATCACTAGTTACTTAAAATTTAATCTATTTTTAATAGAAAAATTGATACTGGAATATGAAACATGAAGTAATGCATTATTGTTCTGCAAAAGACTAAGCTTTTAAAGATAGTATTGTAGTCTGGAAATGGACTGAAAAACATATAAGGTTATGTCCAACATTAAAAGTAATCTACCTGTTCACCAAAGCCTAGATCATCTCAAAGCAGTAATTATTCACTGACTGTAGATACCCTTATTTTGATATTTGCTGTATGTTTAGTATTCATTACAGTAGATTACCATAGGATTACTGCAACAATTTTTTCCTTTCAGTAAAGTCTCATTTTCAGGGAATCTGGAATTTTTCTTCATCCCCCTTTGCAAAATCTGCTTTCATCAGCCTCGAAGCCTGACTAATTGCCAGTGATTCCAGTTTCCACATGATTTTAACTTCTTGCATTTTATACAGTTAATATCCAAAACTTTTTTTTTCATAGTGCAATACATACTTTCAAAATTCATAACCACCAAATGTTTGTATGCATGAAAGCAAGAATGGCTACTTCTCTTTCATACCACAGGGCAAACAGCCAGACTTTAAAGGCTTCATAATTAGGGACTTTACCAGATTGTAACAGAAGATGTATTTGCTTATTTTTGCTGTAAAGTCAATTATAAATATGCAAAATTCAAACTGTGAGTGACCAGGCAACACTTAGCAGAAATAATAAGACTACAGCCAATTAAAACAGAAAAAGGTTCAGCACTCAGTTTTCCGCCCAGTGTGCTTCTGCTGCTGATACAACAGCAGCTGTGAACTGCCAAAGCCATCCCAGAGAGGGGGGTCAGCCTAGCCCCTGCCAAAATGAAGGATTTGGCCTAAAAGCCAGACGTTCTTGCCACAATTTCCCACGTAGAAGAACTGACAAAATGGTGGCTCAGCATTCGTGAATCCTTACACCATACTATCATTTCCTTGTAGGAATATCAGTCCCTTGAAGATGCAGCTTAGACAGGAGGACAAATAACTATACAGCATTAAAATCCTGAAATTTGTGCTTCTTGTCTAAGAAGACTATCTTACTTGAAAATTGTAATTGAAACAGTATAAATATTTTTTAAATTATTCTTCTCATAATATAGTCATTACGTGAGAAACATTAAACTAGACATTTGACTTTATTGATCTTTTTATGGACTAACGGTACAGGGAGTAATTTTCTGCCTAGACTAATTAATTGATAGACTAATTCATTGATTAGGTTCTCCATAGCATAGTTGGTATTGACAAACACAATCTTTTTCCATCAGTTGTATTAGTTCGCACCAATTACTTTGGCTGTTTCACTTAAGCAATTGTGATAGCTCAAAAGCGACAATCAGATTCGCAACTGGTGTAAATCAGGCTCTCTCTGCTGAGGTCAGAGAGCTCTGCTATTTTACTCAGTTCAGTTATTGAGCCTTTAAGATTTAATACTGAGCTTTAAAATATCCAAAACAATAACAAGGATATCTGAGGCAAAGAGCATTATGTTAGCCTAAACATTTCAAACGTAGCAATGAATAGTAACCACGTTAAAGCCCTATGTACAGATGCATAACTTTGTTCCTAATTTATGCACAGTCTTAGAATGCTATCAGGTGCAAAGTAAGGTACCTGCACACACAAATAATCATTCTAAGTCACACAAAAGTTAGATGCTCAATAGACTCACATTTTCCATGCATAGGTTATCTCGAAATCAGGTCCTAAGAATATTAAGTTGCCAAGCAGACACTGCCTTACAGATATATGGAAGTTAGCCCTGTCATTTGGTTATATGTGAAATCTGTGTTTAAACACCTGTGATTTTTTTTATATACTCGACTTGCTGTGGGATTTTAGAGGATATAGTGGTTCGTGCAGGGCTTTTTCACTTCTGGATCAGTGCTGTACGAATGTCCTGATATGGACGGAGCTGCTCTAACCGTTGAACAGAGCCAAAAAATTAACAGGGTCATCAACATATTGACAGTGAAAGGAAGAGAACCATATGGGAATGTAATAACTTCTGTGAATTTGCAAAACAAAGACCAAGCAAAAATAAGTAAATTTAACTGATTGTTCCCTAGATAGGTCTTCCTTAACAAGTTATTCTTCAGGTAACCCAGGCAGTCATCAGAATGCATGGATGTTACACAAGAAGGAGACACTGAGCTGATTTTTAAGCTTATGGTAAAAAAAATTAGTTTCCTTTCAGAAGCTTTTGTCAAATTGGTCAGTGTCAAAAAAATCTAAGTTGATTTGAACTTTCCATTCATCTCAGGCCTGCTCCTCCTAAAGTATTATGGAATAAATGAGCCTGTATGGGAAGCTGTCTTTGTGCTCTGGATCTGTCTTTCAGCTCTAAATAACTGAGAGAGTTAATTGAATACAGGCATTAGCAGTTAGTTCCTCCTTTTAAATCTCCAATCAGTCTTCCTCATCTTTGCATGCAAAGACAGAAAATTACGTACTCTCCAGAGACACTGGCAACAGACAGAAGAAGTCATGAAGACTGAGAAGATTTTGCTGAGGCAGTTTCCTCACACTGCTCGAAAACCAATTACTTCCTGTGCTCTACATGCTCAGGGAGACTTCCTCTTTGATGCATGCACAGGGTAAAATAAAGTGCATGGTCTTCATTAAAATGAGTGTTGCTCCTCGGCATGATTAAAAAGAAACTCCTCTGTGTGCCCTGTCAATGACATTTGCATTTGCCCCAAACCCAAGCAGATGCCAATGCACAGGCCATATTTGTAGTGTTCTTGCTGAACACGGGACAGCCACAGTACCACATCATTCTGCATACAAACTCCATGGGGAAAAGAGGCATGTGTGGACAAAAGTGAGTAAGGCGAACAGAGCCAGGGAAGAATACGATCTAAAAGAATGCTTTGTGCCCCTCACACAGAGATAGAACAGAGAGAGTGATTTGCAACCCAGAATTCAATGACATGTAATTAAAATCAATAGAAAATCGACATTACAAAACCAAAACAAATTAAAGCACAAATTTAATCTCTATTTCTCATTCTGGCATTTGAAATTGAGGATTTGCTCTGAAGATATACTGTAAATGGGCACATATATACTGGTTATATCTTAAGCAATCTTTCTTAATGTAGCCAAATTACCATTCCTTACATATGAAAAGGGATGATCTACTATCTTCTCGTCCGATTAGCAGTATAGAGTAACCTGGCCTGACTCTGATCACATGCCAGTTTTTCACATGACTTTACTTTATCACAGCAGGATTTACTGTTTGTTAGCACCCTAATAACTGAATAGCAAACATCGTAACTTCATGCAAAATCAGGTCCTGTGGACACAATAAGCCTCAGAACTCTGCAACTTTTCAATTTTAAATGTTCTGTTTTTCATAAAGAGATGTAGAATACACAAAAGTAGAATAAATTAATCTTATTTTTGATATGTTATTATCTTTAGTAGTTACATGTGCTGCAGGGCAAACATTTTTCTTAGCTAAATTCATATTATTATGCCTCTGAATATGATATTGTCAAACCTCTAAAACTGCAGAACATCCAGGGAGAAGCCATGCTGTTGGTGGTGTTTTTTCCTTCTGGAAATATCATCAGCTCAGGACTTCATTTGACCCAGATGTGCACTGAACAGCTCCTGGTTACTTGCAAGATCAAGGGCCTTCTGTTTATTACCCAGTTTATTTTTCTGCAGAATCAAGAATTTAAAACATATAAGGCTGATATGGCCTTTACTTACCACCAATTGGGTTTTCCAGTTGACTCAAAGGATCCTGATAGACAGACTCACTGACCTTGACATTGTTATCACCAATACAACTGATATCCAGTTCAAACCACTGTATTCTCCCAGCTCAACTTTCCATTGCTGTTTGTTCTGGGTGCAGTAAAGTCTTGTAGAGTTTCGAGTATTTTCAAACTGGTCCATTGCACCTAGAGAACTCCTGAAAATGATACCTTGACAGACAGACAGTAAAGTTTGGTTAATTCCAGATACAGTATTTTGTAAAGGTGGCATCATTACCATTAACCATGTTTGTGCATTTTGAGTTAAGCAATTGTGGGTTTTTAGAAATTATTTTGAGGGAAGGAAAAATCAGTCAGAGAGTGCTTCATACTAATTCACATCAAAATCATTCCAGAATTGACACTTAGTACTTCCAAATTGCAGATTTTTATTTCCCACTCCAATCGTGATGGGCAGACTCTTCTGTATTGTTCATGCTATGATCTCTGCTTTTGCCCCAGGTCTGAGTTAAGACATGGCTGATGTAGGATGATTGCTGCTCCATTTCTAAGGCTTTGGCCACAAGCTCACCTCCACACATGGACAAAAATGGCAACCACCTGTGGTACCACACTAGCAAACCCACAGTCACACAGTAAAACTGCTTCTTGCCAGTACCGGATCGCCCTACAGCAGACACTTGGATATACAGGATTGTGCTGCTGCTGTCATCAAAAACAAAAACTCAGCTGTGCAGTGCTGGAGATACTGCTGGAGGGCAGAGCTCAGCTCTGCTCCACTTCCTATAGGCTGGGCTTCCCCCTTGGCCCCAACCCCTCATTCATGGAGTGACAACATTCAGGTTTGCCAGCGTTGCTGAGAAGCCTTGAGCCAGCTCTGGCTGTCACACAGTGTCTGCAACCCGTCATTTAGCCCATGGCTGTAAAGTGCAAAAGGCTAAGATTTAGAAAGTGCTACAAAGGCACTAGGTGACTTAGGCTCTATCTAGTTATCCTGATACACCTTTGTTTGGGATCTGCACAGAACCATCTCACCATTCTCATGACTGGAAGAGAGGGAACATAACGCCCATTTTTAAAAAGGGGAACAAGGAGGACACGGGCAACTACAGGCCGGTCAGCCTCACCTCTGTGCCTGGCAAAGTCATGGAGCAGATTCTCCTGGAAACCATGCTAAGGCACATGGAGAACAAGGAGGTGGTTGGTGACAGCCAACATGGCTTCACCAAGGGCAGATCGTGCCTGACCAATTTGGTGGCCTTCTATGACGGGGTGACAGCATCGGTGGACAAGGGACGAGCAATGGATATCATCTACCTGGACTTGTGCAAAGCTTTTGACACTGTCCCGCACGACATCCTTCTCTCTAAACTAGAGAGGCATGGGTTTGATGGATGGACCGCTCAGTGGATAAGGAGTTCGCTGGATGGCCGAACTCAGAGAGCGGTGGTCAACGGCTCGATGTCCAAGTGGAGATCAGTCACGAGTGGCGTCCCTCAGGGGTCTGGGTTGGACCCCGCCCTGTTCAACATCTTTGTTGGCGACATGGACAGTGGGACAGAGTGCACCCTCAGCAAGTTTGCCAATGACACCAAGCTGTGTGGTGCCGTCGACACATTGGAAGGGAGGGATACCATCCAGAGGGACCTGGACAGGCTGGAGAGGTGGGCCCGTGCCAGCCTCATGAAGTTCAACCAGGCCAAGTGCAAGGTCCTGCATCTGGGTCATGGCAATCCCAGGCACAAATACAGGCTGGGCGGAGAATGGATCGAGAGCAGCCCTGAGGAGAAGGACTTGGGAGTGCTGGTCAATGAGAAGCTCAACATGAGCCGACAATGTGCTCTTGCAGCCCAGAAGGCCAACCGCATTCTGGGCTGCATCAACAGGAGCGTGGCCAGCAGGCTGAGGGAGGTGATTCTGCCCCTCTACTCTGCCCTGGTGAGACCCCACCTGGAGCACTGTGTCCAGTTCTGGAGCCCCCAACATAAGAAGAACATGGACCAGCTGGGGAAGGTTCAAAGGAGGGCCACGAAGATGATCAGAGGGCTGGAGCACCTTTCCTATGAGGACAGACTGAGAGAGTTGGGGCTGTTCAGCCTGGAGAAGAGGAGGCTCCGGGAGACCTGATAGCGGTCTTCCAGTACCTTAAGGGGGCCTACAGGAAAGATGGGGAGAGGCTGTTCAGTAGGGCCTGTTGTGATAGGACGAAGGGTAATGGTTTTAAAATAGAGGGAGGTAGATTTAGATTGGATATTAGAAATAATTTTTTTTCCAATGCAAGTTGTAGAACACTGGCACAGGTTGCCCAGAGAGGTGGTGGATGCCCCATCCCTGGAAACATCCAAGGCCAGGTTGGATGAGGCTCTGAGCAACCTGATCTAGTCAAGGATGTCCCTGCTTCTTGCAGTGGGGTTGGACTAGATGACCTTTGAAGGTCCCTTCCAACTCTAACCATTCTATGATTATATGATTCACATTCATAGCGGCAAGTTTTCATCTTACCCCAAAGAACTCTTAGGGTCCAGCTTTGTGCTCCTTACTCACAATCAATCATGGCCATAAGAAAACTTTTTTTTTTTTTTTCACAAACCAAGAAATCAAGAAATTACAGAATGTGAGATGAAACTCCAACCCTGTTCATCTCCAATTCCCAATTAGAAAGATTTAACTACTAGTTGTTTCAGCAGAACTCACAGGTCACCAAAACCACCAAATGTTTAAATCAATTACATCTCAACATATAATAGTCCTCATGCTTCAAAAGTATGCTTGGAGGTTGCCAGAAAAGCCACATGATTTGAATGTATTATTTACTTATTACAGTTTTCACCAGGAAAGTTAATTCTGTCTTCAGAGTGACAGTAAGAAACAATATTGAAAAGGGTACACAGCTCTCTAATTTAGTTTTTGATGAATGAAATGGGATGTGTTGACCACACTAGGTCACAGAAAAATCATTTTGGTAGACTTCTGCTCCTTTCTGACAAGTAATACACTGAATAAGGATGGTCCTACACAATTGTCTATCCATGCAAAAGCTTTGTTTTTTATTATTGTTGAACACAGCAGAAATCTGCCTGCTCAGACTGAGCAACTGTTTCTCAATCAATAATTAAGTAACTTTAAGGCCCAGATCTATACAAAGATATTGATATTTTCACTGAAAATGAATCAATATGAACACGGTAAAGCATCTGAGTAAGCCTTTTTTAATGGCAGTGTTTTGGCTGTGAGAAGTAAATTAATTGATTAAATGAATGACAAATATTGGACAACCAAAGTAAGTCTTTTCACACTTTCACAAACCTTTTAAGCAACTCATTTCAGTTCTTTTCTTTGTTTCCCATCTTTTTTCCAATTTCATATTTTTTATAGAATTTGCTGACCTTCATGTAAGTACATAATATAAGTTATGTCTTTTTATTTTATGTTAATAATGAGAGCTCAGGTGAATTGGGGCAAAGAAAAAGAGCAAGATGAGACTTATGGAAGGGTGGTAAACTGTAAGAGATCCTGCCGGAAAGGCCTCAGTAAGAGAGACGAGACCTACTAGGAGTCTGTGAGGAAATAAAATCTACTGAGAGATAGGAAATGGTAAGGAAGAGAAAAATACATCCACGCCTTTAGTTTGGTGGACAAGAAAGAGTTCTGGACAGGTCTTTTTCACTATCTTGTTAGAAACATATTTCCAGGAAATTCAAAGTAGCTGAACTGGACACAAGGACAAAACTTTCTAGCAGTTCCCATAGAGATGCCCTGCTCACAAAAACTTTGACTTGCTTGCACAAACTTTCTGGGCTCGCAACACCCTGGCACGTGCGCACCAACATTGACTCATGCAAAGGCTGTGCTTGCTGGTGAAACCAGAAATGCCCCATCTTCTGTGGGTGAATTTGTAGCAGTTTGCTGAAGGTTTGGAACTTTGCGCTCAGGCCAGGTGAGGGCTGATTCTCTCCCAAGCTCTGACATCCTTACAGCTCTCTCTAGAAACAACAGCAGAAGCTCCTGGCCAGCAGGCCCAGTCCAATGATTCACATGACATAGTAAAGCCTTAGCAAACACTGAGGCTGCAGGGTTGGCTCTGCTTCTGGAGGCTGATGGCAGTCGGCATTTTGCATCTTCTTGAAGTAGAACTGTGTGTCTGGAGGGCCACTGGTTTAAAAAACTCCCCAGCAGTGAGAAAACCACTGCAGTCTGCAGCCTGCCAGTGGAGGCCACTGAGGCTGGGTGTCTTTCATGCCACTGGGAATGGAGAAGCAGGGGGTGGAAATAGTGAACAGGCTAAGAGAGAGAAAAGTGACTCCTTTCTTCCACTCACACTTCTTTCTCATGTTCTGAGCTAACAAATTCAGTTCAAGACGATGTTATTTTAATTGTTGGAAGCAGGTACAAGAGACCCTCACCCAGGGCCCTCCCCAGACTGAGAAGGGAATAGACACCAAAGTCAGGGCATCTCTCTTCAGGTACTGTGTGCAGTTCTGGGCCCCACAATTTAAGAAGGATGTGACGGTCCTTGAATATGTCCAGAGGAGGGCAACAAAGCTGGTGAAAGGGCTGGAAGGCATGACGTATGAGGAGCAGCTAAAGACTTTGGGCTTGTCTAGTTTGGAGAAAAGGAGGCTGAGGGGTGACCTCATTGCTCTCTACAGCTTCCTGAGGATATGATGTGGAGCGGGAGGGAGGTGCTGATCTCTTCGTCTTGGTATTCAGTGATAGAACATGTGGGAATTGTTCGAAGCTGTGCCAGAGAAAGTTTAGACTGGACATTAGGAAGCATATCTTTACCAAGAGGGTGGTCAAACACTGGAATAGGTGGTTGATGCCCCAAGCCTGTCAGTGTTTAAGAGGCATTTGGACAATGCCCTTAACACCATGCATTAACTTGGTCAGCCCTGAAGTGGTCAGGCAGTTGGATCAGATAATCGTTGTAGCTCCCTTCCAACTGAAATGGTCTGCAAGTATGTATTTGCAGTGCAAAGGGAGGGGAGAAATGCAAATTGGTAAGTGGGACAGTAGAAATGAAACCTTTATTTGTCCAAACATCTTTCTAGTGGAAGAGACAGCTAGATTTCCTAATCTCCCTCGCCTTTCCTTTTCCCTTCTTGTTCCCTTCTACTATTTTCTCTGTTTTATTCAAGTTCATAGTTTTTTACCATTAGGCAGTGATTTATTTCATTGCAAAGAAGCAAGTGAAAGAAACCCGAGCCTTGCACTGGCCCTTTGTGTATGTACACAGCTGTCAAGTGGCAGCGTAGGTTCTTGGGCCATTACTTTTGTTGCTGGTCATAGAATAATTCTCTGCTGCCCCATAGCTCCTACAAGCTATTGTTGGGACTTCAATTTTCTGAAAATATTTTTGAGTTGGGTTTTTTTTTTTTATTATTATTATTAAATGGACACACATTCTCATCTGTAAAGGTTGAAATTCCACTTTTCCATCTGTCTCTGCCCTTTTTGGAATTGTACATCCCCTGTGGTGTGCAGCTCAGAGGTGTTCACTTATGTACTGCTAAGAAAAAAAACACCAAATGAAAAGAATGAATGTGAGACAGAATGGAAAATATTAAACTAAAAAATGACCTCAAAACAGCACGAAGAACTTGCATGACATAGGCAGATCCCACTCATAAATAAATATTAATCTGCCTTGCATGCAAAATTTAAAATTAATGTTGGAGAGGGCACACGATCCACTTTTCAGTGTAAAAATGTTTTCCCCTTTCTTTTTTTAATCAACATTCAGCACTTTGAAATCACATGTCCCATTGTAAGCACTTAAGATGTGAGTGGTTTGGTTATTTTTTAAGAAATCCTATTTAATATTTATGTAACAAAATCTGATGATTCCTGATGTGCTTCAGTTTCAATCATAATCTAGTATCACAGCTCTAGTAAAAAAGTGTGCCTCTGTAGCTGTTCAACATGGCACAAAAGCTGTCTAGCAGAGCAGATACATATGACTTTTCTGTTTCCAAAATGGTAAAAATCACACTGCCTGACACTGAAAAAAAACTTTGCTATTTTCAGAGCACAACCTATGAACTAATTAGCCAACATTTACAGTTCCCCAAACTGGCTGGAATATTATCTCAGAGGCATCCAGATCTACAGGAACATCAGGGAAGAAAAATCAAAGCAGAAAGAGGAGGGAGAAAATCTAGATGAAACATGGAGATGTTGCTTTTTAACCCTTGGTGGGGGAATTTTATCTTGCACAAAGTCTGTTCCCACCATGTGCACACATCTAGACAGGGCACGCGTGAGGCTCTTTGTGCTCCTTTCCTAACACAGAGCCCCAGCCTTCATCTGCAGCACTGAATTCAGAAAGGAGGGATGTTGAGTGCAGGTTAGGTTCCCTTGCATTTTGATTCTCACAGATCTATTTAAATTCCCTTGGGAATACATGACATTAAGGGATTCTCCACTGGTGCAACTGGCACGTTGGCATGCTGAAAGTAAGAGTGTGTGCTGCCCCTTTGCTCCGCCACGTAGGTGGTCCCCACCTCTTTTCAACTGCTGCTGAAGGCCAGTGCACATTTGCAAATCCCTGCACTGCCAGTGGTCTGGGGAGCACAGAGATTGCTCGCTCTTGCTCTCCACAGCTGGGAAAGTGGCTGAAATTGCTGAGGCAGCCAAAACCACGGGGGCAGTTTACTGAGTACTTGCAACAGTAGTAGGTACCACTAGTGGAAACCGTACCGGTGACACATCTTGGTGTCAGCCCGTGACCAAGTTTGAGCCTTGACAGGCAAAAGATGCAACTCCTCCAAGAACACTGGCTCAGCTGAGGAGACTCTATGTGTTTCAAGAAGCCCTTCCGATGTACTCTGTGACTCCCTGCATATTGCTGTGGTGGGACAGCCCTGGCATCCCTGCCTAACCCTAAGGGCAGCCTAAGCCCAGCCTGAGCTCAGAGAGTTTTAACATCCCATCTCCTCTCTGCAGCAGGAAATGGCCGCACCCTCAGAGGGACCTCCGAGTCCTCTTTTCTGTTTGACTCTGGCACTGCAAAGACAACTAAAATGCTGGAGGTTGCACAGGAAAACATGTGCTGGAGGGTGATCCTATGTGAGGTTCCTCCTAAGCAGGGTGATGTGACACATGACACAAGATAATGGGTAAAGGGCAGATACAGCCCTTCAGTGTCACAATTCAGCAAGAAAGAAGGAATTCGAGTAAATGTAAAAAACATGTTGAGGTGCATGAAATAAAGAATTGCCCTAGATTCTATCTAGACATCCTTGGACTTACCTCCACAGGAGATTTCTGATCATCGCAGTTAGGCCTTCTCAGCTATATGCAGATCCTTCTCACCACTTGTCCTCCATCCTGTGCATGACCAATATTAGTGAAGACAAATTAATTATCTGATCATTTTTCCTATTTTGCTTTGTGAAGAACACAAATATAGTATGGTATGAGTGAAAAAAACAATTATTATACTTGTTGCAAAATTAATTAAAACAATGCTTCTTTACTGTACTTTAACCATGGTTCTCAGTTTTTAAACAGCTTTTGTTATTAGTCAAATGAAATACTGTGCAGTAATCCTTTAACTCTCTTGTGCCAGATTATCAGTCATTTCAAGCAAGTGTTAAAATCTCCATCACTGGCAAAAATGAATTATGTTTTCTTTGTCAAACTTGCATCAACATGCCCATCAAGCTGAGCTCGAAAAGAGTCTTTAACAGTACAGCATAGGTGCTGCTGTTTGTGATTGTGAATGCACCTCAACCTAAATTTTGCAGCTAGAGGGATCTTTCTCTCTCTCTCCTCATATATCTGCAAAAGGCTTTTATTTTCAGCCAGACTTTTAGAATGGTTTCTCACATTACAATCTACTCTACATAAAATCTCATAATTTAGTCCTTTCTTCTCAATTCTATTAATTAGTAAGTCTTATTCTCCCAGACAGTACTTCTCTTTCATTTGATAATCATGAATCATATTTTTTTTATCTACTCTCATTTATGTTGCTTTCAAAATACTCAAGCAATTAGAGCTATATAATAAAGGCTGGAATACAACAAGTAGACTTCATCCTGTTTGAAAGAAGTAAGGTGGATTAGTTTATTTCTTCAGGTGACTTTGGGTCTTATTCTGTGATGAGAACAAGTTTCCTCTGTCATTTGTAAATATGCAATGAGACACTGACACAAAGTCCTGACACATTAATAATTTCACAAAGTATTTGTGAGAACTACAGTGACCACTCACTTACAGTTTTCTGCTTTGCAAACAATGCAGAC
Source organism: Tetrax tetrax (assembly GCA_009806455.1). Lineage (NCBI taxonomy): Eukaryota > Metazoa > Chordata > Aves > Otidiformes > Otididae > Tetrax > Tetrax tetrax. Next base: position 151,721 of record WHYT01016341.1, on the reverse strand, counting down.
ACATTCCTCTGTAGGTTGTAGCTGTTGCTTCAGAAGTGGGAAGAGTATTCTAGAAAGACAGTCCTGCCTATAAATGATAAAGACCAGATTTCAGTAAGATACTTTACAGGGATTGGTGTTAATCCTCACTATAAGAATGTACTTCTTTTCAGTAGTCTGTAATGGGCGAAAAAAAATGTGGCATTAAGATGTCTTATGTACAGATATACATCAAAATCTGCCCAGTTCATTTCTGCCTAACCTAAAGAAATGGACAAGCTAATGCATCACATAAATTTCACTGATGAATGTCAGGACTCTGATAAAATACAAAGCCATAAAAAGCACTGTAAACAACATCAATCTTTCCAAAGGCAAAGCTGAGACAAAAGTATTATTACCATATCCAAGGATGGAGACAGTATGCTTGCTTAATCACATAGAAGAGCCATCCCAACCCCATTTTAGTGGGAAATCAAAACTCTTATAAACACCCTTTTTTCCAGGGTCCCTAAAGGAAATACATTCATCATTTATACACCCAACCAGTATTTGGCAAGTGAGAGTGTACTGGCAGTCTGGAGAAAAAGGAAGACAGGTTGGGATGACGGCTGACCTGAGAGGGAACTACACAGGAGCAGAGCTTGTTCCCAGAGCTGGATTCCAGTGCTGCTGCGGGAACACCTCAGCCATACACAGGGCAACGCCCCCACCAGTGGCAAACTTCACATTCTCCAGTGGAGCTCTGATTTTCTCTCATGGCCCTTATTTATCCTAATAAATAAAACATCAGTTCACCCAGCAATGCCTCATTTCTCTTTAGTTATTGAAGAAGTACCAAGCAAATCCAAACAAGTAGAGACACTGTTCCTGTGATTGCAGGTGACTCTGAACACTTCAGAATCAGAGAAACTGATGGTAAATCAAATGACAACACCAATAACCATAAGGTCTGGAGAGAAGGACCAAATAATGGAGAATGATGCAGTGAAATCAGTATTCTAGAGGTACTCCATGCTACAGAGGCTCGCTCACCTGAGTCACCAGGCTTCTCAGAATGCCCTGAGCATGGATAAATCCAAAAGACTGGCAAATTCATCCTGAAAGATGGTAGCAAAACTATTAGACGAAATCACCTACTCACCTATATCACTAAGAGCATAGAGACTTCACAGAGTCAAGTAGCTTAGATTCTACCTTGAGATGTTTGTGTACAAAGAACAATTGAAGAGTATTGGATCAAAATGACTTGTTTGAAGTAGCCTGTGCAATACAAAGAAATAGAAACATTAAAATCAGGGAAGAAATGCTATGATGTTCATAGAGAGAAAATTGTGAGGTGGGAATACCAGTTTCCCATTAAATTATTATTCGTGTAATAATTAATGAGCTTACTCATAATCATAGTGTGACCCAGACATAAAAACATTTCCCCTTTTCAACAAAATGAAGGACATACCCCACTGTGGTAGATTTTGATGGGGTATTATTTCACCCAGCTTCCCTGGTATGTCTTTTGCTTCTCCCCTGCATGAAACTCCCACTAATGTGGAATAATGGAATGGCAAAGTGACTTACTTGGTAAAGTACAAGGCAGAAATTTACCAGAAGTTTTGAAATAAACCAAGCCCTTCCTTAGAGGACAGAACATAGAATGGTTTTGGCTGGAAGGAACCTTAAAGATCATCTACTTCCAACTCCTCAGCCATGGGCAGGGATATCTTTCAGTAGATCAAGTTGCTCAAAGCTCCATCCAATCTGGACCTTGAATACCTCTCAGGATGGGGCATCCACAAATTCTCTGGGCAGCCTGTTCCAGTGTCCTACTACCTTCACCATAAAGAATTTCTTCCTTATATCTAATCTAAATATAATCTCTTTTAGTATAAAACTGCTACCTCTTGAGAGCAGTGTCTTTGGAGGAATAAGGTCAGAAGCATTAATAAATCTATCCCTTATTTCAAGCTTCCAAGCACAAAGTTTTGTGTATATAGACTGCACATAGTCTTCAGATGTTCTGAGACACTTTGTTTTGCTATCTGTGTGGGGTCCAGCTCTGATCTCCTTTGGAGTGAATGGCAAAACTTTTACTATATTTTAGCAGAGCAGAATTAGTGCGTAGCTTTTACACCAAGTTGGCTGGAACAAAATCTCTACGAAACCTCTACACTTATGAACAGGAAATTCTGCTTTTCAAATTTATTAAATCCAGCTCTGAGTTTGTGGCACAGATTTGAGACTAACATGCTGTTTGATTTCTCTTAACATGACTAGATCCATGAAGCGTGCACATGTGTCTGTGTGTCCCCTCTTGTACCCATTTCTATTGCATTTCACGTTTCTGTCAATATAGCCTCCAATATTTGAATCCACTGATAGAACAGATGCAGTAATTGCAAACAGCTGTAAAGTATTACTCATCTTGCTAATCAAAATGACTTTCTGCTAAATAAACCATGAAAAAAGCTTTTCCACCATCAGTGAAGTGGAGTGGAAATGATACAGACTGTAAAGAGTCCACCGTGGAAGTAATATCAACAGATCAAGTTTTCCTACAACAATGATTCTATGTGCTAATAAACATTTTGGAAATTGTTATAGAAATTTCTCCATGTTTAAAAAAAAAAGTAACGACACAAATCTTCCTTCCGGTATTTTACATGACACCTCTGGATACAGACAGCCTTGAAGAACTGCTTTATGCTTTCTCAAGATTCATAATCGAAGGGGAGATAATTGCCCCTTATGGTTTTCCTAGATGTGCATTACATGCTATACTATTTTATTTGTTTTAAAACTCAGAGCAGTATACATCCATGTCAAACATGACAAGATGACTGTTTCTGAGCTTATTGGAAGCATGGAAGAGGCTGGTGAATCTCCAAAGAAAACTTTGATGGAAAAAAAAATCACTCCTAAGTAAAACTCGTGGCTGATGACTTTAGTCTTTCATTAGTCTGTCCCCTAATGAGAAAGCTCCTTTTCTAGCTCATTGTGCTTCACTTATCCTATTTTCTAAGTCATATTCTTTAATTCTTAAAAATGCTATTAGAAAAGATATCATCTCTGGTTATATACTCTTCCTCTATTCCCTGTGCCACTTAAGCACTTACTGCTGTGGGCCACTCCAGTATAAAACACTCCAGAGGAAACAACTTAGCCCTGAGTTATTTCTCTCACTTCTTCGGGTCACACTGAATTAGAAAGTAAGCAATCTTCTCCCACAGCTTTGTGGTACCATAAATGATTTGCTGGGACCCTCAGCTCTTCTGTTATGAAATGTAACTAGAAGTTAAAAGGCATATAAATTACAGATGTGCTAATTTTATGGAGCATGATGGACTTCTTACTACCAAGTTTATATATCTACAGAGGAGGGAAGAAGAGGGAAGAGTAAATGAGATACATATCTGATTATAGCACAGAAGCAGAAAGAGTAAATCTAGTTCCTCTCTGAAACACTATGTTCTGCAGCACTGGATGCAGTCTGCACCAAAGGACCCCACAAGTTCTCTAGATCAGTTGCCTTTCTGCCCCAGTTTTTGCTCTGTTTTCCCATCCCCACGTGTTTTTTCTTTGTCTTGACTATTTTCTACTGTGACAGTCACCTATCTCCGTTCAATGCCATGGCCGCGGCAGCGTGACCTAGTCACACCCAAGACACCCCAGGAGAAGGGCCGCAGGACTTCAAACCGCTGCATCACTGCCACTGGCAAAAGAAACCATAACAGAGGAGACAAGGTCACTGTCTAGAGTAACAGTCTACAAGGTGACATAATCCTCTCTATTAAAAGGGTCACTGTAAGACTATGATAGAGTAAACTTATTCCTCCCATTATATTTCTCTTCTTGAGGTTGAGAGAAAGCATCAGAAGAACTGCTTAGAAAGCCTTCACCAACTCACTCTGGGATTCATTCATTTCTCTCTTACTCTGTCCACTTCCCACACAGTTCTTTGATTTTTGAGAAAGGAATGTAAACGGAGAAGGGGCACCGTTTTATCAGACGTTGCATCCTTCTGATAAAGCAGAGTATATGGAGCACATTAAGGTATGTCAGCAGCAATGAACGAGGCTCAGACACCTTCACATCTCCAATTGCCCTCAAACTCTTGGTAGCAGCATGCATATTTTTCACTTACACACAGACATTTTCATGCTGCTTGCGGTTGCACCAGTTGCGGGTTTCAGAGCAAGTGAGTGCATCTTCCCACAATCACTGGTAGTAGCAGTACGCCTATTTTACAAATAAACAGAAGGCTACAAAGACCTTTCTGGGCAAGTGAATTGCTATCCATTCCAGTCATTATACGATCCCTTTCAAAGAACTGAAGTTGCACCTCAAATGTATTAACTGTGCTTGCCCTCACTACCCTGACTGGAGGCCGTTCCAGAGCCAACATTACTGCTCAAACAGATGCACCCTTCCCATTCTAAGCCTATGTTTATTCATGCTTTGTTTAGTCTAAGGCAACAAGTCTTAAAATTATACAGCCTGTTTTTGCAGGCAGCAATGCAGCAGAGCCAGGCCTAGATCTCAGCCTCTCAAGAAGCTGCAGGTTTCAGAGCTTTTTATCATCTGCCCTCATGCAGGTTTTCAAGAAAGCCACGCACAACTCTAAAATGCCAGCACACGCTTTCTAAGTCAGTGTGCAGCAGTGTGGGGTACAGAATTTCTTTTTTTTTCAAATTTCTCTCCATCTATAACTCTCAGAAGAGGCACTATGGCTCTTTTCTTTTCCCTGCCCATTAAATTATGTATCTTTCACTCTGCAGCCTCCCAGCAGTCTCTCATTGCTCTGAAAAAAATTTGCAAACTCCTTTTCTTACACCTTACAGCTCCTTTCATGGTAATATCCCCACCACAGGCCCCACTCCGGCTCTGTTTTAAATCCTGCAGTTTCTTCCCTAGTACCTCAGAGCTTGGGCTTCTCCTAATAGAAGTTTTCAAGATATAACATCCACCTTCAAGTGTGAGAACTGAGTGAACAAGCTCAGACCTTCATGGAGAAGTGCGAGATGGTACTCCCAAGACAGGCTGAGGCGCAGGAATGGAGCTTGTTCCTAAGAGAGAACTGGGGAGCAGGAAAAGGAAAGGAATCTCTAGGAAGTATTTCCTTTGGGAAAAAAAAAATGGAAGCTGTAACATGTTTCCAAGTGCTTTTGTCTCCTCTTACTGCCATTGAGAGCCCAAGACATACTGCAAGAAATACAGAAACAGTCAGAATAAGGCTATGGTGGTCCTCATTTAGGAAGAGCTCCCTTACTGGGGAAAAAAAAAAAAAAAGAAAAAAAAAAAAGAGAACTTACCTGAACTGAACAAGAAGTAAACCACAGACATTGCCAGCATGGTACCCAGGAAAAAACAGATTACACAATATGCCCTTCAGAGTCCATTAGCAATATTTGTGCTCATTACCAGTGAGATGTGTTTCACATAAAAGAGCCACTTGGGCAGTAGGGGCACTTGAGGTAATTAAGAATGTATTTACATTTTATAGAGCCATTGATGCCCTTATGTCCAAGGAACTCATATTAAAAGTGTGCTCAGGGTATTTTCCCTATCAATAAATATTAAAATGGTTAACCTGCACTTGGTCTGCTAGCTGCCTGCCATGGCTGCAAGCTGTTAGCAAGCAATGAGAAACAGACAAAAGAATGTGTCAGACAAGAAACCAATCTTCCAATCTATTTATCTTTTCTGGGTAGGTTTCCATATACTATGTAATACATTGTCTTATTTTTATGAATGAAAAATAGAATCCAAAAAATGGCAAGAGTCTCAAAATTGTGACAGTAAGGAATAAAGAGAGCTCTTGATTTAAATGCATTTTTTACTAAAAAATTAGCTTGGAGTGATCTCTCATTCATTCAGTTCTAGAACATTTCCCTGTCCTTCTGAAATCATCCCCAGTGCAAAATGGATCCAACATCATGTGTCCATTTATTTAAGTTCTGCTTGTGCCTGTTCTTATTGTTGTCCCAGAGCGTTCCTGCTAGACACAAGCCCAGGAACAATAAACAGCAATCTAAACTCATTACAAAATCACCTTAAGAAATGCAGAAAGTAACAAGAATTAAGCATCTGAACAGGCAGTCTTCCATTGCAACCCTTGTTATTTAGACAAGTGCAGCTAATATACATAATGTAGCCATAAATAATTAAGTAAAATAAATTACAGCCCAACAAAGTCCACATTAAACAAGACAGGCCTCTCTGAAAGCCATGCGGGACTTGCTACGTGAAGATCAGAGTGAAAAATGAAAGAGCATGGCTTGCATGATCTGTCTGTTGCTCTAATTTCTAAATATGATACCTAATCATTGTAGAGACTCTTGACTAGGAGAGCTGGACCATGCTACAGCTGAACTGTGTCATAAAACCATGAAAACGAAAAATGAGAAAGAAATGAGCATGTACACTTTGCATCATGCTCATGTGGTAACTCTTATTGTCATGACTCTCAAACCCAACAGAAAGGAGAAACTCCACCTAGAGCTGTAAATTCTGCTCAGCTCAATTATTTCACATGATGCAGCCCAACTTAAGTTATTCAGAGCAGAGAAAGCAGATCCCTGATGCACTCTTCTGTATTGCTAGACAGGGTGAAAATAATAAATTGGTCACTGGGAAACACTGTGTTTCCTGGATAAGGAACAGCGTATTTCACATTCTTCTCTCACAGCTGCCTCTTGATGGCAGTAAACAGTTTTGCCATAGCTGTCATACCTCAGCAGAGAAGTCCAGCAAGCAAAGGAGAGTCTACTTCCACTCACTATCACTTCACCTACAAACCTTTCGTCCATGGCAGCTGATGTCCCATACCCTTCTGGCTCACAAGCAGCAACAAACAGCTCTACAACTTGTCAGTTTTTTAAAGGCTACTGGGAGCCTTTTTCTCAAAACCATCAGGCCACATTGACCTAGTCCTACTGGCAAGTCAATAGTTTGGAAATTATTCTGTTTTCCCCAGATAATTACACTGGGTCCCAGGAGTGGAGATGTGGCATTTCCAGTGCATCAGAGTGCCTTTCAGGAGAATCACATCAGGTTTTGATGTTGCTAACTGTCTGCTTCGCCAAGCACTTGACATTCTTAGGAAAAAAAAAAAAAAAAAAAAAAAAAAAGAAGCCTTTCAATGCTCAGGTTTCTAATCCATCTCCCATTTCTATTAAAAAGAAAAGTCAGCAGTATCTCCATCTCTCTATCCAGAATAGGCTTTGTGAGCAATGGAGTGGAGGGGCAAATGACACAGGCCTCTTCATTCTTTCCATAGAAAGATCTGACTCCCACATCCTGCAGGTTAGGTTTTTTTCCCCTTGGATTAGTCTGTTGTAAAGAGTCTGTGGCTTGATCTTCAGAAGTGCAGCTTTTGCTGAAATCAGGGCCTCTGAAAATCCAAGCCTTGATATCTCAGTGCCTTGAAAAGGACCTGCATACAGGCAGCAAAGGAATAATGGCTAAGAAACTGCCTTCTGAAGGTAGAAAAACCATCACCCGAAAGTGGAGTCATGGTGCCTGCTTGAACTGCTGCCCAGGTCCTGCCCATCTTATTTCCTGGCTGGCTGGAGGAAAGAATGCAATGTGCACAATGAACATGGTGCTTTCTAAAGATTTTTCCGTCTAAGTAAATGCACCAGTAAAAATTGTTTGTCTGATGATAATTCAGGACTGCGTTAGGCTGAGGAGTGCAACCACAGTGAAAGGCAATACGGAGCCAAAGTCATCCGCTAGCAAGAGGATGGGAAAACATTTCTGAACACACGAAGGGATGCAGAGAGAAATTTTTTCACGTATCTGCCAGCTGTGCTGGTCAGCAAGATTGCTTGAATGCAGCAGGAACCTCCCTTCCCCCAGTAAAAATCCCAGCACCCTCTGAAGTTCCTGAAGTGCTATTCGCTCTGTGACCCCAGGTAGCAGGAACGCCTTCCCATATTGCACACATACGCTGCGTGCATGGAGAGTCCTGCGCTTGGGATCACTCGAGGAGTCTCCCCAGAGTTTAACTGTGGGGGCCCTTGAGGCCCCTTTGGATATGACTCTATATGCTAGCCTCCACTGCTAGCAGCAAGCATGCCCGGATCAATACCCTGCCCAACGTTTGACATGTCATGACAGTGGATACTGCAAATTATTAACATGAGAACAGTTATTCTAAAGGGTGGAGGCTAAGTATTTGTCAAGGGGTAGTCATGAACTGGGGCTGAAGGTGCTAAATAAAATGAGATCAGATTGGGAGGGGACTAGCGGGTAAGGCAGCCATTTTTAGTATGGGTACCTTGATACAAGAATATTTCTTGCTAGAGTTTCTGAAACTTGTTATTCTATCTAATAATTCATATAATGACATGGGTGAAGAGTCCTACAGAACATATTTTTGCTAGATACAGTAAAACTGCCAGGCTATCTGCCAGAATTTATTTCTGATTTGTTTTGAGGTTCAAGAAAACCTACCAGCCAAAGATTCAAGCCATAGCTCTGTCAAAAGACATTTACATTACCCCAAAGCATTTCAATTATATGCACCAGACAGAACTGCAAATTGTAAGACATACATAGATAAATCAGATAATCTGTAGCAAATAAGGCATATAGCAGCAACATTAGCTTGCGTATCAGAATCTTAAAAAGCAGGCAAATTAAGAGACAATGCAAAGAAATAAATATCCCGTGAACCTTTCAAAAGGCCAACCACATTGTGTTTATTTTAATATTGTTTAAAAGTAGCACTTAATAAAGAGAGCATTGTGATTGTGTGAACTAAATTTTCAGTCATAATGAATGCTACAAACTTAACCTCCCAAGTTTAAATAGGCTACAATGCCTTGGGAGAGATGCAAGAGAAATTATTTGATAAAGGTGATGGTTTTTCACACCTGAAAATAATGTTTTTCTTCCAGGCTCTCTTGATCAACAGTCTGTAGCCACACATTACAGATATAATCTCAAGACCTTATGGTGTATACTTGTCGCTACTTGCATAACTTACTAGGGATAGAGGATCACAGAGATTTTGAACATAATTTCCCACACTACAGGAGATTAAATAGACTACATTTGAAGGAGGCAAGAAGCAGCTACGATCCCTGGATAACCAAAAGTAAACTTCAACTGGTTTCTACACCATTTATTCAAGAAGTATAGTCTTGTCTCCTACAAAATTTAGGCATAAGTGTCCTGTGCAGCAAGGATATGTATTTGATTTAAACGATTAATTGCACAGGAGTGGATTTCTGTTACAGCTTTCCTGGCACAAACTAAAATCGTTACATAAATCAGTTGGAGAGTGGCCATTTTACCTACATAAAGATTGATCGAACATTCACAGCTAGAGTTTGTCCTGTTCCCCATACTCATCAATATAGAAGCAGCTGTGATCTGAAAGCTTTTCTGGGGTAAAAGGCAACACTGAAGAGCATGCTGGAAGAAAACAATCACCATATCAGAGCTATTCCCCAGATCATTCTTCAGTGCTACAGTTCCTTCTTCATCCATCATGCTTTCTCTGATTGCTATTCATTTCCTTATTTAATGAATATTGTCATAAATACAACACACTTAAAGATGCACTGTAGATCTTTTGGAAAAAAAAAAAAGTTATGTTTACCACTATATATTCTGAGAGGGAATATTAGCAGCTCTATTAAATGATGCTCTCTTGTTACCATGATAAATGTGTATTCAGTGATAGATTTAATGCGAAACCCAGTGTACATAACTCACCAACAAACCCAAATCATGCATCATCTATTTGAAAACTGTCAACTTTTTCTAACAGATAGGAAGTATTTTCCCAGTGAATCTGTTGCTTATTATATGCTGCTCATCAGAGACACTAGTGACATGGCAGTATTTCCTAAAACAAAAGAAAATATATAGAGTCATATCCAAAACTTACCTGAAGAGGGAATATTTTTGTTGGCTTCAGTGGTCATTAATGAAGACTCTTGGACTGTAGAAAAGCCAAAGTATTTGTCACATTTTAATGATCTAACTGGGGTTTTTTTTTTGCTTATTATATACACATGCATTCTTATGTTAAAGCCCTGAATCCTATGCTAGTAAGTACAGGGTCACTGGCACTGGTCCTGCTTTTAGTGGCATGTGAGGACTCGTTTTGAACGGGCAGTGTTATTTAGAGATTGTTTGGTTTCTATTCTGAAAAAAAAAAAACAAAATAGTGAAGGAATGGACAATGACATTTATCCAGACCAATAAATTTTCTGGGATTAACTAGAACAGCTCTTTCTGAGATGGTTCTAGCATTTGCTTTTGTTTTCAGCCTTTTTTTTTTTAAGTTAGAATTAAGCAGCCTGTATTTCAATCTTTTTTTCAAAAAAAAAAAGCAAACAAAAAAGCTTTCAAACACTGGCATTTTTAGAATGAGAATACTGGAATGAAACTTTTTTATCATTACCCTTACTCAAGCTGAAAACTCATCCACATTCCTTTCCCACAGAAGATTTCAATTTGGCTGTCATTTTCCAAAGAAATTGTATGGACAAAAGAACCTGTCTGCCCTGATTTAGCACAGACCTCAGCATGCCATTGGACCCTTTTCCAAAGAGGTTAACTTCCTTAAAGAAACAGAAACTGGTGGGCTGGAGTTTCTCCTGTCCATTCCCCTGATACAACATATCATATTTTTACCTTAAGATCTGGATCTCTCTCACAAGGCCATTTAAGTGCCCTGACAGCATGTTCACTGAAGGTACAAAAAGCAAGAACCACCTGAAGCTGGCCTGGAGTAGAAGTTGATATGTATGTGGCTTCCTTCTCTTGCTGAACATCTCTTCACCAGCACCATACAGCTCCCACAGCCATATGCAACCTGAAACACAAGGAATTCCTGGGATAACAAATTATGGAGTAGTATTGTGCCAACTATCATGCCAGTCCTACACCTTACTCTTTGCCTCCCTCTGCACTGTAGGAGACAACCTACACTGCTGTGCTTCCAAGAACTGGAGTGGGACAGTACGCACTGCCACTCTGGTATAGCAGTGGGGTGGAAGAAGGACTGAAAACGGATCTCTACAAGTTAGAGATCCTTCTCATTCTGTCCACTAAATTGCTGCAATAGAGCTGCTCTATGCATGGAGGGTCTGAGGATCTTTGGAGAGGTGCGTTTGGCTGGGTAGTGCCTCTCTTGCCAGACAGCAGATGAGAGGCAGACATGTTCCTGCCCCAAACAACTAGCATTAGGAAGGAGCTCCTTGGCACGCACAAAGGGAGAGACCTAAGTCTTGAGAGTCTCCTAGCAAATTTATAATGAGAAAATAATGACAAAGATTACAGTGCTGTGCTTTTAAACTCAGTCTTCAGTACTTTCTCTCCCAGTGTCTACATGTGTCAGACCCAGACAAGTTCTGCCCAATAAATGTGTTAATAGTACCTGTCCAAGATACTCAATGCTAGAGATGCTCCCGATTTAGTGGAAGACTTAGATTACCAGGACATTTCATTTCCTGCTATAAATGATACAGTTAGTTCTTTCAGTCATTTCTAGTTCAAGTGAAAGAAATAATGAGCCTAAGAGGAAATTCTATGCCTAGTCCTTAGGGCTTGACTCTAGCAGAGCTCCCACTGTCCTCAATGACTGGAGGGTTACTGTGCATGTAAGATCTTCAGAATCTGCATCAGTACACTTAAGAATGTTCAAAACTGGTACAATGTGCCAGCTGATCACAAAAGGTGGTTCAGAGCTATTTTCATAATTAAGGAACAGGAGTTGCCCTACTTCAATGCTTGTTATACCAGCTATTTTTACCTCTCAGTGTCTGGGTAAGACATGTCTGAAAGATATGATATTCAAGCAGTGTAAAATACCTCCTTAAAATTCCTTAAGTCGGTGATGCACACCCTCCAGGCACCTTTGAAAATGTTGGGGAGAAATTTGACTCTATTGAAGTCAGTGAGAGTTTTACTATCTTGTTCAATAGTGCTGCATCTTGCAGCTTTCTACTGACTTCAGTCATTCTCTAGTTCAGAGTTCTCTAGTTGGCTGGTTTATTTAAAAGGTGTGGGAGCAGAAATACTGTCTGAAAACAATTTTTCCACCAACAAGATGATTATTGACTTATTTTCCATTTTAGACTATGCAAAAGTGTCACAACTCAGTAAAAGGTACAGTTTCATACATTATTCCTAATATTTTTGATATTTATAATATATACAACAGAGCAGATTTGTAATTTGACCTTTCTCTATTATTCTAGTTATTCTATCTCACTAAGGGAAAATTATTAATATAATTAAAGATCCTTTGTAATATAAAGAATCCTCCTGTAATATTCTACCTTAACAGTCCAAATCACCACACCTTATACAGGTAGCACTACTGTGTCTACATTTTATCTACTGCTGAACAAAGAACTGTATACATGGTTTATATTTTTTTCAGACATCATTGAACATTTGTACAAGACTCATTTTAATACATTAAGAAATAGTAGTTCTGTATACATTTATCATTAATGTACCAAATGCACTAACTATAAAATTATTAAACTAAACAGTATGTTGTAGGATGACAGTCAGTCAAACCCTGAAATACTGACAAATAAGAGACCTAGTGACAGACAACGAAACCATAAGTCTTTTTGACTCTGTCACACAAAATAATTGGTAAGTGTTATGCTTTCATGGTTCTAAAGGAAATAACATGAAGGGGAAAAAACCCAACAGGTACAGGGTCAGTAATAGCAACCTCACAGAAATACTGTAACACTGCTGACATTAATAATTAAATGTACAAGAAATTTCAATAAATATTAAGTTATTTGCTAAAGAAATTTATGCCAATGGCTTTTTTGTGTGTGTGCAAACTGATTTATATCAGATAAATGAGAATCTGTTTTAGTCAATCTTGCTTTTTTCTCCTCAGAGCTGTAGAATTATAAAGTGCAAATCTGCTTAAGTTGGGCTTTTTTACATTTATAAAGGGCCACACTTGATTTAGCAATACTATTTTTATGTGTAATGACACAGACACATTTATTATACATTCTGCTAATCTTCAGACTTGCATTTTGACAGGATTAGGAATTTATACAATATGTAGACTTCAGGCTGCACATTAGGACTGAAGCACTTCAATACATTTGTTCTTTTGCAAGCTAAGACTGAGTATTTGAAACAATCATTTTGTGTTTCCTGCTCTCTGAACAATGAACCGCAGTAATCCTTCTGATGGTAATCATATTATTTTCTGTTTAAGATTACATTTTGTTTGTACATTTATAGTGTCACTTAAAACAAAATCCAGCAGGTTTTCTTTTTAGGTATCTTTTAAGAGGAACACAGAAATTGAGTTTTCTAAAGGGTACATACTTCCCAGTATTTTATAAATATTTAAATGAAAGATGATCAGAAATGTATAAATAATTGTGTTAACACTTTAGGAACTGTTACTGTATTCTACAGCTCAGGAATAGATTTCCATACTGAAGGGATTAAAGGACTTACACTTGGTGAATGCAGAAACTGTTTGGTTTTTTTCTTTTTCCTATACAGCAAGTTGCATCACTGTTTTTGATACATGGACCAGTTAAATATGATATTCCCATTTACAGAAGGTATGCAATAGAAATGGAAAAACAAATTTAATTAAAATATTAATGCAGAAATTCACAAATTGGAGATGTACAACATTTTATTTTTTATCTTAATAATGAGAAACTTGTTATTCATTTGCATGAGAATGGCAATTTAGTGTGGCAATAGAGAGCTCCAACTGCATCCCTGCAGTTTATTGCCTTAGGTTTGCAAACTGCTTTAACAGCCATCAGCCAAGAAATGTACATGTCATCTGCAAATCACAAATCACAGATCTTGACTCGAGTGATTGCACAGGGAGAAGTGCTGAAGGGTTCATAGTGGCCAGAACAAGACTTAAAAGTGATGTGAAATAGGGAGCAAAAAGGGCTGCAATTGCCTTGGAGCCTAAAATAGACTGAGCTTCAATGCCATGGAAAAAATCACCAGCTTCTCCATCATTTCTTTAAAGGTCAGAATTTTTGTAGGTGGATTGGGAGCGCAGTGGATTGCAGATGCGTTTAACAGCAGGGTATTTTCCGCTGCCATGACCAGTTAAGGAAGATTTTCAAAAACACATCTGCTGGTAAACAGTTTGGCCCGACTCTGGGTCATCTGCCTTATCTGTGCTCATTGCTGCATGAATTCTTACCTGGATAAAGTCCCAAACCTCACATCAGTCAAACTTAGGCTTTCAGTACAGTCCATTACATTTTTTAGAGAGGTACCTCCGTGGCTTTCAGTTGGTTTTATGATGTGGGTCTGCTTCTTCACAAATGTATGAAGCACACTGGCAGTAGAGAGACAAAGCTTGCTCCTTCCCGATTCCTCTTCGTGTTTCACTCATCAGAAGGCAGAGCACAACATGAAAGAATAAATGAAGGAAAAACAGATGACTTAGAGAATAACAAGGACTCAGGGAAAGGATTTCTCTGCGCTGCAAAAGGAGGCTTGTTTCCGATACCATCTCACATCATTTCAGACCACTAATATTATGCAGAAATTGATTTAAGAGGAATTCAAACACAAATTGCCTACAAATGGATCTAGAAGGCAGTAAATCCATTTTCTTTTTCAATCTCGCTCACTCTGCAGGTGACTAAATGCTCCTGGTTTAAGACTTCTCTTCCTCCACTCTGTTATAAATAGAATTTGAAGTTCTGTTTGGAAATGGAGAGGTTAAAAAATAATCCACTTTATTAAATGGGTGAACCAAAATGCAATTAAATAGACAAAGACCTTTGCAGGTTGAATTTTCTGCTGGGGAGTGTCTACACTTTACATATATTTGTGTGATACTTAAATATCTCTAAGTAATTTAACTTTTCTAAATGTTTATTAGTCCATGGTGAGCGCACTGGATCCTCTTCTGGGATCAAGATATGAATTTATAAGTAGTGTAAAGTATTTAGACAGTTTCAAACAGATTTCAGAGCACTTGTAGCATCTGGGGAATTATTTCTACTTGGCTATTTTACTGTTAACTTAAGAGAGAAATATAGGCAGTTTAACCAGCTGAGATTCTTTGTACCAGTGGCAGCTGAGCCTGTTTGGCTGATGGTTATTATGAAGAGGGTGTTATTTCCTTTGGAGATCCTTCCCTCCCACTTCAACCTCTGCCACCCAAATTACACCATACAGAAAGGAGCTTCTTAATTCCTGCAAGAGAAAAAGATAAAATCTCCACCAAAACCATGTGCCATAAGAAGAACTGAAAACTCTTCCTGACATACTCTCTGGTGAGTGGAGACATTGGGAGAGCCTCAGAAAGCAAAATTAACTTAGGCAGTGAAAATATAACAGTGGTCTTCATGAAACACTCTGCTTTGGTTTTGAAAAGACACGTTGCTGGGGTAGCCTACGTCTATGCAATCACTACATCTAAATCATGTGGCTTGCGGTTATGTCTTCCAAAATAGCACTCTCAGTGCATCCGAAAGATTTGTCTGCACATTTATTATTTGAAGGTTATGCTGTTCACACCTTGGACTTGAATTTGCAGTTTAAAAAGAACAATGCCATATTTTTGTTCCGTTTTTATCTCACCTTGTGTTCACCTCCAGCGGCAACTGCTTTTTCTACTACAGCCCCTCACCAGGTGGCTTATAACACCGGTCAGAGCCAACAGGTATCTCAGAGGATCGAACATTAGTTTTTAACATAAGTGGTAAGCACTAGAGAAAAAGCAGAGGAAAGAGAGAAGGGGAAGAAACCAGAGCCCACAGGCACTGGTACTTCAGCACTTAATGGGAAACTTTATCACAACAGACTGAAGCCATCGCTTCTCCGATACAGTCTAGTTTTGCAGCTCAACCAGGGTTTCAGAGCTCCTTGCCAGTTTTAAGCGTCCTGCATTTTTTAACAGATGCTGCTGCCACACTGAGGAAGAGCTCCCTCCTTTTGTTTTCACTTACTAAACCTAGAGAGATTTCCTTCCCCTTTTTTCAATTCATCTGATTTTAAAGTCTTCTGAACAGAAAAATATAAAGTTGTGTTGCTTCCATTTATGCAGTAAAGCTATTTGTGATGATCATAAGCAGATAAGTCAAGGATGACTTTCCCCACCTAGTTCTTTCTAAGGCAAATCTCCTTTGCTCTTCCTTGCTCTGTCTGGCCATACTCACTGGCTCTTCTCCACTGAGCCATCAGAGGTCATGAGGGGAGCATACAGGATGTTCAGTGGGGAGGGAAAAGAACTGATGTTCTCCTTGTAGAGGCAGTTTTTCTCACATCCTTTGGTTGTGCTGTGGGCCTCTTTGCAGCACAGAAAGTTCTCTGCAGCTGTACAGGTAAACAGGAACAGAGAAAAGAGAGATGGAATAGCAGAAGACACTGAAAAAGATTATAAAAAAAAGTCAGAGACATGGGGTAAGAAATGGAGGTAGGGATGGTTGCATCCCAATGATCAAATGGTGCTGATAAGCCCTCAATGATATAGGAAGGTGGGAACACTATGGGTTCCAACTAACAGCCAGTAACTGACCATAGCCTGGTCACTGTGAAGACTTTCCAAATTTTTCAGACTTCATAGTCTTTGCATGTGTATTTTCCAACTCAATCAAATGGCCTTCTGAGGAGAGAACAATGCAGTGTGTAATCAGTCCCACTGCAATTCAGATTTGATGGCACTTCTGAACCTTTGCTTTGCTTCTGCCTCTCTTTCTCAACCTCCTCCTGGCCTGGCCAGCCAGTTCTCCCTCAACACACTCCTTTGTTAACGAGGGAAAAAAGTTCATTTCTTGATTTCTTGTTCCTGGTTTAAACTAGATGGTTCCAAAGGGATAACAGTATCAATAACAATATCAATCTGTTGATGAAGTGTTCACTTCTGTGCTTGAAGTGAAAGGGCAACCTATAAGTCCTGGAATTACTGGGAAAAACAGATGGATAAAATATCTTAAGTTTGCCACTCTTCTCTCCCTTCCAACAATTATCTAAGGCAGTTACTGAGACCTAACTACTAAGGATCCATGCAAATATCTGCTGTGCTTGTCTGATCAATGATTCAATAGGCAAAGAGGGGCCTTTTTTCCATGCTCATCTTTGATTTCTGCACAGAACTATGCTAAGCTTGTGTTTCTCAGATGAAAGCAAGTGATACAGTTTATGCTAAAATGACAAAACAATTTGAAAGCGAATGTGTATAGCAGAGAGAAGAACTTAAGCACATGGTTGACATTATTACGTTTATTTCTCAGTGAGACCTGTCTTTTCATGACACTAATCAAAAAACTGGGTCACCTCACAATGGTAATTTCCTAGGAATCTTGAAATTCGTGAGTCAATTTGATCCCTTTTTAGCTGAACATTCACTAAGCACAGCGAGGCTGGTGGAGCTCAGCTAGCTCATCAGACTTGTCATCGACTATATGTGAAGAGTTTATATCCTTAATGGGATCAAAGGTTTTATCAGTGATCCTTCGTAAATGTAAATAGATGAAATATTTTTCTATCAGCATTGATTCCACACCTGACATTTCTTCTGTTGATCAGTTAATGGTTATTGTCCGTTATAAAAGCAGAGACAAGGACGGTTTATTACTTTCTTAACAACCAAGAACCGTGTCAAAGAACATCCCCCACTCCTCCTTGTTTGAATCCATCTTGCCACAATTGAATATTAATAACATAATTTGCCATTGCCAAGGACAGATTTAAAATAATGCTAGTCTGGACATTATAAGGAACTTTTCAAAATATTGCATGGTGTTTTAAAATGCAGATCTCCCATTAAAGTCAAATAGAAGTCAGTCAGCTAAAATGCTAGTCATCCTTCAGAAATTTAGAACTAGAAAGGTCTCCAGACAAGGATTTGTGAAATTAAAGCACCGACAGAGAGAGCCATGCCCTTAGTCTTTATTGTCAACACAAAATTATGTTTTTCTTTAGTATTAATTCTGAATATTCCCCTGCAGATCTATGCAATTGAGGATATTCCTGTGAATACGACACATTTCTGAAACATGCTACAGCTATCAGTGAATTAAGGCTCATCAT
Source organism: Tetrax tetrax (assembly GCA_009806455.1). Taxonomy (NCBI): domain Eukaryota; kingdom Metazoa; phylum Chordata; class Aves; order Otidiformes; family Otididae; genus Tetrax; species Tetrax tetrax. Next base: position 133,709 of record WHYT01016341.1, on the reverse strand, counting down.
ATTTTTTAGCTGTGGAATATTACCCTTGTTTGGCCTAAGGAGGAACTAAGTGATGAAAGGGTCTTGCCTATAGTATTACAAAATTATACCAATGCAGAAAAACAATCCTATTTCAGTGAATTATTTTTACTGGGGAAAAACCAAAAAGAACCAATCCTAGAATAAGTCATACTATTATATGATGTAGTTCAATCATATTAAAAAGGAAAAAATGTTTCAAATGCTATAAAAACAAAGGAGAAAGATCTTAAGTCAGACAGAATTTTTCATTCAACCTCTAGTGAAGGGTTATTTAGAAAATTTTGATTCACCAAAGATAAAAAAATAAATCATTCTGAACTGCAAAATTACCTGCTGCAAGAGTGACCAACTTGGAAATATGGCAAACAATATCAACTTAAAAAGAAGAAAGGACATTTTAACCTACACAGTATCAGACCAGTTTCTCCGGGCAGAGCATGAGTAACTCAGTCAAGTTCATGCGAGTCAGTCATAGCCACAAAGGTAGAAGTGAGCCTCTGGGCTTAATATGCAAGAGTTGATCCCTTGTCCCTAAATCAGCATCAGCACTGACAGCTGGATCACCAGCAGTATGTCTACACAGCACAGTACAGGCTGTACAGAGATACTGAAAGAGCACTGACCCAGGACCGGGAGGGTGCCAGTGAGTCTCTCGGCTGATCAGGGGGCGGCTGTATTAGGCCAGGCAGAGCAGGAGCCATTCATAGACACTGGACCTGCAGCAAGAGTCATTCAGAGCTAGCTGGTGGTCCTCTGCACAGAAGGAAGTTTTGCTGTAGACCTTTCCTGCAGAAATTACCAGTAATCCTTTGTGTTGTATTCTACAATTTCTAAGTCCTGTGAAAGAATATTGCATACTTAGTGTATCTCAAATCTGCATTTTGCTTTGCTTTTTTCCTAAACTAGTCCCATCAAAATCTTTATCCATGCTAGCCTGAAAGAATCCAAACCTGCCTGACCTTAGATACTTAAGAAACACTCTCTAGAAACCGATATTGTGGTAGGAATGAGTTAGCGCATCAACAGAATGAGAAGTAAAGCTGTATTGTCATCAATGAGCTCATGTACAGAGCGAAAAATGAAACATAAATCAAAATGAGACTGAGGTCAATTTATTATTAGAAATCAGATTGTCGTTAATGTTAAATTTGAATTCAGAGAAGTTAACAGTCATCTCACAGAGTCAATGTAAAGAAAACAGCTCTCCTCCAAATCTCCAGTTGAGATCCTCTGCTGATGGCCTGACTGTACAAACACTTACTGCATGTACCGATGACTTACACAGATAATATCTCTGACAGAGGGAGCGTTTCTCCATTTGATGAATAAACACGGATTATTGCAGGACCAGATCTCAGCACTGCAAGTCCCTCAGAGCAGACTCTGCCTTCCTCCTTAGGCACATTGCATCCTGATTGTTCTGTGCATTTAGAGGAATAAACAAGGAGAAAGGTTTCATGCTTTGTCTTACCAGGTTGTTAACTGAACATATGCATCAACATTTCTTCGTTAACAAGTATAATTATGATTCAATGCTTTGGAACTAAAAGCCATAGCCTAAAAAGCCTAAGTGAACAGTGTTTTTCTCACTTCTGCCTTGCAGGAATGGCAGCAATAAGCCTGCCTTGCAATGTTCAGACTGCACAACTCCAGCATATGACCTGTTCCAGTGAAACTATTCCATTCTTGGTTACAAGACGGCAAATTTCAATTACTACTTTGGGCAGATTTTCAAAATAGCAAAAATTAATCCAGAGTTTCACTGTGAAATCTTTTTACTGAGAAGTCACGGGATATAAAAATCTGTCCTATTTTCTTTCCCCTTCCACTAAGTAGCCTAACTTCTGAGGTAGTCACATTCCTTTGCTTGCTTTCCTTCTGGCTCCATGTCTTTTCTATTCTTGCAACCCAGCAAAGCCACCTTCAAGGGGGTTACCACTGTGATCTCCCTCAACTGCTATACAAGAAGTGAACACCACCTTTACTCCCTCCTGGAGCCACCTTCTGAGAAGGCATGCTTATCTAGTCACCCGCACTGGGAGGACTCCAGGCTCTGCATATACTGTTTATGGAAGAGATCGATGGGAGTACAGGTCATTAAAATGCTCCAGCCCATTTCTCTATGAGTTCTTTTCCCTGTCATGTTTCAGTGGTGTGTTTCTGTTAGAGTTACTCTGATTGTAAAAGTCCTAAGGGATAAGGAATTATTTCATTATACTCAAAAGTGGCTATGGCTTTGATGAAGTCGCTGGTCATATGCATTGCCTAGATCTGGTGACTACCTTTCAAGCATATAAAAAAGCTGTACATTTTCCTCCTTCCTTAAAGGAGAAAAATATAGTTTCTATTGACACACTTCTGGATCATACTGTGTTTACGCGTAGTTCTTAAAAATGCATCAGGTGCTACTAATGATCTAGAAGAAAAATATTTGAAATACAGCAGTCTGATGGAGTATGTTATAACAAAATCTAGTATCCAGAAGAAGTTAGATGAGTTCTAGTTTGAAAAACAGATGCGTATTTTAAAAAGTGAAGGATATTACTTTACTATGGTGTGTTATGTTGAGATGTCTCTGTCACTGAGCCATTTTTTGTCAAAAGTGGATCTTTTTTGTCAGAATCTCTCCTAACAGAGGGATAACTCAGCAAGATAATTCATTAGAACAATGCATCCAACCCCCAACTCATTTTAGTGGCCCTCTTTCTCCAGGGATGGACTTATTTATGCAATTGTGCTATGCACAGATAAACCAGGTCTTCTTAGAAACTCTGTGTCCACTGTGCATTCAGACTACAGCTGATCTTTGCATAGATTGACTGTAACAGCTATTTTGCTGGGAGGCCAGACCACATTGTCACTCTTTTTGACTAGACTGGTTGGTCATTACAGCTCTGTCTCAAGATCTGACAGTCTCTCAGGTACGGTGAGTCAAGGCATGGCTGGGCATCAAAAAATTTTGTAGACACTTCTAAGCATAAATTCTTAGCACTAGAGCGCGAGAAGGTTACACTATCTATCACCTAGTGCAGGTAGTTGAAAACAAATCTGTGTTCGTGATCACTCAGACACTAAGTTATTCAAGGATTAGTTTTCCTGATTTAAGTTGTTTAGTAAGACACAATAAATTACACAATCTAAGAAAGACAACCCAAATCCTACCTTGAATAACAAAAGGATTGAAGTTTCATCTGCAGAAGATTATGTTTGTCCTTACGACAAGTGTGTTTTTACACATCCTTTTACCAGCCCTGCCTTTTCCATGACATTATTCTTCCCTTTTAACCCTCTCCCAACCTAGGACCAGACCGTCCTTATGTGAGTCAGGAGCCATGTAGGACAGTCATGTTTATACAGCTATGAAATTCCAGCCAAAACGCAGGAGTCACCATTAATATGAATACCAAAATCAGCCAGCACAGCAGCCATGTATTTACCATGCTCCACGTGGGAAGAGCTAATGGTTATACACTGCTCTGAGTGACCGCAAGCATAACACATTTTTTATCTCATATACCTTATACCACATAGTCACCTCCTCAAGTGCTGCAGATGTGTTTGTGGGGATGCAATGATACACAAGGCATGCTGAGGAATGGGGATACCCCGCATGGTCTACTCAGCTTCACGTGAGGTCAAACTCCCAATTTTTTCTATTGGCTAAAATGCTGGTGGCTTAAAGAACAGGAACAGTACTAAGATCTCAAACACCTTGTGCTCCAGGATGCCCCCACGATGGAACCTCACCAAAGCAATTGAACTCTGACTCCAGGGCTCAAGAACTGCAGGCTTTTACATACAGACATCCAGGAACACGCTAGGCCTGAAACCCAGCAAGGCAACAATGAGCAAGCCCAGTCTCAACTGAATGAGACAGTGAAATCTTAGTAATGTGCAAGGATGGGTGCTTTGTCCATTATTAAATCAAGGAGATATATAGTCTTCCTAATGATTGATAGTGCTTCGGAAGCAGCCTTCAAAAGTGAGGGTCATCTCTTGCAATGACCAAATATGTCTGTGGATATGCAGCTAATGGCAAAGGAACATTGCAGGTCTGAAAGTCTATGAACCCTTGTAATGCTCTAGGGAGTTCACAGACAAGCTCTTCTTGAATACATGTCCCTGTGCTGGCTGGAGAACTGCTAGTTCTGAAGCATCAGTTCCCCCAAGTGGTAAAGCTGCACTGGGGAGTTGAGCTTAATGCAACGTAAGGCTGCATGCAAGGAGTTATCTCACAGACACACTAGAGCAGATTCCAACACAGAGGAGAAACAACAGAAAGACTGATATGGGCTGGAGAAGAAGTGCAGAAACTTCATAATATCTAATAATGACCCATGCAACCCTTGGGACTGTGAAGAGAGTTGGAGAGAAGTTGTCTCCAAGGCTAAGACTGCTGCAAATGAAAGAAGGTGCACCTACTAGCAGGGTCATACCAAAGGTAATGTAAGCCTTGTGTACTAGGATTCATTTAATTGTAACATCCATGTTCAAAAAAAAAAAAAAAATGCAATCCTGAAGAAAAAGTTACGGAAAAGAACTTCTGCTATTGCAATTTTTTCCTCTCTCAGCTGATTTCCTCAATTTTTAAATTTGGCAATATACAATGAGATCAGGAGATACACGTGCATATCAGCAAAAGGTCGTGTCAAAGGCAAAAAATTGATTAATTACCTAGTTATGTACATTTCAAACCTGCTAGATGAGGGAAGAAGTAAGATTAACCGTGTCCTAATTAAAAGAAAGATAGAGAGCACACATAGAAAGATAGAGAGCACATATAACATTCAGAAAAGGGTGACAGAAATTTGAGGACTGGAAAAAATATACTGAAAAATCAGTAGACTGTTCAATCTACTCTATCAATTTCTCATCAGCATTGACCTCAATAAATTCTTGCAACTCCACATGACTGTTTCTTTTGCGAAGTACAGTCATACTCTCTTGACCCTTTCTTTAATGTACTTACTTTTGAAGTAGATAAAAAAGTACAAACACGTGATTTCAAAACAGCAAAATAAACACAATGCGAAATTGAGCACTGGAGACTTCATTGCTTCCTAGCTCAGTGCAAGGAAAGAATGCGATTTACCAGGAAGTCAATGACTTCAGAAATGAATTCCCAGAGAAAATTAAAAAAAAAAAAAACATATGCAGATAAAGGTCTTTATAGTGGCATCGCATTCCACTTCAGTTCAGATAAACACCTGACTGCAAACAAAATAGTCTTATCCATAGCTCACTGCTTTGAAAAATTAAGCTGTAAATCACTCAAGAACATTTGCTTTCCATCTTTCTCTCTTAGGGTATCAAATTCTTTAACTGAGCTGGGCAAAAAATATTGCCAGAGAGGGCTCCCCTACATGCTTCCCCTCCCCCACTTTCTCTTTCCCATCTCAGCTGAAATCACAAGGTGTGGCTATTGTAAAAAAAAAAAAAAAAACAGGAGTAAAAGTCATTAACATTTTTTAACTTAAAAACTATACCCCAGTTTTTCCAACCAGCAATTGGAATGGAATTTGGTTTATGTTTTGACCACAAGCCTAACGTTATGCAACTTTATCTGCCCCTATTTACCCAAAGTTTTAGAAAATCTTCCATGATTAAATAGGCACTTTGGCAAGACGAAAATGAGTGAATAACAGAAATATACACATACAAGCCTGTTACTGCCTAAGCGACTGACAGGTAACTGTGACTTGCTTTTCTGTCACAGGAGCTAGTTCTGTCCTCATAATGATACTGACCTCTCTGTGAATTCACTTGTGCCTCACATCATCAGTATTTGGCTTACTGTCCATAGTGGAGATAGATAGAGAATCTCAAAAGTACTACAGAAGAGTAAAACCAAGGTATTTTGTTTATTTTACTACACAGTCCAATGGAAAACATCTCTGCAATTAGCAGACAGCCATATGACACTTATAAACGTATCACCTGCAGACTTGTCTGTGCAGTTTACTTCCAATAACACAGTCATGGCTATATTACGCAAGATAAAACTCACAGTTTCAGACAAGGCGACTCTGTGGGTTTTGGCCACCACTGGTGCACCACACAGAATAGATGGGTCCAGAAGAAGCATTTGCTGGAACTTCAGAGGCATAGAGACGTTTGGAAGGCAGCTGTCAGATTTTGCATGTGCGTGGGATGTCAGGAAAAAATGGGTTTGTGTCAGTCAAATTATCTTGTCCATCAGTCTTTTAGGAAATACAGAGAAGCCTAAAACAAGATGTTGAAAGAGATAGTGTTATTTCTTCTGTGAAATGAGGGGATGTTTTATGTAGCAAATCTGACAACGAATTTCCAACATGAAAGAATCCGCTTACTACATCTTAGCTACCTTACTTGATCCAAGGTTTTAGAATAACCTGAGAATGTCAGTCAGGAAGAAAACAATATAAAAAGACCTGATAAAAACTCAGAAGTTCTATCAGGCAAAGTCAAATGAAAGCAACCAGAAGCATCAACACATCAAGTTAGCATTTATTCTCTCCTTCTTTCCACCACCTGCTGCAGCTCTTCCTCTAAATTGGTGGCTCTAATTTGACAAGTGAAAAAACTGGACACAGTAGGAAGGAAGTAAGGATGGGTATTTACTCCTTCAGCAGCAAGCATCTCACTTGTCAATGTAACTCCTACTTCTCTCAAGCATGCTCCTAAAAAAGCCATCCAGCCCAACAGTCACCTTTTAGAAGTCTACATTTAAAAGGTTTATCACTCCTCTGCAGTAAGCTCATCCTTGAAATAAATATGATCTGCCCTCAGTTTCACTGGTAATAACATTTAAATCTTTTTCTTCCTAGTGTCAGCTGGCATCGTACTTGCAGTGCAGGTACAAGCGATGCTTATAGCCAATGAGAGACCCTAAGTATGGAAAATGGAGAATGACTGATAGCTTTGACAAATTAAAATGGAGAACTTCCACACAGGATACGTTGAAGCTGCTGGAGATACTGATACAACTTGTGGCACTTAGAATAATGACAGCTGTATAATGTCAGTCTCAATAAGAAGCCAAAAAGTCTAAAGAAATAACAGCATGAATATCAAGACATCCTGCTATTGTTTAAATGCCCCGTTTTGCCAGCATGTCAGATGACAGAATAAAAGGTTGACCACAGCAAACATATTTCCCAAGAGTTCTAGTGATCTCCTTTATCCACCAGGAGCAACCTCGCCATTTCCCACTTGAAAAAGGAAGTGATAACCAACATTTGGGCCACTCCCCATTTCACCAGAAGTCTCTGGAGTTTTATTAATATTTCCTGGCACCACCTAATGAGATCCTGTGCTTAAAAAGCTAGTTTCATTCTATCAGTATAGAAACAACAGTTTAGCAAAGCTTTGTCATTGTGCATTTTCTCCTGGGTTGGAGAAAGAAGGAAACTATTTGTCATCATGTACTGATCTTACTGTTCCAAAAAATATTTTCATATAAGGACACAGGGGCATTCGGGGAATGTGGTGAAATGAGACAACTTTTCAGTTCTTGTAGTGGCATATCGGTACTTCATACACCAGCACAAGTGAAACAGTAATAAAGACTGAGCAAAGAAAGCTCATTTGTGTTTGGATCAAGAAATAAAAAATAGCAGTTGTTTTTAACAACTACAGATCCCCAGATGACTCTTCAGTTTATTTACAATCTCTCATGACTACACTTTCCTTGTATGTCTCGCATCCCAAACTTTGAGCATGACACGAAAAAAAACCAAACACACTCTTCTTGCTGGGTCTAGTATCCACCTATTCACATCCAATCTCGCTGCAATTGCCAGAGCAACTTTCAGAGCAAGGCACTACTCAGCCCAAGTTGGGGGGGTGCTGGACTTGTAGGGCAGGAGCTCTCATGAATCACTGCTGGCACCAAGCAGGAAAGAGGCTGGACCTTACTGTTGAGTTGAAACAGCTAAGATTCAGATGTATTGTCACAGGATATTGGGAGGCTCTCTGACCATGGTTTCCTTGTAAGAATATAGCTGAGGAAACAGAATTTTTTTTTTCAAGTAACTTAATTCTACCACTTTTACAAAACACTTAAACTTTGACTCTTCGGACCAAAGATTAAACTCTCTTCCAAGCTTTCATTTATATTTGTTTTCTTTAGGAAAGTAAAGCAAATGGCAATAAAGAGCACTTACTCAATTCACTGATTCAGCCAGGAGGCCTTAGTCAATCTGAGTAAAGCCTTAACTAAGTTATCAGAGAAATGTGACATTTGGATCAGGAGCTTATACACCTATTCATGTTCTTGAATGGTATGTTTAATTTACAACTTTCCTGTAATCTGCAGAATTATATTTAATTGCCCATTAGAAAGGTTAATATTTAAAATTTAAAGTAACTATTAAATTCAAAAATCCACAAAAAAATCCTTCATCTTTCATTGCATAATAATTTTAATAAGCAATTAAACCACCATAATGCCACCAGTTATTCCATAAGACTTCTCATGTAGTATTCAGCTTACACTCATCTTTTAGTCCTTTTTTGCTGGTTCACTGTGATACAGTCTATCTTTCCCCGCATCTAATCCTTCCATCTCTTCCTTTTTTTTTTTTTTTTTTTGGGCATCTGTCTTAAACTTACAAAATAAAGCATTACAAGAAAGAACTATTTAATCTACTAACAGAGGCACAACCTTTTGTTCCTTTGAAAATAGCACCATTTATAGCTACAGTACCTTGCAGTAAACCTGAAGTATGAACTCTGGAAGTGTTCAAGGCCAGGTTGGATGGAGCTTTGAGCAACCTGGTCCAATAGAAAGTGTCCCAGCACAAGGCAAGAGGGTTGGAACCAGATGACCTTTAGAGTCCTTTCCAACTCAAACCATTCTATGATTCTATGAAAGTAGGTTTCCCAAGGTCACAACATATCATTGGCAAAAAACCAACAACAACCCAACAACCCCCCCGCCCCCCCAAAAAAAACAAACAACCAAAAAAAAACCCCAACCAACCAACCGAAAAAAAAAAACCCCACATGCCTATGAGTACATTAACAACTGTGCCCACTTGCCAGCCTGTTCCAGGTTATATACAAAGAGAAACGCAACCATGCTTTCACTTTACCACAACCTTAGAGTTTAGCTTTAAATCATTTCTGAGGAAAGGCTTCCTGCAGACTTTTCACTTAAGTAGTTGTAACTACAACTGCAAAACACTGTTGACTGGTGGACTCCAGAGACTTGTTCATTACCTGTCATTAAATGTTTTAAAGTTTGCATAATTGATCCAGCCAATAAGTCATCATTGATTTATAGGGGTCTGTGCTGAAGAGCTGCTTGTTAAAAATTCATAACACTGGTATGTGTCTTTACAATCCATTAGCTGTTTACGTATCCACGGTCCTAAGATTGATTGACCTTGGACTGAGATTCTCATGGACTCTGGTTTTTTTTCCCAAAACTTCTTTTTTCCATATTTTTTTCACAAGTCCACAGTATAGAAAAGCAATACTTCAGCCTTCTCCCTTGACAGCTATACTTTGATTTTTTTTTCCTCTCCATCAAAACTGAAACTTTACTTGAAATGATGAATAAATAAAGCATACTCCATAAACAGCTTTCCACTATTATTTAAGCTTGTGAGCTGTGCTGTTAGTCTCCTTTCCTCACCATCAGATTCAAGTGTGTAAATGTTCTAAAAGGCTTTGAATGTTTTATGATGATTTCAGCGAATGATGGAGTAATAGCTGAAGAGCGAAGCTATTAGTTTTAATATTTATATTGAGTGCTCTGAAACATTAATGTGACAGGATGTAAGATCAGAGCAGCGGGACATATTTACTTCACAACCATTGCCACGTGGCAAAAATATTTATTTTCTGAAGCTCTAAGGCCAAGGTTTTTTCACAAGAATTTAAAGTTCAGATTGACATATATATTAGCTTTTTCCTGAACTTTGTATTTATTTTTGGGAGCTGAAGACTGGTTACCGTTTTGGATACAACTTACTTTATTTAGGTAGGACCCAAGCGTAATGATGTTGGTGGTGCATCGTGGTCTCTTTACAGAAATTTTCCAAAGCTGATATTAGGTTACCAATTCATCTCTTCCTGTCTACTCTCTGCTTCCCAAAGAGCACCTTAGAGAAAAGGAAAACAGTCATTTGTTAACAAAGAAATGGGATGGGCTCAAGAGCAGAATCATCGTTAAAAGGTTGTTTCCTATTGTCTTCCAATATTTCATGCATGAAGTAAACCAACCCTGTAAATGTCCTAAGTCATTGTGCTTGGTTCTTCTGTTCAAACTAGCAAACATATTAAAGTAAGTGATCTTAATTACCAAGGGTCAAGCAGTGCTCACCCCACTTGTGTGGTTCTCATGGTCTTCAGTGAACAAGTAAAGGAAGCAAGATGAGATCCCTAGGGAGAAATCTTCCTATCAGATTTGCAGAGCGGATCTGATATAAGTGGAACAAATGATGACTTATTGCTGCTACATTATGAAAATGTGATTTCTCCAGACACTTCCATGCTCTGTGCAAGGACTCCATAGACTGACACCACACCACCAGGAAGCAGTTCACAGTTCTCCAGGAGGAGAAACAGTTGGGTCTATTGGGTACATTTTAGTCAAATGTAACAACCCTTATATGTACATCAAGCAGGCTTACAAGAACAATAGTGCTGGGCAGAAAATGGAGCATACTCCTCAGCGAGGCATAAATAGGTAACCTTAGCTGAAAAAGTGAGGTTACCAGTATATAATTACTTTGTTCACCAGAGTCCTCTTTATACACCCTTCTGTACAGTCACGGTGCACAAGGGCATTACATGGACTGGTGGGCTGGGGTGAGGGGGAAGTCATAGAAACACTCAATTTCAAAGCTGACTAGAATGGTTGTTATGTGCTTTCCCAACCTTATCTCTCCAGGAAGACAAAAAGTTATCCAGAGGTCTTAGTTATCTCTCAAACATTTAATTAGCCTGAATAACTTCTGACTTAGTCCTTGGTGACCCCCTTTCCCAGCTACCTTCCAAACTATTCCCACAACTGAAGCAGCCAATCGAAATGTTCATCAGAGCATCCTTTAGTAAGTTCCAACAGGGCAGGACATCCAGCGTTTTCTTCTGGAAGGATATTTCACTGACTTTCATGTCTAACGACACAGAAATGTCAGTTTATCCTCCACCATTATTTTGAATATTCCACTAATTGAGTCAATCCCTTAAGTTTTACAGACACCTATAGCTACAGGTCATCTCTCAGAAAGACCTCATTCTTGGTCTTTCTCACATCTACTTCTGTTCTTAACTTGCTTATGGTGTTTAGGAGGCATTTCTAAATACAATTCTTCTCATTATTAGCTGAACCATACAGTGCACAAATCAATAGACTAGAATTTCTAAACCTACTTAAGGAAAAAAAAAAAAAAAAAAAAAAAAAAGGTGTTACCTGCACCTGTGTGTTCAGCTACTCTGCAACTTCTTGGCCCTCCCAGTATCCATCAGAGAAAATAATTTGCAAGTGTTTGCTTCCACTTCTCTGCACAGAAAGTGTCTTTCAAGAATGTCAGAAGAGACTTTCTATACAGAAAAAAAAAATTAGAAATTAGCATAGCAAGCACAGGGAGAACAATTTATATCACTGCATATATGGCAGTCAGTCACATTCTGACCCATATCTGATACAGCTTTTTTGAAAGGTGGAAAGAAAATTATGAAGTCAAGGTGTTTGACTTACCAGGACCTCCCTCCTTGCAGAACTCCATTAATATGTCCACCAAGGTAATTCTTCACATTGTAACAGAACAGATATCACCATCATAGTGTACAAAAATGTAAAGAAAAGTGCAGAAGCTGCTATTTTAGCACTGAGACCAAATAAGACACCAGGAGAAGGACAAGCTATGATGAAATAGACACCTTGTATTCTGCTAGGGATGTTCCTCGGGTCCAGAGCACGGCACTGCACAGTCTGTAGTGACAGCATCCAAAGACTCAGTCTTCTCCTCCCAAAAGATGACATTTCAAGAAAAAAAGGATCTGACTTACAGTCTCCTTTGGCAGGAGGTTTCCACAAAAATGCTGGAATCACAAATGATACTGTTTTCTCAGCAGGGTGTTCACTGACAAGTACTGACTCAAAAATACCAATTTTAATTTACAAACTTTACATTCAGCAACATTTCACATTTGGAACATGGTGAAAAGTGTTTATCACCATATGAAGTCTCTGCCTGGGGTGTTGAGGGAAATGAGTGCAATTTTAGCTAAAATGGGTCAAATTCGTCCCTGCTATTACTCCACTGGTATTGTTTGAGTTACACCAGTGATAACTTCTGTCCAGTGTGGTTAATGGGGTCGTTGTTAAAAAGTCTGCTTAGAAGAACTTGCTTATTTGCTTTTTTTTTCATACAGATGAGCGTTACATGCCCAAATCAGACATAATCTTTTGTTATTTGCCACACAGCTAGCTAGCAGTGATGTACACAACAGAGTACTGGCATGTCCCTAATTATCAGGAATGTGACTTGGTATAGTCTGCACATTATACAAATCGTGACAAGTTTGCTTTCAGAGTGTAAACTTTTAAAAACCACCATAAAGACCCCCATAAAAATACGTCTTTGACTAGAAAAAGATGTAAGCTACATAATGGCTACATGGGTATTTTTCCTTAGAGATCAGGAGAAATATGACAAGTCTGACTGCTATTATAGTTATATAGCATATTCCATTTAGCAGTGATACAGCAGAACTGTGAAAGCATATCCTAAGGTATTTTCACTTCATGCATTTGACATTGATATTAGTTATTGCATTTAAGATACATTGGGCTGTTTATTGCTGACTGTTTCCCCTCGCTGAGAACGTTAACCACAGCAGAGGAATATTTGATGTTACAAATTATTTAGCTTGCTTCTCTTCATTTCCTTTTAGTATGCAATTATTTGTTTGGTTTCACTGAGCAAATGAAATTTCAAGGGCATTTCAAGGAAAATAAATAAAGTACAACCCAAAAGGGTTTTTTTTTTGTTTGTATTCAGGAGCAGCACTGAATCATGCATATGTATGAATCAACAAAATCAGGTTAGCTAAGAAATTGGAAATTGCACTCCACACTAGAGCATTTTTCTTGCTCTAGAGATCTTTGCCATGGATTTGAAGGACTAATAAAAAATCAGCAGCATGACTGGAACAGATGTTTTTTATGGACTCAGCTTGTTAATAGTCTTTTTAGCTTCTCCTAAGGACTTGAACCAAGTTCCTCACTTGTCCTGAATATCTGAGATGATGTTAACATTGTCCAAAACGTACACTAACAAGCAGCAGTGAAAAGCTAAGGTCTTGCACATGGTTACAAATAAATTTTAAAATATTGCTGCAAATGCGATGAAACCCCAAAGTGGGCAATGTTACAAAACAAAAAAACAAACTTATTGACTGTATCAAACTCATATAGTGTCATTCTCTTGAAGGGAAGACAGGCTGGTAAAATACTTCCATGCACTGTACTCATGTATTGTAAAAGCAAGGGCTCATTACAACTGAAGAAATTCCCTTTATATTGAAATCATGGTTCACTTCTGTACACAATGAGAACTGAAACAAATTGAGGCAGATCCTCAACCAGTGTAAAGTAGCCAGGCTTTATTGGCTCCAGTGGCACTGTGTCAATTTATATTTGCCATACAGGCTTTGTGTTTTCATTCTAGTTAGTGAATTTGTGCAAGTAGAAGAGAGAAATGAGAATAACTGGGAAAAATAGAAATCAGAGTCCATGTCACAGATGTTTCACTGGTCAAGTAATACTTTGTTTACTCTCTTGCTGTTTTATTCACTCATTTTTCTGCAATTTCCTATGTTCGTCCACAAATTCATATCTGCCAGATACTTTATGAGTTATTAATTATGCCAGGCTCTGGGAGGGAAGGAATCACCCTAGGACTTGCCATTTTATCACACCTTTTAGCTAAGACTCCAGAACAATGGTGCTAAACAATTACACCCAGGCATAGGACCGGTCCCTCCAAATCCCACCCACTGGGTCAAGAAACTGCCAGGTATAATTTACTTCTCAGACATAGAGGAGGAGGAGGAGGAGAAAGGGAAGCTCCGTATCACATAAGGAGTACTGGCTTAATTGGTAACTGAAAATTTCACAATGCCAGCTTGCTGTTGGGTTTGTTCCCCACCCCCCACACCCCTCATACAGAGGCAGCAAACCATTACTGGCATTGAACGCTGAGTATCCTAATGTCATTGCCCTGTCAGGTAAAAAGATACACCTTCATTCACCTCAGCTAAGTGATGCTCAAGCTCAAATACATGAGATTTCTCTCAGTAAGGACGGATTGCCTTTTCTTGACATGTAAAGCATTCTCTGAGAAACCTAAGGGAAAAATAGTTTTTTTCCTTGACAAGTGACTTAAACTCAGGTGCAAAATAAGGACAATTAGATCCACTCTCTTTCCAATTTTTATTGTGAGTGTTGTTCATATTCTGCTCTTGGAGGTGTTCTTGACACTCCTGGGAGTACCCCCACAGGAACTAGGGACTGGACTGGTTCTTTTCTTATTGAATTATCCTAAAACATGTGGTGGACAGGTGTCCCTGGGGGGGTCTGTTGAGGACTGTCTTTTAACCCATCTATATTAGTAGCTGAGGTGACTGGAAAACTTGCTATTATGCATATCTCTCTTCATATGTCTTTGCTTGTTGCCACTGTCATTTATGTATTTAGACTACCCAGCTTTGGTTTGTGAGAGTTTTGGTTTACAAATAGCTTGAATTTGGAATATTTGATGAAGCACTTCCCACAAATGGCTGCATAGAAATCTGAAAAAACATCAATTACTGCCAAAATGTTCCAATCTGATTCAGTAAACGCGAAGCAACCTTATGGACTATACTGAAATTTTCCCAGATTTATGCAATCTGACACAAGAATTTGAGCCTACTCATCACAGACTATGGACTGTTTCCATACAAAAAGCACCAAAAGGAGAAAATGCCCTCATTCACATTCTACACATTAATTGTCTACTTGCAGACTCTTTGATATAAATTTTAAAACATAGCAACCTGCTGCTTCAACAAACAGGCAAATAAAAACACCAAAAAACCCCAAACCAACCAAAAAAACCAAGCAAGACAAAAAGAAATAGAGAAACAGGTATGACAGATGCACATAGATTTCCTGAGTCCATCCACAAACCCAGATTTGCAAGAAGCATTCTGAGCTGAATTTTTCACAAGTGTCACACACCGTGGGCAAACACTCACTGAAGGAATCATCTACCACCAAACTGCAGAAGGTTTTAGGGAAGCTGTCCTGTAACTTATCCTGCAGCCCAACCTCTGTGGTGCCTTCAGACTTCCAGCTCTCGGTTTTTGGGAAAGAAGTGAGCATCCAAGAAGTTATGATTGTTTGTTAAAAAGAAACTATCCTACAGAACAGAATCCCTCTTTGGATTCACATTTTAGTAGCATTTAACTGAATGAAAATATAAAATCTTTTCTAGTTAGTGGGTCATAACCTTATTTTCTTGGCAGCATCTTTTGAATGCAACCACTACCCTTATACTGCTTCATTTTTCTCAGATCACAGTTGCAAATAACAATCTTGGGCTTATTTCTGCTCTACCCTGGTTTTCTTCCTGACACTATAATAAATCTAGAGAGTTGTTGCAGCTCCTTTCCTTGTTAATACAGAACTTGGAAGAATAGCCTTGACCTGAGCTAGACTAACACCTTGATAAGATTTTATACCAGATAAAACTGATATTTTGTCTCATTTAAATAACGATAAAAACTCTGTTTCCTTATAGCTGTCCAGGAGAGACCCCAGCACATATTCTTCTTTTATAACACTGAAAGTAAGTGTTAGCGAGACCTGCTGATTATCTGATAAGAACACAATTAATTTGTGCCCAGACTCATTAATCTTTCTTAATACATGTCAGCCCATTACATTTGATCCATGACCTGTGTCCCCAGTCTTGCATGAAAATCTCCCAGGATCAGAATCACATCATGATTTGGCATGGAGCCACCAGCTCCGGCAGTTGACTGCAAAATGCTTCAAAGCCATCAGCAATGGCAGCTGCTGTATTTATGTGCACATGCCCGAATGATAAGTTCACAGCTCCTCTAAGGCAGACTGAAAGAAGCTGGCCATTCAAAAGTCTGAATCCCATTAGAAATACAGCTGTGTCCCTGTTTAGATCTAATGATTACTCATCTTTACTCACACTTTTGTTCCCACAGACACAAGTGTCATTTGGGATGGTGGGACAGTCTATGCAAATACTTTCCCCACGGCTTTTGTAAATAATATTTGATTTAACACTAATAAGTGTGCAGCAGTGCTTTGAAATCAACTGTTCTGTCACATATGGACATTCATGGATGAAGGAATGGAGGATCTAGTTAAAAATCACTCACTGCAGTAATACCTGGGTCTTTCCTGCTTCAACAATTGCCTCAAGACAGGGAGGTGTCATTTTTTGTAACAGTTCAAGGCATTTAGATTGACGAAATCACCGGGCTTGATAGCAGACATGAACACAGGCCTTTCAGTGCTTTTTGGCAGCCATCAAGTTACTTTCCCATCCATAATCAGCAAGGAAAGTCCAAAGGCTCACATTACTAGTACTCCTAGAAAATAATATGCGCATAAGAACTAGCAGCAAATCTGTGATGGCACATCCACAGCCTCCTCATCCTCATATATGCAATATTTTTTAATTGAAGAAGGCATTTCTAAACTGAACTCCTTATGAATTTACAGCCCTTGTCATCAGTCAACGTTCCCTAGTAGGAGAGAGGTAAGTGCTGAATCTGAGAATGACAGAAGTTGAACGATCACAAAAACAACTATGCAATTTTTTTAAATGCCATTTTTGATGCGAAATGTCTGAGTTTTAGTTAATGTAAATTTAATTAAAGTATTCTTTCCCAGCTACATCTAACTCATTTTTGTCACCAACAGTTTGTGAAAAATACGTAATCATTCACTCTGAATTGCATCACTCAAGGAATAGTATACCTTTGCTTGGTTAGCTGATGATGCTTCATTTGGTGTTCAGCAAATGAAAGACTGCTGCCACAGCAATAAGAGATGCAGCCAGTGGCTTCTGTGAGGGTACTTCTGAGGGATTTTCTGTGAATCTTAGCTCTGTGCATGGCCTTTTACCTTCTCTTGTCCTTCTTCAACCTGTGGAAAAAGAAAACCTTGCAATATAAGTGCCAAAGATGGATCACAAAGTATGTGATATTTCAAATATAAGTAACATTTTCTAAAGTTTCTAAAGAGCAACTTAGATTATGTATTGATTTATCTGCAACCGCAGTATTTTCTGAGCATGTTGTAGCACGCAAATGCTTGTTTTATTCTTATTAAAATGTCAAACAGGATCTTAATCTTAACAACGTGATTATATTGCATCTTTGAATTACTCTGAAAAAAACCCATTCATTCATTAATCACTTACTCATGCAACGAAGAAGGTGAGATTGTCAGATACTTACCATGCCTGATGGGCTAATTGTGAAGGGACACAGCTCAGCTGCTTGCCAGCTGCCCAGAATGGTAACTCTCAAGGGGAAGGAAGGGAAGAAAAGTTCTCATCTCTGGTCTCCCCCAACAGCAGTCTTTTCACATCTTCCGAAGCCATATAATCTGTGAAGATGCAGACTAAGCTGATACTTTCCCAGCTCTCTAGCATGAGAATGATCAGAGCTACATCTCCCTCTTCCCTCTCTGTCCAGAGACATCAGATTGTGGTTCATCATCTTTAGATGCTTGTTTCTAAGGAAAGAATAAAGCATGAGGGAATACATGTGGTTATCTTTCAAAGCATCACTGCAGGCACCGTGGAAATATTGCCCACTTCTCTGCTGGGACCTTTCTCCAGCTTTAAACAGATTCCACCATGCAGACTGCCAGGCTAGGATCATGGGGAAATCTGTTTTTTAAAAGAGCAGAACTCACACAGGGATTGTCACAAACGCCATAGAATAAGCAAATTTGGACTTAATTGTCAACCTTATTGCCAGATTGTCAGAAGATCTAAATCAGAAGAATAATTTAAGTGTCAAATTAAGACATTGCAAAAGCAAATGCCTGTGATTTACCGTGTTGCTCCAAGATGGCACAACCTAAGGGTAAAGAGAAGAGCTGGCTGAAAAAAAATGTCTGTTCTTCAGGGGCTTGTGGAATTTTTTATTGTAAATTCACCAAAGAAATTGGAATGTACAGTTTTCTTCTCAGGCAAATACACAACGGTACTGTGACAGAGAGTTCTCCAAAGGGGCTCTGGATCTCATCCAGATATACTTGCCTTGACAGATATGTGCTATTTTGAGAATTAATAAACTAACTTTTGGGAAGTGCTCTGAAATCCTTGGGAAGGAGAAGGTCAGAATGCCAATTATTGTTATTTTTAAATTAAATGTTTTACATGGAACTACAGACATATCACAATGCTGCTGGTATTATAGTGTAGCCTATTGCAGCCTTTTTGATAAAGCTTGCACTGGAAACATGGAGACTAAAAGATAAACATATATTTATAAGAATAAGCCTGTCTCAATAGCTATCATTGTGTTGATATTCATGACTTCAGGGAGGATTTTGCTTGAATAAGGGCTGCAGAATAATGCCCATATTGAGAAAACCATATGAACTGAACTGGAAAGAAAAAAAAAAAATCCAGGTCAGGAGCTGTCGTTCTGAAACTCATTTTCCCCACCATGAAGATGAACTCTTATTACCTGTGAATATGGAATTCAAATACTATTTTCAGGTTTTAAATGTAGGTAACACTTTACATTACGTGTCAGTGGTACCAATTATGTGTTATGTGGTACCAATTACAGCATAACTCTGATATTGTAAATCTATCGAGAGACAGGACTGAGTCAAGAAGTTTTGTAGTAGCCCAAACTTCAAGTAAAGTTCAAAAATATTTCAGTTTGCTCTTCTTATGCAAGCCCATATTTAGTATCCTGGGACACTTGAAAAAAAAAAGCACATTATGTTTTTAAGGTAACAAACTTCTTGCACTTATTTTATTCTTTCTCATCTACTTTATGGGTGAAAAGGAGATCCTCATCTACCCACTTTCACACCTTAGCAGCTATTGCATACTTTTCTCAACCCCTAATAAGGACAGTCTGCATCCTCTGCTACAGTGTTCTGCAAAGAGCATGGTCTGGGCAAAGGGAAGTTGAATGCTGTCCTAGTTCCACAACTCAACTGTATTCTGTCACTGTGTTTGAAGCTAGCTCTTTCTCTGGCTGACCTATAGTGCTGTAGCTACAGTGACAGCTCTTCAGCTAGCCCACTTTCGACTAGGATAGTATCTAGCCCTCAAAGAGGTTAAAAAATAGATATGATAGTATCAGGGAAGCTACTTAAAGAAAAGAAAGCAAGGCTGTGCCTTAATCCCTGAGAGAAAATCTTACAGGATTTAATATAAAAGTACAGCATTGCTGTAGGTATCTAACTGGCCTTCAGTGGTAAGATATATTGTTAATTTAGTCATTTATGGCAAGAAAAGCCACACTTTTCATGGAAACAGGTAGACTTTTATAGTCTTCAGAGTAGCAATTAGGACATAAAGCTCAGTGAGGGCCATGGAGAGATTCTGACACGGGTCCATTGAGGGGCTGCTCCTTCCCACTTACTGAAAGCCCAGGTACAAACCCTGGACCTTGCCTGTAGAGCAATAGGGTGCCATGACTTTGCTGTGAAAATGTAGCAAACAAATAGATCTAAGCTATTGAACCATACAAGCTACACTGTTCTTGAAGAAAGGAAACATTTAACAATAAAATAAATCAAATTTTCCTATGGAATGTTTTAGCTACATAGGCAATCTTGGAGTGTTTGTTGGACAGTGCTTTTTAGCAGAACACTAAACCCAGTGTACAGGAAATATTATCTACGCAAGTGATTCAGTATTAGTTAATTGGATGTGCTAGACTATTTTCCTCCCAGTGAATGGAGCTTGTATGCTGGTATCTGCCATTAACACTAAATGGGGCTTACACATGTAAAATCCCTCTGGCATTGAGGGGGAAAAAAAAGCCTTTCAGTTTCATAAATAATGGATCTGTAGCAAAATTAGCATTTCATGAAAAATCTGAAAAACTAGAATGAAAATATAATACAATTTCTATTTTATGTGCCCCAGTTTGCCAGTGCATCGTGTGATCCAGCACAGAGGTCATCTCCTGAACATGTACTACATAATCACATAAAAAATCCTCTCAGTCATCTGCAGACTCAACTACTCACCTATGACCATTGTCCTCTGTGGCATTATGATAGTTAAAGTGCCCTTCTTCTACCAGAGCACTGTGGCACTGGGTTAATTTTCCAGTGTATGAATATTTCTGTGATAGTTTTTATTGAATTGTAATAAATGCCATGACTCTTCTACTGTGAAGTGTTTCTTTGTGTGTCTTATGTGACATGCTTACACACATATAAATAATGGTTTATGTGTAGATACAAATACAAGCAACTCTTGCCTGTTCTATTCCTATAAACATTCACATGGGAAAAGCTATAAGCCTAGGTTGTTAAGCATGCACACTGCAGACTGTGTACCTTGCACTGAGTAAATGTGCACCTATTCATGACATCAAACATTTTTACCTCCTAGTCAGCTCATTTCACTCCCAATGCTTTCCAGGGTGACCAAGATATGTAGCAGTCTCCACCCATTTTAGCTGCACTCCACACTAAACCTGGCTGCATTTGAACCATCCAGAGCTCTGCCATGAACCTTGTTAGAAGGACTGCAGCTTGCTTCTTTCGTAACATGATGCTGTAGATCTCACCTAAGCCAAGACCTCTCTCCAAATTTGCCCATTACAATTAGGAACAGAGGAAGGAATAGCCCTGCTAAGTCCCATCAAAATCTCCAGACAAGGCCTGTAACATGGTGGTGTGACAAAAAAGGGCAAGAAATCATCCTCATGTGAAGACGAGTGGGAAAATTATTTTAGCAGCCCCACTCATAAGTGGTAAGACATTGCCTTTCCCTTCTTTTCAGGATTCTGTACCTCAATCCCATGACTTTAAAATGGGAAGGAAAACCTATTAACATAAGCTTTGTATTTCCAGTGGAACAGATGTTGTAATGCTAGTGGGAAATGAAATTCCGAGAGTCATGTTTTTGGGTTGTTCTATATTCTGAGACTAAATTTTGTTATAGCTTTTCTTTATTTCCTCAGTCAAAAAATACGCATTTAGAGCAGCTAGATGGAGATTAATTCTGCAGCCAGACATACTTACAAATCAGCATTTTTGGTCAGGAAGAAAACAAACAACAATAACTTCTTAATTTATAAGCATAAACTCACTGAACACACCAAGACAGAAGGAAGAAGTTACAAATACATTAACCCATGCTTTTATTCTGTAACATCCGCTATTAGGAATTCTGCTCAACTGTTCTTTCACAGGACATATTTAATTTTTTTTTTAATTCTACCTTTTAAATCATACTTTTTTTCCTTTGGTTTTGGTGTTTTGATGCTATAAATTTAAATACCAAACAGGGGTCATGATTATATTTTTTGCTTCTTGATGTCATTATTTGGCTTATCTTTAAAATGAAAAAATGATTTCTGTTTTCCCAGTGGATCAAACAAACAAGCTGGGAAGTCAAAGGAGAAAAATAACAGCCTCCCTTAGGTTGAGCAATGTGGTTCATATTTCCTCCTTCCCTCTTTCTGCCTATGGGAGCATCTGTCAAGGCTGAGTCAGCACCTTCCCAGGAAAAACTCGTGAATGTGTTAGAAGACATTTCATTTTGTCATCTGCCTAGGAACACTGGATTAGTATGCAAATAAGACAGCACAAGAACAGACCACAGCAGCAGTGGTAATGCTCTAAGTGATCTTTCAGTGAAATTAGAATTTGTTTCATCACACTAATTTGACATGGCAAATTAGTGAAGCTAAGGTAAGGGGGTTTAGTAGAGCCAGGGCACTGGTACGTACACAGAAACTTGCCAGTAAGTCCATTTGCACATGGGACTTGTGTAACATTACAGAGAAGCGACAATTAGAAAAAGCTCTAGAAAATATCAGTTTGTTTTGTTTTTAATCTGGTAACTTGATAGATATTTTCTCCTACTGCTATCTTATAATAGTGGCTTAGAGATCTTGGTCTCTACACTGTTGAGAAATCTTTCAAGAGTTAGGATAAGCTACGCGGTACTACAATTATACAAGTTTAGTCAAGTCTGGCCCAGTGGTACACAGCAACACGCTGTGTTATCACTTGGGAATTCAAGGGGCAACTTTGTGATCTCTGTTTCACAGAGCAAGCTAGCTGAAAGCCATTCCACAGCGACAGCACAACTGAGGACAGTCGCTGGTTTCCTTTCTGCACCCTCCTACCTCAGCTCATGCAAGCTCAGGCGAGGTCCTGAACCAGAAGTGAAAACTGGTCCCTGTTGCTGCAATGTAGTCCTGAAACTCTGGAGATTTTAAGGACTACTGGAGCAGGCAGAAGTCTGGCAGAGGTCCGAGGGAAGGCTTGGTTAAGAAAAAGGACTTGTCCAGCTTAGAGGAAAATCAAATTAACTTCCTGATTAAAGTGAAGATTTAAGACTGTTCTTAGTTTTCCTAAATAATTTTTTCCCTAATATTAGGGTAAATAAGTTACCTGACCTTTGGTGCAACACTCTGTTCACTGGGACCTGCGGAGATCATAAGCCAACTGAGAGTATCTGGCTAGAGATGCGATGGCACATTACTCTTAGCTGAATCAAACCCACACGTCATCCCCCAGAG
The DNA here is from genome assembly GCA_009806455.1 of Tetrax tetrax. NCBI lineage: Eukaryota > Metazoa > Chordata > Aves > Otidiformes > Otididae > Tetrax > Tetrax tetrax. The sequence goes on along the minus strand of WHYT01016341.1, from coordinate 110,921 downwards.
ATGCAGCTTCCTTTTGCATCTCACACTCCCCAAGGGAAAAGGGCTGCATAAGACAAAGAGGGGCTGCCCTGAAACACGGTCTACAGACCTGAGACAAAATTCCTATCCTGTGCTCCTTTGTGTTTTAACTGATTGAGAATAATGTCTGTGGATATCATAATGTCAGTTGTTTAAAATTTGCATCATATAATGAGATGCTAAGATGGGGTTTATTACTTGGAACTTTTAAGAATAATGTAGATGAAAAAGATATATCTAGATAGGAATATTTAATCCATTATCTGTTCACTGATATGATGATCACCTACTCTTTCAACTATATACTTTGAATTGCATCTATAATTTGACAAAGTCCTGAGTATAATTTAAGCTGCCTTTAGAAAATGCCAAAGATGACAGACTATTGGACAGTTAAAAGGAAAAAAATGGTACTCAAAACCAAAGCAAGTTCATACATAGTGTGGAAATCCTCACCATGGAGTCTGAACAGAATTCAGAAAGGAACAAGCAGAAGAGACAGAAAGGTAAGCTCCCCTTCAAACGAGGAGACATACATTGGTATCTTTTGAGTTTTGACATCTCTGTGTGGTAAGGTCCAAAGCACCAAACCGGAATAGATGTTAGCCAACGTCAACCAAGGTAATCTCAGAGACTCTGGATATCAACCTTCTCTTTCCTTTTCAGATCAGGATGCGGTTATCTTTGGGAGGAACACCTGACAAGAACACCAAACCCTTCCAAACGCAGGGGTTTTTGGGGAGGGGGGCTATGGTGGCATTTCTCCTTTTGAAATCACCTTCTGGAATTTTTTTTTTTCCTCTGAGAATTGGGTCTCATGCCCCATAAATCTGAAAATCCTAGGACGGGGAATTCCCTAGAACCTGCATAGTAGAATTGCACCCCTGAGGTACAGCCAAGCAGAACAGCATTGAGAAAGAAAGGTGCTTTTGTGTTCACTCATACTCAGGCAACCCTTCTTGATTTTAAAACTGTGGTCTACCTATTATTTTATACGGCGTTTCAAGGCCTTTCTTATTTTCCAGTGTCTTCTCATTATAGGAATAACTTGCTAAGGAAGAAGATTAGCATTTTGATTCTTTATCCCCAGAGAAGCTTAGCCAAACAGGAAGCCACAAACAGAGGCCAACAGAATCTCTGTTATTTATGACAAAAATAAGCTAACATCACCTGCTTCTGAAGGTGATCGGATATTGCTCATATTTCAAAGCTCAAAAAGTTAATAATAATGCCTGTTCTGAAGATGCTTAAAAGAAATCTAATTAAAATATAACTAGAAGTTGTGGAGAGATGATGGGAGAAAATATTATTCATCATAACACGTACCATAAAAATGCCTTTTTTGAAGACAGAGGAAAAGGCCATACTGTAGGGAATATTTCATGGCTAGTGGGAGGGTTAAATAAACAAATGATAATAACACCAATCAGACCTCTTTGCTTAAAGCCTGCAGAGTCAATCTGCTTCTGACTGTGGAGCTACCAACCAGCAAAGGCAAACTAATTAGACACAGTCAAACACTTAGGCAATCACACCTTGTGAATGTAAGCGTCTTCCTGTCATTTGGCAAGTCTCTCAGCTGCCTCTGAGCGTGAGACAACAAATCCCCTGCAAACAAGTTCCTCACTCTCCCTGTTAGTGAGATCTAACGGAGCACAATGGCTGGAGGTGAAAGGTGGCATTCTAGTCAGGTAATGACATCGTCTTGAACAGCCCACATTAAAATACTGGCACTTGTTTAGACTAGCCTATTTGCACCTACCTGCAGAGGGCCTTTTTAATGTAATTATTAGCCTCTGCAGCCCTGCTTAGGATTTGAAAATATCATTCATTTTCATCTTGCTTCAACTACCGCTGCTATCTCCTATTCAATCCCAGTCACCTCATCTCCCCACAAGTAAGTGTAGAAACAGAAGCAGATGAGAAGAGTTGAATTAACAAGAAACAAGTTGGCAGGTGAGCTGTGTGCCATAACAATAAAAAAAAAAAAAAGCTAAAAGATTTGACAATGTATTCTAATCACTACCTGACTGTAGCAGAGCTGCAGGCATGGAAATAGCTTTCTGGGGAAAAAAGAAAGGACAGCAGGAGAATGGTCTAAAACCTCTCGTGCGAAACCCAAGGGCAGGAACCAATCCTCAGGAGCCTTAGAACAAATAAGTAATTACTGTCTTTCAAAATTGTCTTATTTTCTTAGGATTTAACTATTCACAATTGACAAAATACGACAAGAAGTACAGTCATAAGGAGTGAGATAAGTAAACACCACCCAATTCTGGCCTGAGAGACTCAGACATACAGCTGACAGAAGACACAAGTCCGTATGAAGGAACTGTGCAGCCACAGACCATTCAGTGTCCTAATGAGAACCCATGTTGCACTGGAAAGGTGAAGTGAGTTACCTTACCTCCCTGTGTTCTCATTCACAAAAGGTCCAGCAGAAGCTATGTCCAGCTATCTCAGAGTTGCCCGGTGAGTGGGGCAGCGTGGAGGCAGAAAGCGCAACGCAGCTGTTTGACATTGACGAATTCAGACTATGTCCTTGAACACCGCTTGCTCAATAACAAAAAAAACAGCAACTAGAAAAAGATAAGGAAATACCAAAGGCAAAAATAGTAAAGACAACCAAAAAACTATAATCAATCCAAATGAAGCATAAGGCACGTGAACAGTATATTGCTACCAATCAAATTAGATAATGAAGTGTGTGCGCTTCGCGTGTAACTTAGATAGACATTAAAAGACTAACACTGACTAACAATAAAGGTCTCTGGAACACCATCCACGGAGTCCATGTTTTTACTGCCCCAGGGCAGGGTACATTCGAAGAGTACTCCAGCAGTGTGCGGCCACTGACAGTCAAAAAAGCTGGGGAAAAGAGGGACTACCGCAAGCATAGAAGCTGTAACACCCCGTTCCTCTCCCCAGGGCAGCACAGACCTGTCCAGTGTGAGTCCACTGTTCTGGGGAAGTTCTACAAAAACAAAAACTGTGTGAAAGATACATGAAGGAGGAAAAAGAAGAATTTCTGCTCCCTTTGTAAAGACAGTAATTTCAACCTATTTTAAGGTGATGTCATCAAGGAATAAATGATTCAGTTCTTGCCTTGTGTAGCATCAGCCCCCTTACAGAAAGGACATCTTGTTTGATCAGTGCTAATTCCCGATAAAGAGAAGGCTCTCAGCATGCATAGAAGGTTTGCTCAATGTAATGTTTTGCCTTTTGGTACAGTTACTTTGGGTTCTATTATTTATCTTGCAAATATATCACAAGTCATATCAGTGAAGATTATTTCTCTGTCTTTGTGCTGACAGATTAATTTCTCCAGCCCACAGCAGTTTCGTAGATGACTGTTACAGTGTAGGTTACCATCCTAATTGGTGCCACTGCCCAGCTTCCCATGCTAAAAGAGCACCAGAGAGTCATAGTACGTCCCAAGCACTGCTGAGACCTACTTTGTTTGTTTGTAGCTTTTTTTTCCCCCTCCATCTGGCTATGATGGATGAGGGTCCTTTAACTACACTTGTTCTGTAAACTGGTATTATGCATCTGACCTAAAATGACAGCTGGAATCAGGGCCACACTTAGAGATGATCATGCCCAACACAAAAATATAAGCGAGTTCTGGAGGGTGCCAGCCCTGGGTCAGTCTCAGCTTATTTGTCAATCTGCCAGTTCACTGCTCCTCAGTGCTCTCCTTCCCTGACTAGCAGAAGGCACCGCTTTCAGGGGCAGTAAACGCAGCATGTTGAGAAACAAGCAGTTGGCAGGAGTTCTTATGACAGGGGTGGCAAAAGCAAGACAGGTAGCCAGATGGATCTGGTGCGGCCCAAGGCAAGCACTAAAGCAAAGGGGTGAATCAAAATCAAAGGGTTACTATACCCTGATGGGAATCTCTGATTACAGTGACACTGCATAGGCAAACTACATCTACCACAAGCTTTTATCCATGCTCTGGTGCTACCGCAGCGTCTTGGGCAAATCTTGTTGTGCAGTGACATTCTAAGTCATTTTATACTGCTACTATTATTGCTACTCATGTCAGCTTGTCTCTGATCAGTCCATCCTCCCTTTTCCACTTGGTCTCACTTTGAGACTTGGGGGGTTTCTTCATATTCACCGATCCTCCAGACTCTGTATTAATTTGCTCCTAAACATTTGTACTGCTTCCATCAGAAATTAGGACCTACACCAGCTAAATTAATTGATTAGAAAAGAAGCTCGTTTTGCAGACAGAAGTATGATATTTCGTTAGACTAGCTGATCTAAGTGGGGAAAATGGGCAAGCTCTCCAGCCATCGTATCCTTAAGCTAGCTACGATACCCCGAGACACCACAGCTACTCTTACTGCAATATGCCTATTAAAAAAAATAACATTAGAAATGAACTTGAGAAATTAAGTTTGAAATTTTCAAGACTAAGAGGCTGAAAATAATTCATTTGGTCTGGATAAATTATTCAGTGCTATTGCACCACTAATACTTGTTTATTTATACTTATTTATACCACACATACACAAGCATGCCCACCCTAACACACTGTTACTTAGCTAAATATTTTAATTAAATAAAATATTAAGTGATGAATACACTATTATCTTGCATATAATATGACCTTATTTTGAAGAAAAAGTGACAGGGTATTGAAGCGTCAGTCTGCCTGTGAATCTCTGTAATGACATGCCACATCATGAGAAGCAGCTGCCTCACAATACTGAAACAGTATTTGCTCACACAAGCCTGTCAAAATTAGGGTGCGTGTGATCCCTATACCTGTAACTATTTTCCTCTAAATGCTGCATCTCATTTTACAGCAGGTTTTGTACTTGCTCCTAGAGAGTCCTCACTTGCAGGTTTAGCTAGGATTTAGAGGATAGGCTAATGGACATCCGTCCTTTTAGAAAGCCAGGAACAAAAGCATTAAAAGCACAATCATCTGCAAAATGGGAGAGACACTATCCCTCCCTTTGGCCACAGGACTGAAGTAGGGGTACTGGAGAAAATGAAGGAATCAGGATTTTGCCACAGCTGTTTACCAAAATTCTTCCCATGTTTCCCTTCAGCCATCGGACCTGAATAAAGACAGAAGGGATGTTCATGGAGCAACTAACTTCCTCAGGAGACAGACATCTCCTGGACCTGGCACCAGCTGTCAGGATGCCCAAACAACAAAGTTTGTTCTCTTTCATTTTCTTGCAAATAGCGTTTTAAAGAAAACCATGCTCAAAGATGGAAACATTTCCACAATAACGAGCAACCAAAGAGATGGCTCAAAAGAGACCCGAGGCAAATTAAAGCCCAATTTAACTTTTGCTCAATAACTTCACTTTATTTGGATGAATCATTTATGTGGTGAAAAACTTCAGCTTACTACACCAGAAAACTCAATTAATAGCCAAAGTGCTTAGAGAATAGGGAAGGGGAGCGTGGAGGTAAAACTCCAGTTACTGAGTTAAGAAGCAGAAGTAAAAGCCTTTTGACACAAAGCACCAGAAATAGTGAAGAGGAAATGGGAAGAGTTCCCCCAGTCCACAACAGAAAGAATGCTTGCACAGCAGGACTGGTGAATGATAAGGGAAATCAAATCCAAATGCAGGACTCAGGAATGACTTACGCCACACTGTGCCATTGCAGGTACGCCCTGAACAACCAGCCAACGGCCACGCGGGAAGCCTGCAGTGGAGCAGGGACAAGACCATCAGCACCCCAGCTGCCTCACAGTCATTACCCTCACCGCCTCCTTAGATAGATCAGAAAGAGGGTTTCTGCCTGCCTGCCTGCTCCTTGGCTTACAGAAAGGATGTTTTATCTTGGCTTGCAGACACACTTTCCCCATTGCTCAGAGCTGTTAGCATAAGGAGCCTTCGTGACTGGGCGTGCTTCTTAGGGGCTGCTCTGTCTCTGCTCTCTAGGCAGAGGGTACCAACAGTATTCAGAACAGCAGTCTGAAAGGAAAATCACAGCTTTTCCTTTACCACCAAAAATGAGAAGACAAAAAACCTCCAGCTTTTTTGACATCACCTGTTGCCTTTCTTTTGGATCTGTGTAACTACACAAATACCTCTTAAATACACAGGAAAATAAGTCACAGTATCAGCCATCACTTTTCCTCAGTTGTGAAGAATCCAATCCACCAAAGTGTGAGAAGCAAGTTATGGGGCAGAAGCAGCTTGTGAATTATGGCTCTTTCAAAAGGGAACTGGGGGACTGAGCATATTTGTTCTTCAGCAAACTTAAAACTTAGCAGCAGAAACCAAGTCCATACCTAAATTTTTCTGCTGGCTCCATTGTTTGCTTCTTAAATGCAGAGGAAGGAATATTAGGTTCAAGTAGTAGCCACAGGAAAGGGGAAAGTGAGTAGCTGAGACTGAATGATAGCTTGATTGCTGTGATCTCTCAGGTTTTATCGCATTAGAATAGGTTTAACCCTTCAAAATCTGGTCACTTGTCATCTGTGGCAGGAAAATTGCTTTGTTAGAAAGAGAAAAATGCTCTGGTGCATATGGTATACCATTAATAAGTCTCACACCCCGTAATAGGAACATTTGTACACAAATGTGTTTTTTGGGATCTAGCCAAGAGCAGAGCACCCTAGTGAATCATAATGCGCAGCTAATGAGTTATTTTTGGCAAATTTGGCACTTGGAGATAATAGAACCAATTCGTCCCCAAAAAGCTAAATCACTTATCGCTTCTTTGGAGGTGCTAAGTGGATCTAGAACTTCAGGATGCTGTCAATAAAAATGAAAGAAACTCGTCAAAGCTGCCTAGTAATTTGTGCTCCTCTCTACTCCTGTTTAGAACAAAGGTATGTATCTAAACATGAGATGCTATGACAGGCAGGCAAGAGTTTGTTACAGGAAGCAATAGTGCAATTTAGCTGTGCTCCAGGGCTGATGCTTGTTGTCTGAGGTGGGTGACCACAAAGAAAATAGACTATTATTTTTGGGAAACATCCAATTAAGACAGCTAGACCCAAAGTGCAAGGCTCTGAAAAGATGTTGAATTGCCCACATCCTAAGCATTCAGAGATGTGGAGTTTTGGTTCAGACAGCTACAGACTGCTTATAGATTCAGATCTGGAATTAAATTTCACATCCTTCTGAAACAGAAAGGTATTCAATTAAAATTGAAATTGAAGGGGAGACTGGGAGGTTAATATGAGGTTTTGGTTTGGGAATATCTCTGGTGGCAGAAAAAAAGTCAAAATTATTTTCCATTTAGAGAGTATTTCTCCAACTCAGAAAGTCAAATTCACAGACACCAGCTGTATCTCCTATGGGAAATTCCCCTTAACTCCTCCCTTTCAGGTGCAAGTTGCCATTAGCGCCCTTCCTATGTTGAGCAAAGGAGCTGCACACGGATGTGCAAAAGATATTCACTGAAGTTTCCGCTTTAATATCCAATGAAAAATGTATTTGGGAAGGGAACTCTAGTTTTGAGTGTATAGCAATTGTCTGCATTAACCAACCAGTCTAAGTGGAGTGCACTGAATAGGAAATGAGAGTAAAGCAAAAGTTAGAGCTCTGCCAAACTACCTGAGTAATGTGGATAGCAGTGAACTGTGACTCATGTCATGTTGTGTTATGTAGCATCAAATCACTGTACAGTGTGACACAACGTAAGCAACATGAGTGGCGTGAATGTGACACAGCACAGCCTTTTTTCCTCTCTCTTTCTCTTTTCTTTCTTTTTTTTTTTTTAAAGAGCATTTTACTTTTAATCAGATAGCTGCTGTCAATTCAGATAACAACTGCCTGACCCAAATTTTCAGATGACTGAAGTGGACGAATACTGAAGTGTGGATTTTCTATTCTGAAAAGTTAACATTCCAGACTAGCATCTCTGCACTAAAAATACTCCTGTCTCATTCTCTTCCCCTCACCCACTTCTTCCTCCCCCAACACTACTTATGTTTTCTTACTGATACGGAATCAATAATTTCATTTCTATATTACAAATCTTAAAACAATACTGGCAAAAAAAGTATACTGGAATTTTACTTACTGATGTTTAATTATTGATGTAGGCTTCTTTAAACATATTTGGCTCTCTGAAACAGCTCTTTAGAACTGTGTTCCATTTCTTATTGCTTACCTATTCTGTTTGTTCTCTGCCTCCCTGATCCTTTTCGATTTTCTGCAGGTTAGCAAGTGCTGCATTGTCTGCTTTTGAAATGTGTCTTTAGGCATGCTTTTGTTTGACAAGGAATGCCAAGGCTGAGCTGACAAAGTCTGTTTGAAAAATCTTTTTCCAGGTATACAAGATCAGTAAGTCTGTTCAATGTATTCTGTGATTAGTATTTTTCTTCAGATATTTATATCAACATTTCAGGTTTAGTGAAAGATGTTTTCTGAGCATACCTGTCAGTGGGAAACCTACTGAAGGTAAGTAACAGTATGATTTATATATTCAAATGTATAAATATATTTATGGTAAATAGTTGACATCTCCTTCTATATAACTTAAAAGAAAATATACCTTTAACAAGCACTCAGCCACTGTTCTTTTCACAGGTTGAAACAAATATCAACTTACGAAAGCTGTCTTTTAGGTATTTTGGCTCTAGCTCTTTGCAACCAGGATCACTTTAAAAATAATATTTAGATTTCTGCACCCTTTCCCCTGCAGGGGCGGGGGCACTGGGGATAATGTTTGTCCTATAAGGCAAACTCTCAGGTGAAGAAAGCCTTTATATATTCAGACACTGCACATTCATGAATTCCAAATAGGATTTTTTTTTTTTTAAACCAAAGACACATCTTTTGCCTTTTACCTCCCCAGTTGCAACACAGAGATCATGTCCTTGACAAAACAATTTGGTGAAAGTGTACCCAAAGCCTGCCTAAAAGAGGCAAACCGAACAAAAGTGGTACAATTAAACACAGAATCATACATTAGTTTGGGTTGGAAGGGACCTTCAACTGTTATCTAAGTCCAACCCCCTTGCAAGGGACATCTCTAACCAGATCAGGTTGCTCAAAGTCCAGTCCAACCCAGCCTTGAATGCCTCCAGGGATGGGGCATCCACCACCTCTCCGGGCAACCTGTTCCAGTGTTCTACCACCCTCAGCGTAAAAATTATTTTTCTTTATATCCAGTCTGAATCTACCTCCCTCTATTTTAAAACCATTACCCCTTGTCCTATCACAACAGGCCCTGCTAAAGTGTTTCTCCCCATCTTTCTTATAAGCCCCCTATAGGTACTGGAAATCCACTAAAAGGTCTCCCCAGAGCCTTCTCTTCTCCAGGCAACAACCCCAACTCTCTGAGCCTGTCTTCATAGGAGAGGTGCTCCAGCCCTCTGATCATCTTCGTGGCCCTCCTCTGGACTCACTCCAACAGGTCCACATCCTTCTTATGTTGGGAGCTCCAGAGCTGAACGCAGTGCTCCAGGAGGGATCTCACCAGGGCAGAGTAGAGGGGGAGAATCACCTCCCTCAGCCTGCTGGCCACACTTCTTTTGATGCAGCCCAGGATGCAGTTGGCTTTCTGGGCTGCAAGCACACATTGCCAGCTGATGCTGAACTTCTCATCCACAAGCACTTCCAAGTCCTTCTCCTCGGGGCTGCTCTCAATTGATTCTCCGAGTGGAGAATCAAGCCTGTATTTGTGCTTAGGATTGCCCCAACCCATGTGCAGGACCTTGCACTTGACCTTGTTGAACTTCATGAGGTTCTCACAGGTCCACCTCATGTTTCACAAAAACGTCTCCTATTTGCCATGGGATACATTGGCTTCAAGAGGCAGCCTTGCATGCTAGTGACTACAGAGAGTTTTCTGAATCCTTGTGAAAAAAGCACAACAGCCCCCAAACCCTCACCTTTTATTCCTACCCTCTACAGAGCTCCCATCACAAAATACTGTTGTCACTCATTGCCTCCCAATTCGGGCTGAAGCCTGATACACTCTTTGACTTTGCATGGGGACACCTGAGCACAGTGACTCCCATATACCAGGTGGTGCTGGAATCCCAGGCATTTCCCTCTGATCTGGAAATTAAGATCTGTTCAGAAGATTTGACACTAAATTCAATGAGTTAGCAAGGGTATAAACTGAAGGTGGAACACAGGCCTAGCTGAGGGATAGAAATTTTAATGTGGAACAGAATTTTCCTTCTGCTGACCACAACAAATGCTTGTTGGAAAGCAGAAGGCAAATAAGGGATTTGTGAATCTCTCTTATGGTGAGATTAAGTCTGCTCTCATCTAAAAGGCTAAAGAAATTCTTCAACAGGAAAGAATTCTCATTTTCTTGTGATCAAAACTCTGGGTAATAGAAGTGTCAAACTTTTAATTCTAAAATAAACCACAGATTTTTGGTTTAGGGTTTGGTTTTTTTTTTAGTTTGTATCTTTATTTTTCATAGGGGTCTAAACCAAATACCTGAATTTGAACATGACAGAAACAAAATGTAGACTCCAGCTTTGTCATCTTAACCTAAAACTGCTTTACTGTAATTACATTTTAAGATTCTCTTCTCCATTAATAAAGTCCCGTATCTCCATTAGATATTATCCTTTATTAAGCAACCTGGAGTCACCTCCAGTCAGTGAAAAGATTCCTGCCTCTATTGGGTGTATAAAAATTCCACTATCCTCTCTTTTCTTCCATATACCACTAAATTTTAAAGCAACATCAAGATAATAACAGGCAGCCCAATCCTACCAAGGCATGACCTTGTCAAATCACGATCAGAAGAGATGAGCATGCACACTCCATGATGTTTCCCAAAGGGCAAGGTACAGATCTGAGAAAGACCATCAGAGTCAAGACTGTAAACGCTAAAAATGTGTCACTTTAAAAATATATTTTACTTTGACTTAATTTCAATTATATTAATGCTAATAGCAAAAAATATCCATGGATGTTAGAATGCATTGTACATTCCTTGCCCAGAGAAAGAAATAATAGGAAATGTCTGTTTTTATGTAAAAATAAAAACCATAAATATTCTAACAGTTTTTTGCTACAGCAAAAGTACTAATCTAGTGCATTTGAAACTGGAAAGGATAACAATTGATCTTAACTTTGAAACATGCAAAAGTATTTTGCTTATGATCTTTTGCCACAGAAAATGAAACCAGTCAATTCAAACGTACAGAAGTTGATCTTGTTTAAAAGGTGCTTGGCTCTCTAATTACATGAGAAGTACCTTTCTTTAATAATTTATTAGAAATATGGGGCAAGATAAAGACAAAGTCTAAAAATACCCACCATGTAAACTAGTGTTGAACTGCTCTCTTAAAATTAAAAGCTGAAATTCTTTGACTGTCTCATTTTCTACCAGAACACAAGAAAGGAATATTTTAGTTGGTTCTCACCCTCCAGGCAAAGCAGTATAAAACCTCTGGCCTGATTCCAACCCCATTATCAAAGGACCACTCACCTAATCTAAAAAAGCAGCTCTTCATCAATTTATCATTAACAAGAGCATTACAATATAATGTAGGGAAACGGCTTTCCACCAGGGATTCAGTTAATGGGAGTCTAGAGCCACATAACAAGCATGGCAGAAGATATGCCACAGTAGGTGAAGATAATATACATATATTCTACGCAAAGAATACTGCAAATAACTTCTCTGCTGTTGATGAGCTCTCTGCAATAGTTTTTTTTTTTTAATATTTAATTTTTAAAGTTGAGGTCTCGTATTCTACAGTAACATACATGAATGCAAAATAATTGGTTGCTGAGTCCCTACAAAAACATTTTATACTATTTATTTGGCATCAGTGAAAACATTACTTAGGTTGGCTTTTTGGGGGATTTTGCAAGTTAGTGTTGATTCCTGTTCACTGTCTGTCCCACTATCTCCAACATCAGGAGTTCAAAAATCACAAGCCAGGCATCCAAATTTCAGGTGGTAGATAGTCAAGATATTATGTGAATGATTTTTGGCTTTTTTTTGGCTTTTCATCCTCCTTCTAAGGATGAAGAATATTTGTTCTCAAGCTAAGCCCATAGCTCCAAGGGGTAAACACAGTATTTTATAATTTTTAAGTACAAGATGAATTTGGATGTACTCCTATGAATGCTGCAGCTGAAGCTTTAAGGAAAATGCTGACATTAAGCCACAGAATCACAACTGGTGAGTCTCTTATGAGTACCTAGGCTGTGGTTCCATCCACGGTCATTAACATCAAGTCACTGCTCCACTACACCCCCAGCAGAAAAAATTCAAGGCAGACCACGGCAGGTAAATAATTTTTTGTTCAACTCACCAAAGCCTACAATACAGAGCTGGTAACATATTTTTGAGCTTACAGAATCTAGGAGAGAAAATATTATATCTGTTCTAGCCTAAAACTTGCCAACATAAAGTTAACCTGTCAATGATCCTCGAATAAAGTGGAACCAGCAGAATGAGCTTGTATCAGATCAGCACTTTTCATCATGAGGCTGCAGGTTTCTGGGGACCTCTGTCAGGAGCCATGAAGCTAACTAAATCACTGAAGAATGGCCTCAACTGAAAGCAAAACAATCAAGAATACTTTATGGATAGAGAGCGCGAACTGGAGCTTCACAAGAAAACCAGAAAAAAAAAAAAAGTCTCACACCATTCATATAAAGTAATTTCATCTTAAAAGAGATGGTCATTGGTATACTCCTAATATTACACTTCCTTAGCATATAGGTTTACTGGACTATATTACTCTAAGACAATTAAAAAGAGTAATGAACAAGTAAATGTTCAGTAAATGAACAAGTCTGATGAAACCGTGAACCATGTGGCATTTACAGCACTTCAACTCAGATCTAGGAGTGAAGTTATGTATCCTGAAAACAATACCAAGTATTGCTATACATCACAGTTCATCTGATCAGCAAGGCAGGTCACAGCAAACACTTCACCCCAGTGCTCTGGCTTACCGTGCAGGCTCCCCGCAGAGCGGAGAAGAGTTCAAGGTCGCTACCCTGAAATTCAAAGTGCGCTGCAGGACTGGCCCCACCTACCTGTGAGACCTCCTTCCCCTTCTCTGACCACGACCTCCTGTGACAGCTGCGTTCCTCCAAACAATGAATCTGCTAGCAAACAGGCAAGATGCTCCTGAGAGGAGGAGATGACTTTTGGAGGAGCTGGATGTGGACTACGGACCTTGTTCCCTGAGGAGAGAAAAATAAACTCACTTGCAAACTTCAGTGCAAACCTTATCTTTCCAGCTGAACAACCCTCAATAATTTCTTCAAACAAAGCAAAAATCCTATAAAATAACCAAACTCTTTTCCCAACAGGCTGAGAAGAGACAGAGGGGAGTGCTTCATACACAAAGATGCATTCACACACACACTGCTCTTAGTAACAAAAAGTGTTTTGATATTACAGTGCAAGAGGGTACACAAGAGCATACCGAGACCAAACAACACAGTTACAGTGGTATTTCAGGAACAAGATTAGAAGATGTACTATACTGAATGAAATATATAATGAAGTACTCACACAGATATTTGATGCTATTGCCGTTGGCCTCTATGCACTGCCAAAAGGAACTGATTCCTGATACACAGCTTGAACACAAAAGCAACCTTCTTTCTCAAAATATTTTGAGCATCGTTGGACTAGGAATATTTGCTTCCTTCCAAAGCTGCTGGTAGTCTCTGCTGGTAGTCTCTGCTAATAAGTTTTGTTTGACAATAGCTTGATATAACATGGCAAATCCTTCGCTTTTGACTACTTCCCTTCAAATAAGGAAGAACAAGACAAGAGTGGGAGTGGTTACCCAAAGCCATGTCCTGTCAATATTTTCGATTCCCACCCCTCTCCCTGCCCCTGACATGAGACAGAGGGGCAAAACTGAAAAAAACAGAGCACAAGAGTCATGCATACCAAACCAAGTCATGTTAGTAGCAACTCTTCACTTATAATTTTGAAATATTTCAGTTTTATTTCAGTTTTTAAAACACATGTTTTGTAATTCTATTCACCAGATATTTCAAACTAGACAAGTGATTTCTGTCTCACTTCAGACTTGTCACATAAGAATGCTTAAACCCCAGGAAGCATCTTTCAAGAAGTTACGGCATTTATTCATTCCTATTAACTGCTTTAATTTTGAGGAACTGACACCTTCCAGAGAAAAACCCATTTTGCCAGAGAATTCACAGCCAAATACAACAAACAGCACCCCTCTGGAAGGTCTCAAGAAAAATTCTCGGTGTTTTTCCCTGAGGGATCATTCTGTTAATGTTGGACATTAATTTCCACATGTGATAATGTCAGGTCAAAGTTGTCGAGAAGATACACAGAGGACTTCCCTCCAAATGCCACCGCAGAGTCCCCAGGCTGCATCCCACTTCAGGAAGGCATGGGGAAACACAGAGATTGCAGCACCATCACAGGAAGAACCTGATTTCAGAAAATACAGTGTCTATATCAGTTAGATAAGGTATCTGACCAGGGAAACTACAAGAGCAGCAGCGGAGTAGAACTGGGCTGAGAAGCTGTAGGAGCAGCAGTAGGAGATGGGGATAAAGGTTACTGAAGGTCAAGTACAGCCAGCACATCGCTGCTGGCACGAAATTGCTGCTGCATTCCAGGAAATCATTCCCTCTCATCTTCCTGAGCCTGTCACATCCTATTTTGCTTGCTGGTTCCTCTTCAAGGTGTTCGTCTTATTTGTCTCCTTGGGTTTGCTGTTTATCTCCATTTATTCTCAGCATAATTTGAGGCTCATTGTTTGAATCCTGCGACTGGTGGGCAGGCGGGGGAGAGCTAACCTGTGTAATGATCTGGAGAATCTACATGGGGAGGAGAGAGAGCAAGATTAGTAGAAGTGATTACAGCAGGAGTTGTGATGGGAATATCATTTCACCAGAGCGAGCAGTGGGGGACCAGCTGGCCTGCGTCTCATCGTTTTTGCAGAGAAAACGAAGGAGCCACGTTATCTGTGTGAGCTGTGTCCGGGAGCTATAAAATTACCTACTGATAAATAGGCCAGAAAGTTGTCTGAAATAAAGTTTAGGAAGCACTAACATATCTCACGCAATTCCAGCTTTATGGTAATGTATGTTAGATAATTAGCACCAATGGGTAAGAGGCATGAATGCTCATACATTGAAAGTAAAGCATTAGCATATATTTAGCAGATTACAGTTAAATTTGTCATAAGCTACCTGTCTCCGCTGAAACAGTTCTTACAGCAGGAAACTCGCTCCTCCTTTGGAAATGAAAAGGTATTAAGGACTTTACATTTGGCTTGCTGGGGGCTCTTTTGAAGAAATTGAAGCTCACTATTCACAAATGAACTGTGAAAAAAACCCTGTCACCAGCCTGGGCCTACACTGGTGGCACTGTGCTGTGGGGGGAACGGGGAGAGCCGCTGTGAGGAGAGGCCGGGCCTGCCGGACACAGCCGGTTCCGGCCAGCTCCAACTCACCCAGCGCAAGGCACGGCTGAGCCCCTCGGCCACGCATGGGATGCCTCTGGGAAAACATATTTAAAGAAAGGGCAGAAAATGCCAGGTGGAGAGTAAAGGAGGGAATGAAAAGAGAAACAATAGAGGGAAGCCCGAGGTCAGAGGAGGTGCTCCAGGGCAGAGCAGATACCCACTGCAGAGCCCATGCCGCAGCCGGCAGACGCTCCTAACAGGACTGCAGCCCCCAGAGAGCCCACTCTGGAGCAGGGGAAAGGTGTGAGGAGGAAAGAAAAGCAGAGAACTACTGTGATGAACTGACCACATCTCCCATCCCTGCTGCACCACTCAGGGTGGGTGTAGGGGAACGTAGAGTGAAGTTGAGCCTGGGAAAGCAGGGAGGAAAGGTGGTGTTATAAAGTTTGTCCTTCTGTTTCCCACTACCCACATTAATAATTAAATATTTCTTAACTGCCAATAAATTATGTTAATTTTTCCCCAAGACAAGTCAAATATTTGAGGGAGATTAGCTCCTAGCTCCTGCTGAGCTTAGGACTCAATGTCTACATCTTCACAGTAGGACAAGCGTAGATGGATCTCAGACAGCCTGCCTTCTCCAGAGGCAAGACACCAAGTCAGCTCATCAGTCATGCCTTGCACCTGCAGGCATGGAAGCCAAACTTCCCTTGAATGACACTCAGCTACACCTTGCATTGATGAGACAGCTCCTGCCTCCTCTTGACGTCCTGTCCTGGATGAAGTTTCCCCTCTGGCCCTAGTCATGATTATATCATCTTTTACATTTAGAATTGCAATAGGTCAATATTTGCAGCATGTAGGTTTTTAATCCTGATGCTAACAATTTACCAGTCTATTGAGTCAAAGATATTCTCTGCTAGGAATCTTCTGGGTAAATTAAATTATATTAAACTTGTTTCCTGGATGTCTCAGTCATTGTCATGTCTGTAAAAAGTCTTGTCCTTCTATGACGGGGTGACAGCATTGGTGGACAAGGGACGAGCAACGGATATCATCTACCTGGACTTGTGCAAAGCTTTTGACGCTGTCCCGCACGACATCCTTCTCTCTAAACTAGAGAGGCATGGGTTTGATGGATGGACCGCTCAGTGGATAAGGAGTTGGCTGGATGGCTGCATTCAGAGAGTGGTGGTCAACGGCTCGATGTCCAAGTGGATACCTGTCACGAGTGGTGTCCCTCAGGGGTCCAGGTTGGGCCCAGCCCTGTTCAACATCTTTGTTGGCGACATGGACAGTGGGACAGAGTGCACCCTCAGCAAGTTTGCCGATGACACCACGCTGCGTGGTGCCGTCGACACACTGGAAGGGAGGATGCCATCCAGAGGGACCTGGACAGGCTGGAGAGGTGGGCCCATGCCAGCCTCATGAAGTTCAACCAGGCCAAGTGCAAGGTCCTGCACCTGGGTCATGGCAATCCCAGGCACAAATACAGGCTGGGCGGAGAATGGATCGAGAGCAGCCCTGAGGAGAAGGACTTGGGAGTGCTGGTGGACGAGAGGCTCAACGTGAGCCAGCAACGTGCTCTTGCAGCCCAGAAGGCCAACCGCATTCTGGGCTCCATCAAGAGAAGCATGGCCAGCAGGTCACGGGAGGTGATTCTCCCCCTCTACTCTGCCCTGGTGAGACCCCACCTGGAGTACTGTGTCCAGTTCTGGAGTCCCCAACATAAGAAGGACATGGACCAGTTGGAAAAGGTCCAGAGGAGGGCCACAAAGATGATCAGAGGGCTGGAGCACCTCTCCTATGAGGACAGGCTGAGAGAGTTGGGGCTGTTCAGCCTAGAGAAGAGGAGGCTCCGGGAGACCTGATAGCGGTCTTCCAGTACCTCAAGGGGGCCTACAGGAAAGATGGGGACAGGCTGTTCAGTAGGGCCTGTTGTGATAGGACAAGGGGTAATGGGTTTAAATTAGAGGGAGGTAGGTT
>WHYT01016341.1:65541-82842 GCA_009806455.1 Tetrax tetrax | reverse complement strand
CCTGATAGCGGTCTTCCAGTACCTCAAGGGGGCCTACAGGAAAGATGGGGACAGGCTGTTCAGTAGGGCCTGTTGTGATAGGACAAGGGGTAATGGGTTTAAATTAGAGGGAGGTAGGTTTAGATTAGATATTAGAAAAAAATTTTTTACAATGAGAGTTGTAGAGCACTGGCACAGGTTGCCCAGAGAGGTGGTGGATGCCCCATCCCTGGAAACATTCAGGGCCAGGCTGGATGAGGCTCTGAGCAACCTGACCTAGTCAGGGATGTCCCTGCTTCTTGCAGGGGGGGTTGGACTGGATGACCTTTGAAGGTCCCTTCCAACTCTAGCCATTCTATGATCTATGATTCTATGATCTATAAAACAATTCACATTAAGAGTGCCCTGTTATTATATCCTTCTCAAGCATGATTTTTTTTCATTTCTTCAACTGCTTGTTTTGCGAAGTTTAAGAAAATACCTTTAAGTTGCTGTTGAATTAAGGAGAAAATAATTCCTTTACTTGTTCAAAGGAGAAAAACTCAGAACCTCAAACGACTCTTTTTCATCTACACAGTCCTAGAAATAATGCTGAGTGCTTATCATTTCATGTATATTGCAAAGTCTAAGTAAAAACCACTTGCATCTTCTGAGAACAAAAATGAGAACGAATAAGATGAATAAGAAACACTACCAGGAAAAGACAGAGAACTAAGTGTAAATGGAGGTAAGCTACAGCTAAAGTGGCTGTAACATTACTCACAGACGGAATACTTGCACATACGATGATGTATAAAATCTGCCATTAAATTTTAAAATAAATTCTTAAAACAAGGAGATTTGTCATTAAAGGAGGAGAAAGATGTTGAGACTTGAGAATATGACAACTCTACTGTTACCCTGGAATTTTTTATTTCTTCAGGAGCCATTGCAATTTGTCTTTGATAAAGGCAGAGCTGTTTCATATACTGACCAATGCTGCTCATGTTGCTAGAAGAGTATTTGCAGATGGTATTTTAAAAAGGGATATAAAGCAAAGCATTTTTGTGGACAAATCAGGATCAGAGGCAACAAGGGAGTTTCTGGATAAATCCAGACAAAAAGGCTATCCAAGAATACCCTCTTGCCAAGTTGCTCAGGAAGCACAAGAATAAGGTTGAGGCTTCTGTTTTCACACAGATTTAACTATATAAAGCCAAGTGACCCAGTGAGAAAGACTGGCAGAGAGACCCACTCCAGAGTAACCAATAGACTAGAGATTAACAAACTAACATGAGACATGGAAGAGTCCATGGTCTTGGTTTAGGAAAATTGCTTCTTTCCGCCTCTTTATTTTTTAAAGTTTTGGGACATCCGAAGGCAGGAGGGGAAATCCATTTGCCATCCAGCTGTTCACACTACCAGGATGAATTTGTGAGTGAGAGTTGTAGAAACACCTAATAGAGGTGCCTTGGAAAGAAGAAAAAGGCTGCAGAGAGGCAGTATGGTAGGAGACAAAGAACAGGATCCTTGCATTCAATTTTCACCCCCCTAGAAACAAGGAAAGAAAAGCAAAACAGCATAAATAACAATGTATTTTCTGCATTGTTTAAAATACTATGAATACAGGAATTAAAATGTTCTTTTCTTTCTTTGATTCATCCAGTTGCACCTGTTTTAGACAAAGATGAAATGCAAAACAAACATGAGTATTTTTTCTTACTTGCATGATTATTAGTGTGAGTTAAGAAAATTTAGCTCTTCTGAGCTGAATTCTGCCCCTTGTTTTCCCTGATCACTGTGCATTACAATCCTGTTACACTCAGAACTACTGAGAGTAGAACATTTGCTTCTTTGGAGAATAGAGAGACTCGCATATATTGACTTTATGTACACTAGAGTGATATACATACCTTCAGTGTTTATATGTAACATTTGTCCTATTTTGTTTGTTCCTTTTCTTATATTTTTTTAGTCACAATAGAAGAATACTATAGATTTACAGAATGGTTTTTCAAACACCTTCAGTACCTACATAAACTGAATTTGTCTTACTTAGAAACAAGAACACTAGGTATTCTTCAAGAGCTACAATGGGCACATACAATTACAAGTAACTGTATATGTAGGAGGCCCTGGGGACGACAGTTAGGCAAGGCTGGAGTAGGAGGTATGACACCAAACCAGAACTGAGATTCAGATACAGGCTTGGTACCAGCAAAATCTAAGCAAGCACTGGATAACCCTGCACAAGAACAGCAACATGTTTGCTTCTGAATAAGTGACCATTACATGAAGCTGCTGGAGAACAGTAACCATGGAAAAGCTAAGTCCAGTTCACTCCAGATTTAAACAAACTTTGTAAGTTTCATTCCCAGCATCTGTTTGGTCATGTTTCAGGTTCGGCTGTGAAAGTTTTGCACAATCTTAAAAAAAAACAAAACCAAAAAAACCCCAACAATAAACAAACCCCCCCCCCCAAACCACCACCCCCCCACCAAAACAAAAAAACCAGCCCACTCCCTCCAATCTACATTTTGTAACAGAACACAGTCTTTACAGATTCAATAAATTATTCATGGAGAAGGCAATATAACTACTAGACCCTGGGGTCTTGGGCTCCCCACATGTAAAAGATCTAACTCTACACAATCAATCCAGCAGGATAACTCTGTTATACTCTACTTAACCCAGATTGCCTAACAGGGTTTGAAAATGGATTAGTGGATGATGAGCTTGTTTTAAAAGCAATATTATTTCCCAGAAAGGCAGACAGAGGATAATTTCTACTACCTGGTTTAAGAAATAAAATGATCCTAGATTGGGAAGAAACTTTTTATATGTTCTCTTAACTAGCTAGACACTGACACATCAATAACTAGAGACATGGGAGAAACTAAGCATCACAACAGGCATCAATCAAAAACATTTCCACTAAGCAATAGTGTTCTTAGACTCTCAGAGAGTAGAAAGAATCTAGACTGACAAGAGTGTATCAAAACTGGCTTATTATTGCAAATTCTCTGAATATCACCTATGAAGGGGCAAGCGAGATTTTTTTGAATGACTACAACTCTCCATCCTTACAGCAGCCTCCATGATTAATACTGCTGTGTTGAGGAGATCCTAACACACTTTTCATTGCAGAGAGAAGCACAAGCCTGGAAGCATTTCTAGAGGCCAATGTTTCATTGCTCTCTACTTTTGGTGACTAAGTGACAACCAAAAAAAAACTCCAGCAGAATTTACTATCTAGAACGATGGGTTCAATTTTTTTTTTATCACAGAAATCTTTGATATTAGGCAAAGCACTGTGGTACAGTAATTTTTTGTTTGGCACTTGTCAAGATAGCTCTGCTTCTCATGCATGCATGCATTTTATTTGTTCTTAATATTCCCTTGAAACAGAAAGTATCTGGAAATAGCTCCAGATTGGACTGGACAGAGAAAAGGAAAAACATAAGAAGACTTACCTCTACATGGAGACATCATGGAAGTCCATCAAGCGGATCAGAGATGTGCTTTTCTGGGAGGTCTATGGGGAAGCCCTGTTCTCTTAAACGTGCTACCAGCCATCTAGCCTCAACAGCGCCAAGACTAGAGTCAGTAGTATTCTGCAGAAGACAACTTATAAATATTCATTCAAATTGGGAAAAAACAAATTCACATGCTTCAAAAATATTAATGTGCTTCCTGCTTACTATTGAGAAATATTCTAGATCTGTACTACGACAGCTTCTCACCAAAGGGAAGCATTAAAAGAATACAACAGAATGTCCATGGAACAAGAGTTTTGATTTTACAACTGAGAGACTGCGTCTCAAAATCTGATGCCAAGATTTACAATATTCCAGACAGAGAACAGAGACATATTCTGAACTTCCTATGCATCTACTGAAAACAGTTCATACTTTGAATATCAAATCCTCACAGTAAACTGTTCATAGGCAAGCCCTAGGCTGAAAGATGTTCGCATAAAACATTAGTTGAATAAATTCAAACTAACATATTTCTGGATCCAGTAGAGCAATTTGTAAGAACAGTATCTACCACTGGCATACACGGTCACTCTGGGGTTCTGTGAAAACTCACAGAACTCCAGAACTCACAACATTTTATGCTGGTGTAATATATCTCTCTTGTTAACAAAATGGCAGCATGACAAATGTAACACAGGAGTACTGCTTGGCCCCCTCTGCTTATCACATTTTCTCTCCTTTTATTCTTCGGTACTTTTTCTCCCAACATGTTTTTTGTTTTCTGTGCTGCTACCTGGCTCTTCCCTTTCAGACAGCCTCTTCCTGACAGTTATCAGGGTTTAACATACTGTACTAGGAGGCTCGTGAATATTGCTCTTTGATTTTTAGTGCTTTATGATGAATGGCTAGGAATCGTTGCTGTAGAAAAAAAAAAAAAGAAAAGGAAAGAAAAATAGTTTTTGAAAACCTTTGTGCTATTGAATTCTGCCTGCAAATTCCCCAGCATTGAATTGCTTTGCTACATTACTGTCACTCTGCATGCTAGATATAAAAAACGTCCGCCCCCCCAGCCACTCCAAAAAGAGCAAGGTATAATGTGGGAAAAATAAGAGAATATGAACCTTAAGTTTGATTAGGATGTGTTCTTTCTTACATTTTTCCTTCTTGATTTTTTACTAATTTGTTTTACATGAAGTCTTCCCAGATGTGTTTAAATTTGAGGTACTTTGTGCCTTGAATCCTTCGTCACTTCACAACAGACCCTCATCTCTTTTCATTACCTAAATAAAAGAAGAGAAGCAAGAATTAAAATTTGGACCACGGGCTAACAAAGAATATTCAGCTCAGCCGAGAAATACTGCCTTTAGCAACCTAGACAAAAGATGGGATGTGAAAGCCACTGAGAGGAAAAAGGAGAGGAGCAGCTCTAGAACAGAAAGGAAAAGTCTCTCCAACTGCACATTTTTGTGAGGCATGTGATGAAAATACTCCTACCTCTGGGTTTCTTTAGGGATGTCCTCTTTGACCCTGAAGCTTCCCGTCAGTGAAATTCAGGGAATTTATAAACTTGTCCAGGGTTTCAAGAGCATTCAGGTGAAATACATCCTTTAGTCCATCGCACCCAGGTTGAGCATATGCAGCAGGCTCCACACCTTCTAGAAGCCTTGGCAACATATTTGTACCCAGGAAATTCCAGCTACTGCATGCTGCCATCACATCCACACGGCTGGAAACCCAGCCTGAAGTCACTGCTGATGAGCCTTCCGCAATATCCTGCGGAGCAGCAAAGATCCCAGTGGGTGAGACTGGCTCTTGACGGCACTTCTGCAGGTGACAGAAGGGCAGCATGGCCCCCCAGCAAGCTGCTCTCATTCTCCCAGGGTGCAAGCCCACTGTCCTCAGCAATGGCTGCGGGTATGGAGCATGTTCAGAGAAGCAGAGCACTGGCCAGTCCACAGGGGATAAGCAAACAAGATTATTTTTTTTTCCTCTCTCCCAGAAAAACAAGCTTCTTGGTGAGAAAATAGTCCAGAGTTGTGAATACAGATATCATGCAGCAAAGTTTATGTTCTGTATTTTTTCTCCTTTTTAAGGCAGTAACTCGAAGTATATAGCAGACCAGGACATACTGCTAGTTCAAATGTGAAAGTAATTTCCTAAGAACAGATACATCTGAAACCTTAACTGGCAGAACCTCAGAGAAGTCTACCAAGCATTGTTTATAGAAATTAAACCCATTTCTATCAACTGAGAACCATATTCTTTGAGCTGGATTTCAGTTCTCTCTACTGATGAGTCCACACTCCTCAATGCTACTGGCCCACAGCAATGAATAGATACTTTCACTTTGGTTTCCAATGCATCAAACTTTCCAGTGACGTGGTTCTTTACATTTCACCTATACCTTTTAACATCACACAGACAACCAGATTCTGTTCCTCCCATCTGCTGGCTCACAAGTGGAGAAAACTGTCAGAACCAAAGAAAAAAACCAGCATTTTGTGTTGCATGACCACACAGCAGGCACTCACAGCACACACCAGTATAGCACCAGTTATGCCCATATGGTGTTTTGTACGTAACGGTGCTTTCACCAAAGCTAACTGATAAAGAGCACAAGTTAGCGGGAAGGTACATCGTTACTCTCGTCCATATGGACTGGTGTGTTAAAAGGCTCCACACAGAGACACACCATTTCACTAAGAAGCCACTTTGCCCTGTGAAATTAGAGTGCCAGGGTCTCAGATGACTACATGGCTCCTGGCTGTAAGGTCACAATTTCTTTCTTGCTAAGCCCAACCTCTTTTCTCTGTTGTACCAGATCAGTCTCTCAGATTTAATGGGATTTGTGGGATAGTCATTTCTTCTGAAAGCCTGCCATATTTATAGGCAAGACATACTGTTTTGCCTCTCCCCCCCTCACCCCCCCCAACAGTCCTGTAAAATAGCTCCACCTTTTAGGAGCCTACACTAAATTTTTTAATACTACAGAGAATCCTTGATTTGCAAAGGAATGCTCAGAGAAGAGGAGGCTTCCTTTGCAACAACCTCCCACCCTTCAACTTTTGTAAAGTTGTCTTCACAAAGTTCCAAAACACTCCGTTTTACAGGCAAAGCACTCACAAAGCTTAACATTAAGTTAAGGTTTTTTTCCTTTATTCTGGAGCGTGCATTTTGGGGCAGGGTTGTTAAGCAAGGAAAATAACAAAGCTTCTCCGTGGAAAAGGTCATCTTCTGGAAGGAGTTTCAGTTCATACCTATTAATGCTCACGTGGAGCTTGTTTTACTGTTTGCTTGTTTTAAAACCAGAAACAACATTCAGTGCCATATTCAGAATTTGTATGTCGTGTTTCAGCCTGGAGCATATTTTTATGGTTAAGTTATAAACCCTTAAATTAAGAATTTATCATAAAAAATACACGACAAGTCCCTAGCAATAACATTGCAAACAACATCACTATAATGATAAAAATGATTAAATGCTATCATTCTGTTCAAGACATTGCCAACAGATTTTGTGTTAACTGCCTGCAATTAAAGGTCTGTCTGTTTTAATAACATATTAATATGAATTCTGCCAGTACTTTTGCAGCTTCCAAAATATTATTAAAATAAATAAGTTTAGGGGGAAAAAAAAAAGAGTAACACAAACAGGGAAACAGACTGTTTCACAATTACAAAAGCCCTTGGCAACAGACAGCTCAGTTTTAATATAAACCTGAATTTCTTAATACATGTTACTCAGAGCAGGAGACAAGACAAGTTCTGTACCAACCTGATTTAACATGCCTGCCTGGGAGTACTGAGCACTCAGAACATTATACTCTGTAACCTCTAGGATCATCCTAATGAACTGGGGAAGCAAGATTAAACTAAAATAAATACGTAAATTATTTTTTAAAAGCATGACAGAATGGCAGTAAGACGATTTGTACTGGCAGTATGTTGCTTTTTTTTTCCCAAGTCTCTTTATTACTCATTACAAATAAGTCAGCTAATTGCTAAATAACAACAACAACAAAAAAAGACTAATTAGAGTAGTGGCTTTGACATCTGTGTGTATTCAAAGTTAAAACTTAATTAGAAGTTAAAACTATGTTGTTTTATTGATGCATATTTAGCATTTTTAGCCCTTTAAACATTAAATGGAGGTTCACTTAGGAAGGAGCATTACAATGAAACATTTAAAAACACTGCTAATTTTCTCCTCTAGTTAGTGATACTAGTCTTTCTCCTGACGGTCACTAGCAAAAAAAAAAAAAAGAGCAAAATAAGAAACCTGCAAAACATGAGCAAATATTTCCACCTTCTTTCTAGAGTAAATTATTGCCTCTGAATTGCCACTCTTCTTATTCTAGTTTTATTCTTTTCATTTGTCGGCAAGGGAATTCATATGCTCCAGCCCCCCTCCTCCACCCAAACAATGATACTCTGCTAATAAACTCTTACTGCCTTTTTCTATCTATCAAAACCACTGCATAAATCGCTGCCTAGGAATCCTCGCCACTCAGACACACATACTACTGACCCCCCTTGGGAACAGTGAGCAGAACCCTGTGCCAATCAGCAATTATAAGATAATGGTACTAAAAAGCCTCAACCTTGGAGTTATTCAGTCGCTCTGCCAACCCTTGCAGGACTCTTATGTGTCTGAGAATTAAGTAATTAACAGACTAATTTATTGTTCAGTATAAAGGATTTCCATCTCTCTAGTCAGGTTTGACATCATCAGAATTCACCACCTCATCAGAAGATGCCAGTTGTTTGTCCTCATTTCCAAAAGACAAAGAAAACCATGAAAACATTCACTTTGGAAAAAAGAAAAACAAAACTGCTGTCACAATTTGAATGTTACCCTGCAATGCAAACACACGACTGATCTTCTGGATTACCCTTAAACAAAGAGCAACCGAAATTTAAAAGATCTGGAGAAGCCAAAGCTATAACTAAAGTAGGCTGTGGATACTTTGCAGAGTGAGGAGCATCAAAGTAGAGGAGGAATCTTGTTTTAGCCTATGACTAATTTCATCAACCATTCAGCAAAGCACATGGCATAACCTAGAACATTTTGCCTACAGACACTAGATCATTGCTACAAGCAGAGCCAGCTTTAACTACTGATGGCAATGATCACTGCTGCTTTGGCTTACAGCGCAAGCCCTAGCCGAGGGATTAGTGTTCAAGCACAGAATTACAACCTGTGTTTTCTAGCTGCTATGCAGTACTAAGGACTCACCACCATTACAAATACACGTGTTTAAACAGGAGCAGGAAAGGTTACCTCAGTGGAAGCGATGACTGCAATGTTATAGCAGTCATTGTGGTCAAGGGGAAATTGTGTTCAACTTCATGGATTAAACCTTGGTGGAGAACAACTTTCTACTCCTGTGCTCAGGTATTTTCTTCCAGCATAATGAAGTCTGTCAGCTGGTCTTCGCAGAGTCTGAAGAAAGGAATCATCTAGATTTGCGATGTAGAAAAGAAAAAAAATCCAACTAAGTTCAGGGATTAAAGAGTGTGCATTAGAGATGTGAAATCTTCACTGAAGATTTTATAACAGCAAATACGATAAACACCTGTTGGGAACAAGCCAGGTATTGCCATTCCTGCCTCAGTTCAGGGTTACTGACCAGCTGTTCTCTCGGGACTGCTCCAACTCAGATATTTTCAGGATTTTAAGATTTACAATGTTGTTCTTGCATCCCTCCTGGTCCAGTGACATCACTCAAATCAGTCTCATCAGCCAAAATATAAACCACATCAAAACGATCCCATGACTCTGGGTTGTTACAGAGCAGGAGAAAGAGTCAAAAGAATACTGCTGGGACCGAGAGGGCTGATCAGCCTGCAGAGTGGCAAGGAAAGTGTATTCACCAAAAAAGCAGCAGTTGTAGAATATCCCCGAGAGTCTCTGAAAACTAAGCCGTGCTTTCCTGGCTTTGACAGAGGAGAACTTCCTTTACACTTCTTGGTGGAGGCAGCAAAAAGGAGCTTAAAGAACGGTGAGTTTGTTAAATCTAAAAGGAAAAGTTATTAAAAGAAAAGTGAAAATGCAGAACACCGTATCCCTAATAAAAACCTGGCTGAAAAGCTGTATTGAAGGACAGCACAAAGAAAAATAATTATATCAACTCATAATACATCATGTAAGTATTTTTAATGAACATTTTTTTAGTTCATAGCTCAAATCCTGACATTTATTATTTCAACGATTTCAGATGCTCTTTCCAGGATTTCTGTGAAAAAAAAAAAGGAAGCCATTTTCAAACCTTGAAACAAATTGGTTCCCATATGTAAGTTTAAATTATCCATCACTCTGCGGGAGGATTCAAGCAAAACTGAAGGCCATCTTGATGAATAATCAAGGTAAATTTGTCACATTTTTTACCATGCTGCATACTTTCAGAGTTTCATAAAAAGATCCACATAATTAGTTTAGCTTACCGGGGAAAAAAAAAAAAAGTTGAATGACAAGGTCAGGCTCTTGCCCTTTCAGTAAATTAGAGAAGATTGCCATAAATTGCATAATATAATGAAACACCAATTTGCATATTTGCTGCTATATTAAAAGGGATCAGTTTTAGCTCGCAAAGCAGAACAAATAAAAACATGCATTTTAATAACTCAAATTACTCCCAGGAAGTGACCCTCAGCAGAAAGCCTGATTATCACTACTTAATTAGAAGCCTTGGAAATCTAAATCCTCCTTTAAATCCTATTCTGTGTACAGTGAAAGATGAAGCCGTGAGTTTTGTCTTAGATTCAATATTTACTCTTTACTAATATGTTTGCAGGGGAGACTTTCCAAGCATTATGAAGACATGCAAAAAAAATTAATATTCAAAGAAAGAGTGCATAAAACCTGTGTTGGCTTGCAGGTGCAAAGCAATTAACAAGCTGGCATTTGCAGTACTTTTAATTAATTAATTAAAAATTCAAAGCTGACTTTCATTTCTTTAAATGTTTGAACATTTTATCCATCAATAATGAACCACTACTTACTGCTGTGCTACAACAGCTGGTAAATGAAAAAAAACTTAGTCCAACACTGTAAAAAAGTGCATAGGAATTTCACATTTTGCTTTCTCCTTGCAATTTAAAAATGCAATAGAGTTTGAAACTCTGTATGATGTGGAGGTGAATCTTGTGTTTCTTCTTAGTGGTAAAAAATAAACTGCATTATGTATCACAGTTCAACCTAGAACAGGAATGAAAATAAAAAGTTTCAGTATAAAATGTATTTGGGTTTAATTTTTAATTTAATTTTAAAAATTAAATTCTGTTTGCTTGGGAAGTCAGGGGATTTTTCTTAAGAATAAAATGATCTTTAAAGGTTAAAATTATACTATAAAATGAGATTTTGAATCATTTGTAAATGGCTGCAAATAATAAATAGTCAGAGAAAGGTGCTGTGATTAAATTTACAAGTAGATACAACTTGATTGATAAATGTATTGTTCTCAGAAGAAAAATCCTGGTCAGTATGTATTTAAAAGACACTACTATTAACATACTTTAATTAAAACATAAATACTACATTGCTACCTCACTAGGCATTCACTCAGCTGGAACTAACTGTATTTGCTTAATCTACAATTTTAGATGTATTAGCAAAAATAAATGTTGGTGAATGTAAGAGCCTGATTACATATCTTGGGTAAATTGGTGATAATGAGTCAAGAGACTTTGTGTTCATTCACATATATTAGAATAAGAATCATTATGAAATTAAAGCTAAGATTAATCCTGCTAATGACACCATGGAGCATCTGGGAATAAGATAACCCAGATGTCAAATTCGCTGTGATACTGTGCTGCTATTTGATAGAGTAACCCCTTGAAGTGTTCTTCTAAGGCAGCTAGCTGGTACCCCACAGTCCCAGCACTTGAAATGCAAATGAGTGACAAGATAGACTAATAATGAGAGCAGATTCTAGCAGTAAGGAAAATGAATAAATTAAAAAAAAAATCTGAGCCACTGATAAGAACAAGCAGCAGGCAACCCAATGTCCTCAATTAGGGTGGATGACATCTGCAGTGTATTTCTCTCTAATAAAGCCCTCACTCTGTATTCCAAAGCACACGATTCTAACACTGTTAACATTTTAATGTCTTGGGCGTGCATGGTAACATTAATTACAAGATGATTTGGATGACTTCTGAATCTCTTTTATGTCTTCCACTGAGTAAAAATCCGAGTTGCAGCTTTGATATCATAAATAAAATGTAGAGACCTGCCAAGCATTAAAGCTCTCCTGAAGAAACTCAGATCTGCTAAGTTACATTAAACCTTTATAGCTAAGTAAAGAGCATTCTCTATGAATTTAAAGAGGGTCAGTGTCTATACATTTTAATGGCAAAGCTTTACAGATCTCCAGCATTTTTCTTTAGATTGCAGCTGTTGTTGTTTTTAATTACTAATGAGTTTAATCTAATGTTTTGTTGAGCTCAATTTACCTTCTCAGTAGCATTTGTTCAGAAACTCACACCAGGATCAAGTGACTTGCTTCCTTGTTTCCCCAGCCCTGGGTCTTCTCTACCTGCCAACCACTCTGCTTGTTGTCTGGAAAGAACAATTGTTAGCAAAAATACTCCCCAAATCAGACCAAGATTATCACCAACTGAAACCTCACACACTTTAATTGTGGCACAAGACTCAATGAGCAAACCAAGAGCAATCCAGGGTCCCCGTGGGCTTTTCTAATTCACACTGAAATCCACTGGCACCTCATCTTCACTGCAGTTGTTAGGCATGCTAACCACCCCACTGCACTGCCATCATCCCTGAATCCCAACTGTGTAGCCACACACAGTGCAGTGGGAAAAAAAAAACAAAAACAAAAACAACAAAAAAAATGAACAGTGGCCAGGTTTTGTGGAGCGAAGACACACAGCATCCCTGGTTCTGTACTGCCCTGAATCTTCTTTAAGTCAGTACAGTAAAACTGAGGAGAAAGCTTTTCATGCAGTTTTGTAGCCCACTTCACGTCAGTGTAGACACAAGGAGAAAAGGCATGCAGAATCAAGCTTTTATTTTCACAAAAAAAAAATGCCTGAAGCCGACAATGGACTTTCACTACTGTTTGGAACAGGACAAGAATCTATCCTGCCTTCTTGGTGCTGCCACCAGTAGTGTTAGGAAACAGACTCTTGTATGTGAAACTCTCCCTGGGGATGGCCGAGGCACAACACTCAACCTTCTTGCGGCTTCAGTCTTCTCATAGAACTTCACTCCACCATAGGTTACCGTACACACTTCAGTAAGAACCTTGTGAGAAATATCAATGTAGGAAAGGCTCATATACGTGTGGAAACTACCATTTCTTTGGGGCAAATGAGAAAATGTAAATGCTTTGATCTCTTCTTTGAGACTGGGACACAAGTGGACCAGAGTCTTTGTGCCAAAGGTGTAAGATCACCACTGACTCACTTCCATGCATGATTTACAAGAACAAGGTAACAATAATATGTCAATCCACAGTTAATAATATAACAATAATATGTGACAATAATATGTCAATCTACAGTTAAGATTGGTGGTCAGGAGATTTGTGATGAGAAGCTGCTCAAGCCATTTCATCTCATTATAAGCCTTCTTCCTCAGAGTCTCACATCTGTGCCTGTTTCTGATGACATTTCAGGTACACCACCACTAGCCTGTCTTCTGCTTTTTTGGGTTCCACAGCACATACACTCTTTTCTGTCTCTCTCCACATACACCTTTTTCGTGTTTTGTTTCTGGTTTTGGTTTTGGTTTTTTTTCTCCACTCCATATATTGATAAGAGATATTTACTGGTCCAATTACAATTTTGTACAAGTCTGAGACAAGATAATTTAAGATAAATTAAGAGGAAAGCAAACTGGCCTTGGGATCTATGCCTCCAACTACATTTTTAGGTGCATTTTAGAGGGTAATTTATACAAACTCTCATTTAATGCAAATGTTCTTTCCTTTTTCAGCCTTCACAGCTTCAAGAATTAATGAAGCACTGAGAAATTCAGAGAATATCTTGATGTTAATAATTTTAAACCCTTCCTCTGAGGAGCAAGGGCAATTATTTCTACTGTTATTTTGTTGCAGTAGATCTTGTCTTCCAGGTGGAGCCAGTTGCTGGCACAGTTGTGCTCATTCTTTATGCTACAAATTTGTACGGATTCACAATTCAGAATTTGATATGTTTTTGTGGATATAATCAATGAAGTGTACCCCTTTAGATACTTCAGCCCACAATTTGCAGTCAGGAAAATAATTCACATAGATAAAGTTGCAAAAAGGCACAGACTCTTTTCCCTGAACAAAATATGACAGCACTCACGTCTTTGGTCTTCTGTTGACATCCACAGCCCTATGGATTTTAATTTCAGCCCAGCTTTATAGCTTTGTCGTAGTTCAGCCCCGATCAGGACCAGACTATGCAGTCTCTCTCTCACTCCCCCCACCCTCTGAGAGAACAGAGGGAGATAATATAAGAAAAACGGCTTGAGGTTTGAGATAAGGACAGGGAGAAATCCTTAAAGTTACCGTCATGGGCAAAAACAGACTCGACTTGGGGAAAACTATTAATTTAGTTCTAATACTAGCAGGAGAATGAGACAGGGAACAAGATAACCTCCTCCACCCCTCCCTCTTCCCAGGCTTAACATTATCTCTACCACCTTCACCCCCTCTGAGCTGGGGGAGGTGAGGAAGAGGGAATGGGGGTCGCGGTCAGTTCATCACACATTGTTTCATGCTGCTGCTTTGTCTTCTGCGGAAGAACTCCTCACATTCCTGCCCTGCTCCAGCATGGGGTCCCTCCCACGAGCCACAGTCCTTCGTGAAACTGCTCTGGCGTGGGTCATCTCTTCCACGGGGTGCAGTCCCTCCAGAACAGCTGCCCCAGCAGGCCCTCCATGGGCCACAGCCTCCTTCAGGCCTCCACCTGCCTCGGCATGTGGTCCTCCACAGGCTGCAGGTGGATCTCTGCTCTTCCGTGGACCTCCATGGGCTGCAGGGGGACAACCTGCTCCACCATGGTCATCACCACGGGCTGTAGGGGAATCTTGGCCAGGAGCTGCATTACTCCTCCCCCTCCTTCTTCACCGACCTTGGCATCTGCAGCAGTTCCTCACAACAGGCTGGCAGATGCCTCTCAGGATCCTTTTTACATCTCATTCACATCTCATCTTCTCTCCACTTTCTTGCAGCTGGGTGGGGCTGAGTTGGGCCCAGTCGACCACCTGGCGGGAAGCCAGAGGGGGAGGCCTGCAAGGCCCACAAGGCTCACGCCTCCCCCTCTCTGCCCCCGCTCAGTTGCTTCACATCTTCTCTTTTTTTTTTTTTTCCTGTTTTCCCCTTCTTAAATACGTTATCACAGAGGCATTATCACAGAACATTCTGCTACCAATTGGCTCGCCCTTGGCCAGCAGCGGGTCTGCCCTAGGCCCAGTGAGTCCACTGAACAAAGGGGAGCGACTTCCAGCAGTTTCCTACAGAAGCTACTGCCTTAGGCCCCCCCCCCCACTAAACAAAACCAGAACAAGCTTCTATGGTTGTTTTGCTCTCAGCTCCTCTAGATCAGCTGTGTAGGAAAAGGACTTGTGAAGCTGGAATAATTTACTCATAGACTCACCCATTTAGAAAACTGGAAAGTTTGCTTAAGTACCCCTAAGGCTAAGTTCAAACAAAGAGTTCAGCATGTCTACACCTAAATCTGTACAATCAGCTCTATCTGTTGGAATGTATGTGCAACTAGAAGCATGGATTGTTAAAAAAAAGTATCTTCTTTTATTGTAGGCTCGTGAGATGAAAGCACAAGCTATAAATCACCCTCATCAGCTGTCCCTGACACACATGCCATGTCTTTGTTGGTGGACTTTGCTAAGAGACAGAGTCTGATCTTGTCCCAGCCTACATTACTTATTCTATTAATCAGCATTTTGACCATTTCAAGTGACTTTCAAGCAGAAGGACCACCATGCCTTCTCACTTTCTGGGGAAGCTATCTACTCCTAAGAATGGCTTTGCACCACCCCCTGCCTTGCTGCTTCACTCTGCTCACCCCTGCAGTCACCTGGCAGTGAGCTGGAGGCCCAAAGCTCTATCACCTCCTTTGTTTTCATTCCTTGGAGTTGTCTTGCTAGGGCTCCTTCACAGGGCACTGCTTGGCTGCAATGGTTTCACCTTAACCTGCACTAAATACAAAATTTCAGAGTTTTAAAACCCCATAGCCTGTATCTCTTCTCTGAAAATACCAACAGATTTGTTTCTTTCATTTTATCTATTAGGAGATAGCGTGATGTACCTTCTTGTAAGAACATGGAGTAGGTGTATAACCACAAAAGCCACTGAAGGTTTTTAAATTTGTAATAGAAGCTTCATTATAGGAAAAAAAAAAGCTTATTAAACATGCATTAAATGTGGCTTTTTTTAATAGCTGGAAAAGCTTGTAATGTAACACAGACAAACCACAGAGACCTAGAGGGGAAAAGCCATAGAAGAGTTAATAGAAATATCCCCTTAAAAAAGTAACTGCACCATCTACACATGGCCACTTTCACTGGATAGGTTCAGTAAATTGCAAGCCAGCAGGTTCCAAGAACAACTACACAGGGAATTTCTGAGACAAAAGTTTAAGTCACAGTTACACGGGTCTTGTCTTCCCTTGTGCTTGGGCAAAATTGCCATTAATATTAATGGCAGACAGGCATGCATGTAAAGGAGAGAAACCCCTAATTAGTGTCGTAGCACATGCAACGTTCCTAACAGGGAAACCATTTTGTATGCCCTAATTGCACAAAATTGGCAACAAGTTACCGTATGCATCTGTATCAAAGGCTACAGAAGCTCATGAATTCTCCAGTGGTAGGAAAACGTGCCCATACTGCAGAGTTTGGGGACAAAAGCAGTCTGTGTGTGTGTTATCCTCACAACCTCTGACACCTAGCAAAGGTAGCCCTCCAGAGGTTCACTGACCACTGCTCCTGCACCCCTCATCTCTCAGAGGGGAAGCACAAGCACCTGTGCTCTCCACCAAGGCAGAGATTTTTCAGCACTTTTTACTTAAGCAGATCTGACTGACCAATCTCTGCTGATATGTAGATATTGCAGAACTGCACTAAAACACATTGTAGCCTTACAAAAATATCAGAATTGCAATGATCATCTTAGAGAGTAGGGTCTTCTCTCTCATTTATAGGAGGTTTCTTCATATAACGCATTGCTACAAATCACAAGAAAGTCCATTTGACTGCAGAAAAACATTGAAGGTCCAAGTCATCCCTGCTACAATTTCTACTGAATACAAAGCATTAAAATTTCTGCAAAAATATTTCAGAAGTCTTCTCACTTTTAAGTCAAAGTTAATATTTTTTTTCCTAAAGCAATAAACCAACTTTATCTGCAAGTAAAGGTAGGTGGTTAAATGGAATTATACAAGCAGCAATTGTGATAGTATGTTTTTACAGAAAAAAGCCCTATGCTCTTATAACAACTACCTTTTTAGATTTCTAAATCTTTAAATATACATTACTTAAGCATCTATGTTTTCCTCTCTTAAAAACATCAGAGCAAGTAATTCCTCAAGTAATTCAGTTGACTTCTCACTGATGCAACAGAACTCGCTTTTGCTCCAGAGATTCAGAGACAGAAAAATATTCTATTCAACATTTTTTAATTTTTAAACTGGAGAAAGGAAATACCATGTGAAGCATTTTCACCTAAATACTTAATTGGAAGTCAACATAAATAGAAGACTGGCATCAACCCACTTAACAAGAAACATGACTGGCTCACTTGATATTTTCTTCACTAAACATGGAAGTTTCTTTCAAAAAGCAAATTCTTTCCTAGACATTTTTTCTTGGGGGGGGGGGGGGGGGGGG
>WHYT01016341.1:48710-65521 GCA_009806455.1 Tetrax tetrax | reverse complement strand
GTAGAAACAAAAAACCCACAAGAAACCCCAGTAGTCTTCATTCTTCTAGAATCCAAATCTGGAAACGACCAAAGCAAATGTGAAAGTTCCATCATCTAGGAGCTCAGGTAGTGACAACATATCCACTTCACCAATTACAGTAAGACAAATCTGCCCATGTTGGATTTGCAGATAGACTGTTTGGCCCCTAACACTCAAGTTGGATGAGTCTAATGTTTCCCTGGCTGGTCTACTGTCATGCCCATCTGTCAGAGTGGCATAGTGCCCATTCACAAGGTAGAATGCCAGTTTCAACCACAGCATGGATACTAACCAAAGACCAGTTTAGAAGAAAGCCGATTGGATGCAGCTAACGGCACCTTATTTACAGACATCCTCCTGGTGTCAAGCAGTGCCAAATTAAGAACACATGCTACATTACAAGGATCACATCTGTTAACAAATATTGGCACTTTGTCACTGGCATCTGCCTCTTTTGTTAATCCGCTTCGGTAGTGAAAAGGCTGCCTGAGAAGAGGAGGTGTTCAGGCCTTGTCCTACCAGCATAATCACAGATTTACTCACCAAGAATTTCCCAATAACAGGCCACAGTCTGTCAACGTTACCTCTGTGAACATCTCTTCCCAGGGGTCGGTGCTGCCCTGTAAAAAGCTGTGAAATGACAGAATTATAATACCTAATCAAATGAGCTTTTTCATGTGTTTGAGGGTTTATTAAGCCTATTGTCATCCTGTTAGCAACAAAAGGAACATGACTGCAGAAAACAGAGTGACAAGTAATAAAAAGGGGAGAAATGACTGTTGTATATTCTTGGTACATCTGAGTTTGTAGTCTAGTAAGAGACTGAATCAAACACCTCAGCCCAAAAGAAAAAACAAAACCAGAGTGCCAAACATGATGTTCTCTGGGACTCCTTTGCTCATATATTGGGTTTTGCTTTATTTTTTTAAGCTGAACAGTATGGATGTAATAAGGCCAGTGTGGGCCAGTTCAGAAAGGCCCCTGTACTGAAGGCATGTGATTACGACAATATACATTTTAAGATTATTTCCAGCTTTCACCATAACAACAACAAACTGGAACATGTTCACCACTTAAAGCTACCACTGTAATCCCTGCCAGAGCCTGGGCTCGCAGTCTTGAGTGAGCAGCTCGCCATGAGTCATGCCACAGATAGGAAGTCCAGAAGCTGCCAGTCCTTGCCAGCAATCTCAGCAGTGCTCTCCGTGGCTGGGGAGGAGGGAGGTGGGCTAGCTCCCCACCCACACAGGTGGGAACATGAGCACTAGGGGCTCTGCCGTCTTGGGAGCTGCTGCCACACCTTTTGTTTTGCTGGTTGGAAGGCAATGGGATCTGCACTCCTAGCCAGTCTCTCATTTACTCTTGGTCCAGGAGAAAGAAAGGAAGGCATAAGGGATGCAACATGAAGGTGAGATTGAGGGGACTGCTCCTGCCTTCTAGAGTACAAAGGCAACCAATTACAGGGATCACCAGCACTCAAGGCTGGTGTAAAGGTATCATGGTAGACATAGCAGGACCAGGACACTTATACTAACCTCCTTTCAGGTATCTCACCTTGGTGAAGAGAACAGGACTCTATTCTCTTTGCTTTGTTGCTGAGACTACAGTCTCATCATTATCAACCCAGCGTTGCCTGACCACACTGCAGCACAGCACATCACTGTGGGTAATATACAATAGGATGGGAAGGACTGACTTGTTTGGTAATAAAGCAGCTTTCACTGGAGGTAGCTTAAAGGACTAGCTGAAGTTTCTTGAACAGACACTAAGAACATCAGTCCTGAATAATCTTTTTTGTGTTGGCTCTAGAAAGGAGGAACTACATTCACACCCTTCTAGGACACCAAAGGTCTGGGAATAGGATGATGCTACTGGGAATAAAATGAAGTGTTTTCACCCCTTAGTCAGATGCAGCTATTGTTCAATAAGCGCTACTTCTTGGGCAGAGATTAAGTATTGCGATTTAGTTCACATCATCTTTGGTGTCAAGAGATCTGGCTCTAGCTCTTTTCTCTGGAAAGTTTCCTTTGGCCACCCTGCTCTTTCAGTTACACCAGTAACCATGCTAGCATCAGTACTGTGAGCTGGTTGTATTTCAGTATAGTTCATTTTGGTAGCATTCACAGAGAGGACACAGTGCTCCTCAGGAAGCATTGAAGAGAAGATGGCCTAAAACTTCAGCTTTCCTATGCTATTAAAATAGCTCTGCCCCATACCTCATCAGTAGGCACTGATCTTTGTGGAGGTTCAACTTCAGGCTTCAGAGTGAGCTAGATGAACCATTTAAAGTGAAATGAAGCACAGGGCCGCGTGCCTTTGGTGTCCATGTAGAAACTACTCTGTCCTTGCACCATGAAATGGACATTCTTGTATGCTTTTACCAAGATTAAAATGTAAAGCAAATGGTTTATTTTCTTTCTACTACTGGATAAAGACCACACAAGCATTGAGTTGACTCTTCAGTGGCACTCAATATTTCACTTGCCAGCCAGCAACAGTTTAACCGGTCAGAATATACAAAAAGGGATGGGAGATTTTGCTGAAGGATCCCAGGAAATTAGAGTTACCAGGGCTGTTCCAGATGGTTCCTTCATTTTCCTTTACAGGATCACGTCTTGAGCAGAGACATCACTTCATTAGATAGAAACATGCAATTAGGACGCAAAAAGCAGGTAACTTACACTGTGTGTAAAATAGGATGAGCTCCCAAAACATCTCCAAACCAGTTGTCAGCCCACACACCTGCAAGACAAACAGGCACGAATTAAGAGAGGTATTTAACAACAATTCAAAAACAAACAAAAAAAAAAAGACAGACATACTGATTGATTTGTCTTGGAGTCTAGCTTGTGAGAATATATTCCAGCAAAAAATAATATATATATGATGATATAAACATCACTCTCCAGCTTGGCTGGTGGATTTATTTTGCTTAAATAGTCTTGAAGCACGAAATGACATTTGCAATAATGTCATAGGGGAAAAATGTTTAACTGCCTGCTGGATTTACCTGGCATGTGAAAGATGTAATTCTAAAGATAACGATAACGATTTTCTATTTATATGTCTCCTGTCATCCAAATTAATCCTTCTGTTTTGCTAACTACATAGGAATATCCTTAACCATAAAGCTGCAGTCAGAGACTAACAGCTTAAAATAGAAAATAAGAATTTCACCCTCTTGGCAGCCAGCATCTGAACTATGAGAGGTGCAACGTGATTAACCACAGCTCAGCTTCTGAGCTGGGTGTGTCCTGGCCATGTTTTGTGCGGGCCGAGTACACACGACCTCCCGATCCAGCTTCCACCTTGCCCATGCAGCCAGCAAACCCAAGCAAAGATGTCATTTACAGAGAGTTCATCTAAGTCAACACTGCTTAACCTGGTAAGAAAGTGAAGTGCGTTAGGGCACGAGACCACTTCCCAGCACCAGGGAAATGCACTGGAATTGTTGTTAAGAGTGACATATGTGGCTGTAGATTCCAGATTATGCCACTTAGACACATACGAATTGGATGTCTCATCACTCAAATGATTTCTCTAGAGGATGTGCACCTCCAGAAGGCATTTCAAGTCTTAGGTCAGTTAAACTGCCCTTTTTAACAATTCCTCCCTCCCCCACAACCTGAGAGAAAGCCAAGGGTGACGCAGGCTCCTCAGATAGATCCTTAATGCTTGGTGGCAGGAGTCATTTTTCATTTGATGCACCTAGTTCAGAGAAGCAAAATGGCGTTTCTTGGCTGGTAGTGATGAATTGGAACATACCTGTTTAACTTACCCTAAATGCCAAATCACACCCCTTTAACAGTTCCTGTCTGGTCAGCCAGTCCATGTATGCTGTATCCTGGCCATCTGCAACCCTGGCCCTGAGGAACTGTGGAGCTATTAGCCTGTTCAAGATGGCTAGAAGCTCTGGAAAAGCCTTAAAAACTGGCTACCATCAAGGAACAAACACCAGCACAAGAGAAGGTTTTGCCTCTAGTACCATGATGGGACTCCACAGGTGCTCAGCCATACAGGCCTACTAAGACTCTACAGCAACTTAGATTTTTGCCGAATAAAGTAACAATGCTGATACAACCTGAAAAGCAGTAGTAATAGAAAAAAAAAAAAAAAAGGAAAAAGAAGGGCTAATAGACAAGTGAACCTATTCATGTTTTATTCTTTCACAGTAATATAAGAATTTAAAATACTAATTTATGCACATTTTAAAAGGCTAAGGATAAAAGACAGAGGCTGCAGGGTGTGATTTCTACAAACCTGAAATAATATATCCATCTAAAACCAATTCATATTTATTAGTGGAATATATCCTTAAAATTCTTTCAAGAAGCCTCATCAAGCCAAACAATGATCCAGGTTCCAGCCCAACAAACAGAACTGGAAACTTATGTCAGAGAACACTGTTAAAAGTGTTATCAAAGTGATTTGCATGTATTTTCTTCACGTCTGTCGAAAAAGCCTGCTTTTAAACATTTTATCAAATGCTGCCCTCTAGTGAGCAGACGGCTTTCAGAGAACACACAGAGACTAGGACAGACGTATCGTCTAAACAAAAAACTTAACTACGTACAAAGCGAGCCACGGGAGTCTGATGAGATGTCTGGAGCACTAGCAGCAATTCTTACATTGTTATGTTATTGCTGCTGATGTTTTTTCTCCCTACTATTTTACAGGTGTCTAAATTTAGTGCACTTAGTCATTACAATGTATCCTGTCCCCTCCATATCTCCAGCATATTTCTGTATCATAAACTTCCATCAGACACATATATTTTGTATGCTTAGGTTTTAATGATACGTTTCACCATTCTTGAGAGTCTCCATCATCATACAGGTAGCCTGTTCGGAATTAAATCCTGAACATTAAATTAGCCTGCAAAAAAAAAACAGATTTCAATGGCATTGTATAGATACCTGGAAGCATGTAAAGGAAGAAAAAAAGCAGTGAAAAATGTTTACCACCATACTTGATTCATACTATTCTTTCTCCTTTTCCCATGAAAGGGATCTCTCCCATGCTTCACTTGCTGACACAAAATTTAAGCTTCTGCTTCTTATCCATCGATGAATAGAACTGCTCTGATAGACTCAGGAAGAAAAAAAAAAAAAGTATGGAAATTCTCATAAACCACAGGTATAATTAAAAAAACCAACACAAACTAAGCCTCTCCAGCTCCCACAATAGCATGCATTTAATAAATTCCAACCTGTTAATGTTTACATTTGCTCAATATTTTAATAGTATTGGTTTTATTTCTGCATCAAGTAGCAATTTCACCCATTAAGGTAGAATTAGTTGCCTTATAGTTTATGAGTAGCATTTAAGTAGAGGGGTTTGTTTTTCATGGGATAATTTTCCTGTAAGTGCACAATGGTAATACACTCTAATGCTCAGCTTTCCTCCTTTTGCATATTGCATATGCTAAACAAGTTCTTTCAGCAATAAAAGAATAACCCACCACTTATCACTGCAGTCCAAGAGACTGTGTGTAACAGGGTCATAAGGAAACATTTCTTTAAGGCTGTGCCCCTCGCTATTTTCTTGAAAAATAGAACATTTGTGTTTGATTAACAGTATATGAAATAAAACACAGAATTAAAAATTACTTTTACAGTCACTGCTACTAAATAGATATTCTGCCCAATACACTGGGTAAGCAGTCACGTGAATTAGTTTGAAGCCCCATCCTTTAATCCATCTTTGTAACATATTGATTCATAAGATGGGAGGTATCCGCATTCTGTGCATGGAAATAGACCTTGACAGCTACTAACATTATTTTTTTCTTCCACACTACCAACAAGTCTGAAGATTTTCACTGCAAAGGAAAACAATGCCAAAGAATGGCAAGACTTCAGAAGAGCTGGCAAATCTAGGGACATCCAGTTCTAGGTGACCACCCTCACACAGCTTTGAGAGGCCTCACTTTTGGAAGATGCTTAGCACTTACCTCTTTAAAAATACTGTCCTTTCAAGTCTTTCAAATTAAGTACTACATATAGAGATGTGTGGTGCCAGGGCACATTTTTTAAACTGCTGCTCCAACTCATTTGGTTTTATCTTCATAACTACATCTAAAAAGGCCAGAAGTGGCGCAAAAAAAGTGGGAGAAAAAAGGGAGATGATATTTAAGAAAACAGAAAATGTAAGTTTTGGTTCAGATTATTTTGTACGGAATATAAATCACTAACATGGAAAATTATCTTCTAGGTATGTAAAAAATCAGGGTTTTATATCATGTAAATAGCTGTTAAAGGTCCTGTGCAGAAATGCTGCGCTGACAGCAACCGCTCATTCATAACCTGCAAGGGCTACTCAGCCCTTAGACATTTGACACGACTCCATACGAGTATGTGGGAACACAGCCACGTGACTGGAAGGTAGCAAGAGATAAAAGATAGACCAAAATATTATCCAAATACAGAAAATTTCAATGATCTATTTTATCTTTCTATAAGAGTGCAAAGCAAGCACAGGAAGCATTTTCAGTTTTGACAAAAGATTGCATTTGCCTTCCTCTCATCCTCCCTTCTAGGGAACGAGAGTTTTCAGGAACACTCCATCCCCAAAATGACAGTTTGCTCACTTCTCCAGCAAATGTGTATTAGCAGGATTCAAGGGACAGAGCTGGCTGGCTGGATCATTAGTTCTGCTTGGTAAAGATGAAGTACTGGCAGGGAGAGCAAGGAAAACATTGATTCATTGCTCCCCAAACATCCACTAACAGGAATCCATGGACTGCACTGTAGAGTTAAACAGACTTAATTATGGCATATGAAGATTAATGAACTCCATAACTTGTGTAATGTGGAAAGTACTAGCATCCTGCACAATAAAGCAAATCTGAGTAAATAGGGCTTTTCTCTTGCAGAAAGACCCTCAATGCCATGGGATGGGATGCGACCACCCCTGGCTGCACCTTACTCATCTTAGCAGCCAGGTACAACTTGAGCAACACAATACACAAGGCAACTAATCCCCAGTGCCAATGCTTGTGATTTTATACCAAGTTACATAAGTTTTAGATAAATTCTAGCCTGTGGTTCTCTGTCAATATGTAGGGGTCTTAAGGAAAATGAATTAGTGCCAAAACAAGGGTTGTGCTAGAAATGATTCTGCCCAGTTTGTGAAGTAGCTTTTTTAAATCTGCCTCCAGCGAGCTACAGCCCCCTACCACTGCTCCCTCATACCCAAGCTGTGCGACTTACACTTCTGCCATTGCCCCTGCCCATTCAGGCATGGATCTGCCACTGCCCATGAAACTCATTATCGTTAGTTTGACAGCAGGGCCCTGGGCAGAACCATGCACCCGACTCTGGTACCCACCCTCCTCCTAGAGCACGGAGAGCTGCAGAAAATGCTGGAGAGCAAGGCCTCCTCATTCCTCTGCTTTTTTCCGGACACCTTCTGTTCTCTAGCTGACCGGCACAAAAGTTAAAAACCCAGTTTGTGCTCGGTTTCTGTGCTAGACACCTGCTGATTCCACAATCTCCCTGTCCACAGAAACTTCACTGGAGTTTGAGAGATTTTTTCCTTCCTGAATGACACCAGTTGCAAGTTATGCCACTGCTGACAGAAACACTAATTAGAGTTTACAGAGAAAGCTCCTATCCCACAACCATGTGCTTAGGTGCTTTGCATGCTTTGAAGGAGCGCATCACAACAGCGCTGGATACAGTTTAACTAACCTGGGTTAGTTAACACCAGCAGCCATAAAGTAGATTAACTTTTCTAAATGTTTCCATGAGAAGAGTATCAAATAGAATATTTTTCCACCTGCAGAAAGACAACTTCCATCCTGACACCTCTGCAGTACAACCCCCATAAGGTTGAGAGAACTGTCTTCCTCCAAGACCGGGATCGCACATCCCAGACCTTTCCAGTTTTATATGTACTCAAGCCTCCCTAACTAATCTGTTTATCCCCATAAGCATTGAGATAAAACTTCCTAATCCACACAAATCTGGGAAAAGACAGGCCAAATCCAGGGTAAATTCTATCTCCCAAATATTTGGGTCAGAGATCCACAGTACATAAAAATATTACTTTTTATATACCATTTCCAAAGTTTGTTTATAAAAAAATCTATTATTCCATTAGCCAGCCAAAAGACTTTATCATGCCTACTCACATATGATGGATTTCCAGTAATGGCACACGTAGACAGGCACCTTATACAATTCATTGCTGACCTTACACTTCCACATCTGCTCAGCTGTTGCCTGTTGCTCACCGTTTACAATGAAAATCCATGATCCACCTCACAAGTGGCAGCATTCCGGCAGGCATCATACACACCTGGCATAGTTTAGAGCTCCTCCAGTCAGTTAGGGTCATATGCTTTTCGTCACCTTAATTTACACAAGTAGATGGACCAACTCTATGCAGACCTGGCTTTAGGTTGCACAGATGAAATGTATGTGTACATACATAAGAAAGTGCATGTCTGTAACACATAGCTATTTAAGTCACACAAAAATCCTCCATAAAGTCTTTTTCTCCTGCAAAAGGGTATCTAAATCATAGAATCATAGAACGGCTAGAGTTGGAAGGGACCTTCAAAGGTCATCTAGTCCAACCCCCCTGCAAGAATAATAGTCATGCAAATATCTATTTAGGTAAGTACTGAGATAGTAAAATCATCATTGTAAAATAGTTACCAAGTAAAGTACCCAATCCTACTTCCCCTTGAAAGAGTGCTAAAACTCACCTTGATTTCAGTGGAAGAAACTGACATCTAAAGAGGTAGTGCCTGTCAAATATGTTGTCCTGTTACTATTT
Organism: Tetrax tetrax; assembly: GCA_009806455.1. Taxonomy (NCBI): domain Eukaryota; kingdom Metazoa; phylum Chordata; class Aves; order Otidiformes; family Otididae; genus Tetrax; species Tetrax tetrax. The sequence continues at coordinate 56,716 of WHYT01016341.1, read as the reverse complement.
TTGCAATTAAAGAAATTAAAATAATACAAAAAGAGCAATTAAATCTTATTACAGACTTTTCTTGGCTTTGCTTATTAGTCCCCATTGTTTTCTGAGACCTGTCATGAAAATGAAAGATCTACAGCCAATAGCCGTATGTTGACTGTTGTCCCACCTTTGCCAAAGACAAATACAGATTTGTTTGAGAATTTACGTTAAAAAATGCTCCCGGGTTAAGACCTTGTATGCCAAGTTTCAGCCCAGAGTGAATTTTTATGGCCGAGTTATAAACCCTCGAAAATAGGAAACTAATACTGCAAGGATTTAAAATAATAGAAAATGTTTCACATAATATAAATTTATAAGCAGAGTATTATATTTAAGTCTTAATATCTACATAGTTGGATTATCTTATATCTTGACAATCATACTAAGTAATCTTGCTTCCTTTCCCCTTCCTTTGATTCAGTGTTTCATTCTTATGCATTAACAATGCTCTGGGCCATAAAATACTGTATTAATATTAGTTTGTCACAGTAGACTAAATTTAGAACAACTCATTAATATGGGAGAGTAAAAGGCATTCTGCCAGGAGTGTGAGTGACTCTATAAGCTCTTAAGGCTATAAGTTATGCAGATATGCCACTTGAACTAGAGAGCTAGCAATTCTTTTTGTTACTAATAAGAGATTCTATTAGTTGAAGTCGATTCTATTTCTAATTAAGAAATGTGGAAAAAAAGCAATTTTACCATTGGATGTAGCTCTGATGTGTAGCCGGAATAAACCATACACCATCTTTCTCTGCTTTCTGGTCAGATAGGATTAGTGGCACACGCACAGAATGAATTTTCCCCTGCAGTATACAGGAAAAAACAACTCCACTGTAGTATTTTCTTTGGCACAATCATAATCTGTGTATCCAGAAGAAAGTCCAACAATCAGAGCTGTTTCAAAACAAATCTCATAATGTTTAGAATTGCCCCAGTGAAGAAAGTTTTCATTTTTCACAAATATAGTCTTTCATTTGTATAGTTTCATGCCAGCAATGCTTTCTCAAAGGTTGTCAAATATTAATTTTTTTAAATTTAGTCCCTTGCTAAGCTACAAATATTCATGTTTAACACCAAGTAGCAGTTCAGGGGCTGACAACAGTATGTACCTTTTGAATGATGCATAGAAAGCAGCAGTTAGCACAAAGACAAAGCCACCAGATTGGTCTCAGGGAAACCCAGTGCCTGAATTTTTCATGATTCCTCTAGCACTTAAAGAATAAGAAACTGGCTACTACTGTTGGGAGATCAGCATTGTGAAGGTCAGAGCCCAAAAACATGCAAGTGAATCAGGTTTTGCCTGGGGAACGTGAAAAGGGATTTAAGCTGCTTAAGAGAATTATAAAGATTTTCTTAAATGTATTTTACAAACACTGTAGTAGCTAAACAATAGCTATAAAAATGAGGGGAGAATCATATCCACCTACTATTCATTGCCTGTAAGTCTCAAATGACAGAGAAGATATCTTTCCTTTATGTCTGAAGGCTTAAAACGTCCAGAGATCATTCTTTTTCTTACAGACCTTCCATTACCATTCTTTTGCCTTTTAAGAACTGCAACGACTTTGAAAGAAAATTGATAAATGGGAAGTCTAAAATAAGTTATATAGTTTCATCTATGCTTACAAAAATGCAACTGCAATAATGTCTTAATTACTCTACAGCCAGTGGCTTCTGTATGTGTTTATTTTCCATAGAAGACAAACTTTACTTGATCTCATAATTATTTGTAGACGGTATAGATTTATTCCAAGGGAAAAAAAAAAAAGAAAAAAAGAAAAAAGAAAAATAACAGAAACTACTTAGAAAAACATTACACTGTTTAAGCAACTGATGGCTTCACCTGTCATCATCTAGTTAAGCTCTTAATGAGTTATTTTCTATTCTTGGTCACAGCTGATTTTTTTTTAAATATAAGTCCCTTTGAACAGCTGGGAGTTACAGCATCCTTTGATCACAGTGTTCTGAATTTTCAGTCAAAATGAGGACATTTTTGTCTTTACTTGGGCTATTTTTACAAGTGTATTTCTTCAAGTATGTTTTTGGGCATTACTTTACAGGTATACAAGATGCTGAACAATTAATGTATACATTTTTCCATAAATGTTTATAAATTTAGTAATGGGAGAAATCTTTGCCACAAGAAACCTCAGCTCTTTTGAAGGCAGTTTTCTAATGATGACCCTTGGCATGCTAGCCCACATGGGATTCCTCCGAGAAGAGTCTGATGAAAATTAGTCTATTCTCATTTCAAACAGAATTTTGCTGAAGTCCTGATCAGAGCATCAGCATGGAGTCCAGGGAGACAACACACGCTACTTGATTCACTCCGCAGCCTCCCTCTCCTGGTAATTGTTGCAGGAACACATAGTGACAAGACTATAGGATGTGAGGGGTCTGGATGTACTCAGGCTGTTACTCTCTGTTTAAAGATTTAAACCATCAGGGTATGATAAGGCTTTTTGATGTTCATTGAACATGGAGCTTGGGTACAGAAGAAGGGGAAAGGGCTTCACCGGAAGGCAATCATCTTTCAGAGCCACAGTAAGACTGAGAGAGGTGGGAAAATCTCAGTCTCAGCATAGACATGGAACAAAGGGAGATGAAAGGGCTAGGGTGAAGAAGGGGCCAGATCTGGCTGTGAGGCAGAACTTGCACTAAAAGATAGTTCGATGCCTTAAAAAGCAGAAAAAACATTTAGTGTTCTTGCTCCATTAACACACACTTTTGGCTAAAATTTAACTATTCTGCACATTTTTTACAGTTTATGTTGACACTAGGTTTAAACAATGCCTCTGGCTTATTTTGAAATTATTTAATGAATGTACTTTGTCAGATGAACATCATTTCCTAATTATACAGAGAAATATTAAATGATGAGCTACTTTAAAGAGTGGATACAGTCTTTTCTTTCCTAAGGGACAAACCAAAAACAGGCTGGTGCCATAAGCTGCTTTATAATGTGTAGGATGTTGTGGGGGCGGGGGGGCGACACACGCACAGCAATTTTCCGTGTCTTGACAAAGCGAGATCTATAGCTAGGCGCTTTAGACAAACCTGAAGAGATATTACCATCACCAAGCAAGGCCGATACGCCACCATTTCATCAGCCAGAAGGGAATGACTATTTCCAAGGATAATTAAGGGCCTAATCCTGCACCGTGAATGGTGATGAGCACTTTTGACTCTCATTAGCTTTAAAGGGAGATAAGAGGAATCAGTGGGTCACAGGATCAGGCTCTAAAATGAAAGAGAGATTTGAAGGAGTCGTCGGCACAATTTCATACGCGAGGAGGAGGAGAAAGACAGTTTGATCTGAGCATCACTTCTATGCTCTGGGAGTTTCACAGCACCTCCACTGTACAGCACTGTAATTTTGGAGGTCCAATAGGCATTTGCCAGCATTAGCTGCTCTGAAATAAGAAAGAAGGTAAAGGATTCGCAAAGAAAGCTCTGCGTTAAGCTGATCAAAGTCAGAGTTACAGGGATTTATATGCACCTTTCTAGCTAAGAAACACTGTCTGCTTTTTTATACCAATCTCAGTGGGCCAAATTTATCCTGATGTAACTCAAAGCGTATCAGAAGAATTACTGCAAAGATAAAGTGGACCTAGTCTCCCTCTGATGTTATTTATACTCTGTATGTTTTGCTCTATAACAGTATAGATAGTTAGAGGGTTGCCTGACTGCAGCCAGGCACCCTTGTAAGTACAAGGGTGCAAAAGCCTATTGACTTCAGCAAAGTTAATTCTGAGTTTGATGAAGAAGATTCACATCAAAGCAGTAACAAGGGCTATTCCTAAAAACCATTCCTATATATTCACTGATGTTCTTAACTGGGCATTAAGAGCTGTGTTAATACTTGCATTAGGCTGTGCATTCTCCTTCAAAGAAGAAGGGGGTCAGCCTTCAGATAACAGTTAAAAGCCTTATACGCATCTGCTGTGAAACAAGTTGGTCCTGCAGCATGGACTGTGAACAGTCTGCTTCTGTGAAAGTGCTTAGCATGTATGTTTGGAATCCAAGATTGGCTTTCAAATCCAAGGCTGGCACTTAAGAGACTTAAGCATATAAGTCCTACTGAAATTCAAAGAGACTTGTCTTCCCAGATCCGTTAGGTTTTCTGAACATTAGATCCTATTGCAGTACAGCAAGAGTTGCCTCCCAGCTAAGGCTTTGAAATATCTAGCCAACAAAATAACACTGCCACAAAATTAACACAAAGAATAAAAATGACTGGTGTAAATGGAGTCTTTCTGTGATCAGCCTACTTAGAAAACTGTAAGATCTGTAAAAATTTATTCCTCTCTATCCTCTCTATATTTCGTATGAGGAAAGAGACACTCTAGTTAATGCCCCATGTGCCAGGCCAGATAAGGCCCACTTTATTGGCTACTGTATTGGCCAACTTCCACTCAGAAAGGAATGGGACTTCCCCGCTGCCATTATCCAGAGAGCCAGATGTCCAAACTCATCTGTCATCTTCTATGATGATTTGTTATGAAAATTTTGCTTCATTCTGAGAAAGAAGGAAGTGCATTCATCTTCTGTCATTGTTTTGAACAGTGTGAACGGGACAGTAAACCTAAGTGCCTTGCAGGAAGCTACAGACAAGACCAGAAGATTCTACTATGCCATCAAAGTCTCTGGAGGCATATTTGATGTGGTGTTTACGTAATAGCAGTTGCAGGAAACAGAAGTCAAAGAACACAATTTTTTTTATTTAAATGGAAAATGTATTCCCTTTCTTTCGTTTCCTTTAGTTGCTGCCACACAACATATTCATCTGCAGCCATCAAAGAAATTATGCATGGAGCAGTAGCTCACCCAACCCCCTGTGGCTTCAGCTGACACTTTAGAAGCTGGGATCCGAAATGCAGTCCCAGCCCATGGATGTCCCAGTTTTTCCATACAGCGCTCCTTCCTCAGACAAGTTAAAAATACAACTTGGTATGAACTGACAACCAACAGCAGTGAAAAGGGCCAAAGTTTGTATGATTCATTGCAGTCACCACAGGTACAAAAAGTATAGGAACCAAAAAAGCCACAGTGGGATTGACAACTTCAGCCCATGGCTGGAGGAAGCAAGTTCTGGAAACACACATTTAACCTGATTACTTGTGACAACAGTCAATCGTGGTGTAAGTGCTCTAACAGACACACACCGCAACAAGAACAAAAATCACACCAGTTGCTTTTATGTTATTATACTTCTGGGTGCTCTCACAAAAACTTTCCCCAGAAAAATCAATAAAGTAGATTGTGCCCAGCAGTCACCCATTAAAGAATTAAATCCATCCACCAACACAAAACAATGAAGGAAAAACTAACAAGTTATGCATTTGGCTTTGTTTGACTTTGCCTGCCAGAGAATGAGAACGCAAGGCTGGGTGTAATTTAATGCAAACTTTGGCCTATCCTGGTCATGCATATGACTGACCCTCAGGGCAAGACCATCAATTTTCTATTAAAGATCAGAGAGTTGACATATCAAAGTCAACATCTAGCTGAATAACTGCAGTAACTTGATAATAATTCTTTTGTGGATTTCAGAGTGGCTTTTCCGTAAAGTATCAGAAAGGTAGCAGTTTTCAATCCTGACCCAACAAGATCTGAATATGAAATAAAGGATTTGAGCTTGATCTCCCCATGATGTGAGGATGAATGTTCTGGTAAATGTTAACTTAGTGCTCTGAATAGCTCAGTAATAGATGGGTTTAGGCGGTAATAGGTTTAAAATGTCAACTTATTGAATAATAATTTCATGTTGTACAAATACTACATGTAAGAAGGGATTTGTTTTGCAAATTTTGAAATAAATGAATGGATTTGTGATGTCCTTCACTGTTCTGGTCAGAATGTTATACAAGAACAGAAATTAGTTTTGCTTCAGTAACATCCCTCGTTGGTTCCCTGCATTATTTTGCATATGTGTTGTAACTCACATGTCATGTTTACTCCTTACCATTAAGTAATCTGATGTGTGTTTTGGCCCCCATGACAAGAATGATAATTATTCATTGTGTAAATAAGGCAGAAAAAAAAAAAAATAGAGTTTAACATATTTTTCTTGAAATTCTGTCATTCAAACTAAGGACAGTGTTAAAACATCCTTCCATCACTTACATCCAAACAATTCCTACCAAGCTCTTACTGAAGCAAGATCTAACACAACCATCAGATTCTGAAGCAACAACAATCCAATGCTGCCTGACTGCCAGCCTGTGGACGGAAGCACTCAAGCTGCTCCTTTTTCACATCCTGCTATTTCAGCCATTGCCTCCTGTCTGGGCACTGACATTAAGCAACCTGTAGAGTATTGCTAGTGTACTCAGGAAGATGATGCCAAGCAATTGACCATATGGCATTTTGGAACAAAAAGGCATTCTGGGGGCCTTTTCATTTTTTAATTATGTTTTTCTTTATTTATTCTCAGCTTGCTTCCATCCAAATCTTGCACTGAACTGCCATCTATGTACACTTTCACACTTACGTAAGTGATTCTCATTTTAGCTTACATAACTTTTAATCCACTGCACTTAAATTGATACCAAATTACTTGTGGTTGAACCCTAACAGTCTCATTTTTCTAACTGACCCTGAAACGATTAATCTTTATTAATGAAGACCCAAAGATGTAAACCGACTCAAAACTGTTCAGAAACTCATTATTTATGAATCAGGAAGAGATAGGATAGCGAGGAGGGTTAGCTAAGCTTAGTTATTCCTTCTGCTTCCTCTTGATGAGTGCCAATAGTTGCACAGTTCATTCCCTAGTAAGAACCCATGCAGCTCAAAGCTCCATCTTCCAGACCTGCTGAAGGACTGGTGGTCGCACCTGCTGTACTCAATTACTCCATGGCCTATTTTGCACAAATAGCTCCATGCACTCAGGTTTATTTAAATCCCCCGCACAGGACTTTACATCACTGGGCAAATAACCCTGTCCCAGTTTCAGATCATGAACCAGACTTCAGGTGGTTAAGTGACTGAGGCACACCTCAGTTAAGCGTGATGCTGTTCTTTGCTTCTTGACCCCAAGTTGTTGAGTAGCATGGCCAGGTTACATAAGTTTTAGCTGGAACAAGGTGTAGTTCTGGGCAAAGGGATTCTATCCAAATTGTCCTATGCTGAAAGAACCAAGAGCCTAAATTCCTGTGGAGTTGTGTCCCAACCACTCATCTGTGGAAGTGGGTAGCTTGAAAGGCAGACTCTGCTAGGAGACATAAAGGTTAGGAGCATCCAGCCATTTCCATGGGAACTGGGTGTGATACCATAAAACAAAAAGCAATGATTTCCATCCAAGATCAGGCACAAGGAGGAGGGGAGAGGGTGGGCTGTGGAAAGCAGTTCTTCACTCTTACCAATACCAATATCTTAGAGAACAATATAGGGATTACAGGAAATCATAAGCCAAGTAAACTGCTTTTTGGATAAGTATTTTCCGCTTACAAGGCTGCCTCAAGGCAAAAGTTGCTCTTTAAACAGAATTTGATTTTAAGGGCAAATTTACAATTATAATTAGCTGCAATGGAGCAGCCAAACCCAGAGGGAGGGCTGTGTTCAGGTCCTAAGTACAGTTCCTCATGGTCTGGCAGCATATTCAAGAGCACTTGCCTTGTCACTTGCCCCCAGGTAACACCCTCCAGACAGCTTGTGGGTCATGCAGACAGAGGGACTTCTGTGCTCCTAGAAAGAAAAGAGAGTGGAGCTGGGGACACGGGTTGGAAACAAGTACATAAGTAAATAAAGCATTTTAAAGCTGATTACAGACGTGACTAAGCTCTCAAAGAAACTAGCAGCATGGAGTAACTTGAAAAATTATGAGGCTGAACCCCCAACTTTTGCTTCAGCTTTGCCTGAAGTCTTCTTAAGTTGATTCATACAAATAGCACTTCAAACCAGGGAAAATAGGGGGAAAAAAAAAACCCCAGAACTCACAACCAAAAAACCAAACAACAAAATATAATAATGCA
>WHYT01016341.1:36674-48655 GCA_009806455.1 Tetrax tetrax | reverse complement strand
AAAAAAAAAAAAAAAAAAAAGGAAAATTCAGCTGTTTTGAAGAATACAGGAGCAAAAAAGATCTTTCTCAAAATCTATGCCTCCCTAATTTGATCAGAAACTGTGATGGTTACAACTTTCACTGGAGTTTCCAGTTGGAAATATAGAAGCATTAAAGTCTTTCCTAACAGTACCATCAGCAAAACCTTTTCCTCCAGACTCTCTGCCTGCTCTAACAGAGCAGTTTGGCCAGGGATCATAAATTGGCTTCCTGAAGCCATCTCCCTCCTCCATGTAAAAACATAACTCATGAGAGCACACAGCCGCTCCCAGGTAACTGGCCTGTGGGTAACACCGTTACTGCCTGCATATTCAGACAAACGCTTCCTCCCTCACTCCACAAAAGAAAATCCAAAAGTTCAGATCTTCCACAAAAAAAAGAGAGCTGAGCTGCTGGTGGAAATAAAGTAAAAGTTTCTCCTTCTTTCCCTAAACATACGCAAGTCAAGCTTCTAGACAGGTACTATCACTGAAGAGTCGGGCTAGCAGAAACATGATGCCACAAGAAGCTGAATAGCTTAACTTGGAGCAGCTGGGGGGTGAACCTTGGGGCAGGGGTGCTAAACAAACAAGACATACTTTCAGGAGCAGTCAAATTAACCTCCAAAAACCCCTAAGAGGCTTTGAATTTGGAAGGAACTCACGGTCTAGCCAGTATTTTCTGAAGGCCCAAGCAAATGGCAACAATATAGTTAACTCAAGTAGAAAGACTGAAAGATCTGATGTTTTCTCTATCAGAACAAAAGCAGGTATCTGGGTGCCAACTGTACATCCTGAGTACTCTGCAGAAATGCTTCCCCTGAAGTCAAAGACCCCTCTTGGAACCAACACTACAGCTTGCACTCTCTACAGAGGAGGTGATCTTAAGGCATGACGTAACATCATTACCCAAAGATCTATCTTACTCAAATAACTATCAGCCAAACTTAGGAAAACCTATCCCTCCACTTACAAGAAATCTGGATAGTGGGACCTGCCTTGGAGTAGAATCTTTTCTGTGACAGTTCAGTTAATGAACAAAAAATATAGGTCCTAAGGAGAAATCAAATCCACGTCATCATCAAGTCACACAGCATTAGCTCCTCTATAGAAGAGTTTTGTTTTTTCTCCAAAGTTTTGTTTTCATTTTTTCATGTTAAAATGTGATTTTTTTTTCCTGTTAGCAAACTCTAAGTTTTCCAAAGACTGAAGGACACCCACCACGTTAGAAAAGATTAAAACCAAAGCCTTTTTAAAAAGCAGAGAAAAAGCTATGTAAGACAGCCAGCCCCAGCAGCTCTGTGACGCAGACAGTTTCTCAGAATGCAGAATTTAGGCCATGAAATCTTCCCTGGCTGTGTCCTCCAACCTCCACAAACACATCTGTTTTGTAACAGAGCAGCCTGCCACTGGAAGGTTAGTTATTAGTGTCCAAAGGCCTCCCTGTATTCCTCATATTACATATGCAAGTCTCATCCTTTGGCAGAATCTAACCTTTATTTTTTCCACTCTTGAAAATAAAGCTTATGTCAAGGGGGCAAAGCCTGCGGTGTCATCTTCCTCCTCTCTGCCTACCATATGCACAGCCTAGGGCAGCACTGGAAAGAGGCAAGGATTTGCCCTTACGATGAGAAGCATCGTAACAGCTGTAAGGCCAGCCCCAAGGACCCACATGCGTTGTCACGAGTGCACGTTTGGGCACATCTGCCTGGGCTCTAGGTCAGGGAAGCTACAAGGCTAGCATTTAGCCTGTTTCTTTAAAGAATCCATAGACATTAAACAGCATCCTTGATGATACATGAAAAGCAGGTGTTTTTCATACCAAGCAATGCAGAATTTATAGAGGAATGCTACAACACAGCTACCAAAAGAGCACTCAAGATACAGTGGAACATAAGTCACACAGCTGAAATCATCATGCCATATTTTTAGCTGCAAACTTGTTAAACCCACATTCATTTGCCTCCACCAAAATATTTCATTCTCTTTGATTAACAAATCTTTCTTAAATGAGGTTCAGTCCTACACGAATGCAAAATGGATGTGTGTTTTTTAAAGCACTGAAACTGATTTGCATTTCAGCAAATTGATATATCTATAGGACAACTTTAATAAAAAGGCTCAGCTCTTTCAGATTATTTGGTCTCTGTGTTGGTTTTGCTGGTGCTTATAAAGTTATCTTAAAAAATGAAGGCAAATCACGGATCCATAGGTAATCTAAGAAGCACAACATTCATGCTTGTTTATATCAGTATTTTCAGCTAGTACATATACATGATTTATTTGCAAACAAATTAATTAATGTTTCAGCAGCTGTTTGCAGCCAGTCTGTGATCTAGTTTAAACAGAGATGACACTTTTTTTTTATTCCACAGGGGCAATTTCAAGTGCTCATAGATTATATTCTTACTATCAGTCCAAATGATAAAAGAGTAGTGAATCCTGAAACAGCATAGTTGACTTTATAAGATCAGTGTGCTTCCACACATCCAGTTATTCCCCAATGCCATCTTTCCTGTGTTATCTTTTAATTAAGGCTGCATAATGCCAGTTTATAAACAAATCTCTAAGTAAGATCAAAACCTGACATATTTTAAATGTTTTTCATTCTCTAGTTTGTGGTCTCCTGGGGGTGTTATTCTAAAATGTACATCTCTGTATGAAATGACTTTTTTATCGCATTGTGTATAATGAAGAGAAATGTTTGAATATTGTTCTGTAACCTGACAACAAACAAACAAATGAAAGAACAAATGCTGGGTAGCGTAAAAGATAAGCATAGTATACAGTAGGTAGATCACTGCAGAAAACATTACTATACTTTGTGATTTTATTTCTCTTGCTTCTTTTCTTCTTTTTTTTTAAAAAAAAAAAAAAAAAGACTACAAGACAAAATCCCCAAAGCCTCGCTAGACTAAATTTCCTCCTTCTTCTTTGAACAGACTACACAGATTTTGTTGACTAATTGAGATCAATCCCAGTTGTAAATCGCCTTGCTATCTTACAGCTTTAATTAAGCTACCAGAGGGAGTTGTTTATCAATTAACACTTGTTACAAATTATTAGTAATTATATGGACTTTGCGTATATACTTCAGCCAGTAAAGACTAAGCCATACTTCCCTGTGATAGAAATTAACTCAGATACATTGTATAATATTTTTCTTACAAAAAAACCAATCAGCACAAAAAAAAAAAATGGAAATTAGATTGGCATAGGAAGACCTAAAGTAATCCATGGTATTACTTTTAACTAAATGCAACAAATTTTAGCATTTCTTGTGCATAAATGTAAGCAATTAAACTAAGTGAATGAAGTTAGTCAAACTCTTTTTAAACAATGGTAGCATTGTTTAATGGGTTGCATGTGTTTCCTTTTTGAGTAACAAACATCTTAAATAAGGAACATTACGTAAAAGTTGATAATGTATTCAAACATTAAAGCTACCTATTGCTCTGTGCACTACATTCTGTGATAATTTTAATTGGCTTAATTGAGATGCACAAGTCTGATTAATGTTTAATTCCTTTATATTAAAAAAGAGAGAGTCAAGTAGTTCGACATTTCTTCAATTATGTTAGATCTTTCTAGACTTCAAAGGAATGTTACAGTAGACAGCCAGATACTGGATGAACTGATTAAAGAATAAAGACTGCTCATTATAATCTAAGAGTACAAAATTGGTGTGTGTAGCCTTTGAAACTTGAAATTAAGAGCTGTTGAGCTAAAACTCAAGCTACAGTAATTAACCCAATTTACAGCCATCTTCACTTACCTGGTTGACTAAGATTAGTCATTTGAAATGATCCACTAGATTCACTGGCTCATTTATAATTCATTCTATGACCAATGAGATGCAATTTCACCCTACTGAAACCTTCATTTATGAGACAAAGATTTATTGCTTCTACTTAATTTGTTTCTGATTACTTAGGATAGAACCTTCCTCATTCACATTAATGAGTAGAGAGCCTGTTCAAAAACTGCTTTTTATTTTTCTCCTTAATTTTTGACTATGTAAGCAGTAAGAAGTATAAGATTACAGAATCTTTTGGAATAACACAAGCGTTGCATTATAAAAGTAAGTACAAGTACCTTACCATAAATATATATCTGTGCCACAGTTGCTCTTGTCTAATACTGTCAAGCAGAAAAGGCCAGTCTGTTCCTGTAGGCTCTGTGAGAATAAAGCAAAACTACTGGGCATGAAAGAGAACCGAACCTCTACTGTGATATTAGAGAAGGGGGTTCTAAAGCTTCTTTCTTTAAAACCAATCCGTACTGGCAGGAGTTCTAAAGTTTGCCTCTATTGGCAATAAACACTGAATCAATTGATTTAAAAAGATCGTTGTCTTTTGACCAGAATAAGAATTTGAAATGCTACGCTTGACTAAAGACAGATTCACCTAGGTCTCAATTATTTACTAGCTGCAATGCTTCATAAAGAGAAAGAGAATAATCTAACAAGTTTTATAATAACGAATGGGCTTATGAATAGAAATACACTGCTAAATTATTCATACAAAGTAGAATATGAGCACTAAGAAAGGAGTCAGAAAACCAAACAGGTAGCCAAATAGGTTTTGCCAAATGAAATCAATTGTGTTACACAGTCTATGTGATAATCATAGTAATGATTTGGTCAAGACTGTACTACACTTGGGCTTACAGGGGAGCCCTACACCCAGCAACAGGTACATGAGCTAAATGAAAACACTCCCCTACTAACCACCTTAAGGTCTGCAAAACCAAAAATGATAGTAGAGGAAAAAAAGCTTTTCAAATGGAAGCAGTGCAGTGGCTAAGAGCATGCTGGAGCCTTTGAACACAGTATTTTTTGACAATACCTGTTAAATATAGTTGAACACGAAGACATATCAACACCTGATGGTTTCCCATCTGATGAAAGCTCTCAGAGTTCCATTGACATTAGTTCGAGGAAAGATAATTTTCATATTCCTAGAAGATATGCCCAGTTGTTTGTAGCATCTTACTAATACTTTGTTACATTAGAGGTTTAACTGTGGACAAATGCTGTCTTGTAGTTACCTATTCACCACAGGCAAGAGGGATTTTGCTTCCTCTCCTTTCCCATGTTAAAATAGAAGGTTATTGCTCAGGCACTGAAGTGGCCTCTTTCTGTAACACCGTCAGGCCCCTTTCTCTGCACTGTCAGATTTATAAATTATTAAAAAAAAAATTAAATGCAAATAATTACAACACCAAACCTGCAACTATCTATTCTGCCATTACAAATACTTAATTGAATTTGTACAAGAACGCAAATGCCAGCTAATATAACTCTTAAAAAGAATGCTACCTTCACTTCTGGAGGAAAACAAATAAGTACTGAGGCAGACTGACAGCCTCAAATCTCAACTATTGCAACCAAAATGCTACAAGACACGATTACTTAAACAAGATGATCTCTACACCACAGAGAGAAGGAAATATTTTTGGTAGAGAAATTACTTGAGATAAGTTTTCTGTAACCTCTGGGGAAAAAAAAAAAAATCAGATGGAAAATTACTAGAACTTCATCTTGTCTGCATCAGTTTATGGCAGCACTGAACAAGGAAAACAACATGTTCAAGACCTAGCTGTTCCTGCTGGAACACTGCCCACCGTACCAGTGCACACTGCTTGAATATTTTGCCTGAGAAGTCCAACAGCTACCCATTCCAGTTACCACTGCCTGTTACAGCAATAGCTGACAACACCTAACGTACAGCCCCACAGTCCAGTGTTATGACAGCATCCATTTTTTCTAGTATCAGAGAAAGTGTTCATTTCCTCTATATTTAGAGCTCTTCTCACAAGTTAGGATAACCTGAGATTTCCTGCCCTCTCCAATAACACGGCTATTTCACCCCCTCACTAGGGAGACTATCCCCAGGCTCCCCATATCGACTGATGCTTTACAGATATAAAAGTAACGGTCAGGTGGTAACCTGGAACACAAAGACTTCCCTCAGACAGCTATGTTTTAATCCTGAACTGTGTAGCTCTGCAAGTGGAAGCCAGGAAGTCTCTAAAAACCTTTTCCCATAATGGTCTTTCTACATATGCAAGGAAAAGATTCTTGTACACATTTTAATGACATGTTCCTATGGCATTAATAGCATCTTAATAACTTACACCGACAAGGGCAGGGTTTATATTTTTGCATAATACTTTTATTTCTTTGGGTCGACTGCGAGAGTTACTGAAGTACAGTAATCCACATTCCTGCCCTGTTAGCCTCCTCTGCTGGCCTAATCTCCCCTTTATGTAAGGGCCATGATCAGGCTTTTGCCCTGACACCTTGCTTCAGATCTGATGAATTAAGCAGACCAAGGGGAGCAATGTTCACAGGAGATGCCTCTGTGTCCCAGGGGATAGGGAGAGAAGTACTGGTTAATCCAGAGAAGGCCATCATCTTGCTGCAGCTTGCCTTTTAAAAAAATTCTCATGATGTCTTTTGGACACAAAGCAGAGCATAAAGATAAAAGGGATAATTGCCAATTGTGATTAAATAAAATAGCTTTTATAGTCCTATTCCTAAACTCTGACTGTCAGTGAGTTCTCTTAGAGAGATACCATCTTTCATCTTAGAAGCAGCTACATTTTATTGATGGGCGATACCCAATACAATATTTTTTAAAGCACTGGGTAACTCTTGGAAGGCAAGATACTATTTAATAAGCTCATCAGCATCTACCCTTGTTTTGTCACGGTCTGGTTTGCCAAATGTTGCAAGAACATGTTGCAAGAACAAAGCGATCAGACAAATAAAGTATCTTCCCACCTATTCTGTATGTTCAGTAGATAATGGGAAGTGCTTGCAGCCATAGGAACGCTCACCTGGATATATGGTAGAGAACATGCAGCCTAGGCTACAAGTTCTGCATTCATCCACCTGCGGCAGAGAGCTCTAGTGGATTTCACATCTAATTGTGAAGTTTCCTTATCTGCTCAAAAATGTTCCTGAACTACGTGGTACCTTTGAATTTTCATCATCAGCTGAATCTGACAAAACTCTTGGTATCATCTCTCTCTCTCACTCATCTTGAGCAGATCTTGTTAGAGCAGATTAGAACTTGTTAAAGATTAATTCTTAAAGCATCCTCAAGCTTTCTTTTCCAACAAAGGAAACATCAATTATAGGCTCACACATAAACTTTGCCCCTATCTTGAATACTTGCTGCCCTTTATAAATCTTAGATTTCTTCCCCTTGTGTGTGTTCAAAGGAGAGATTTTATTGCCTCCAGGGGTTGTTAAACTGATTGCAATACCACGTATTTAGAGCAGTTCAGTGGGAATCAAGCTGGTTCAATGCTGTCAGACCTAGAATATAGCTGTCAAATAGCATTACAAGTAAAACACCCTTGATAAGAAATAATGACCAAATGTCAATCTGTTTTTTACCAGCAGCACTACAGACTTAGCTTGCCAATGAAAAATGCAATATTTTGCACATTACAGTAGCTATGTTTTTGTGATGCCAAATAGTAAAGGGTTTCAGTCTTTCAATTTAGCTTATTTTTAGATGATACAATTTGATCAAAAACGTGTCTCAGACCTACCTTGGATTCAAAGCAGCAATACTTAAAATCTTACCTTAACCTCCTTGCTCTCTTCTGAAAATAAAAATAAAAATAAAAATCCACAAAAGAACCAAAACACCCACAAAACCAAAACCAACATATGCATTAAAAATTCATTAATTGTTATTTCCTAAATGTTTAAGTGTTAGCCATACAGAAATTGTAACAGCCAATCAGTTTTGGATATCCGTAACTTCACCCTACAATGCAATCCCAGTAGGTACTGTCATTTTTCTGGTTGTTGTTTTTTAATGACTGCATTACATACAAAATTATTACATTCCTTATTATTTTTTTCATAGATTAAAATATTTGTCACTTGTATGGAGAATTAACACGCAATAAATATTTTAATACTTAAATACTACTCCTATTCTAATACTTAAACACTTACTACTCTAACACTTGAGTCACCAGATGACAATATAGCATTTACACATCCATATTCATTTTTGATAATGCTAAAAACAAAATTGTTCCCATAAATAAAGAACAAAGCTTTAAAACTTACAATAAAAACATTACCTAGACATGACTTAGGACTCATATATCCAGATGCGATGGGGTTCAAAGTAATATGCCTAAAAACTTGGTTTAGATAAAGCAGGAGATATTTCAAAATGTCTGCAATAACTTGGGGTCACAGTTTCAGTCAGAATAAGCATTTCAAGATACTATCTGATAGAGATGCAAGAGGAATGCTATATAAAGGAAGGACAATGAAAATCTAATGTCATGAATGAACAAATAACAGAGGGAAAACAAAACGCAATCCAAATGCTAAAGCACAGCAAGAATAAGAATGTGGAAGCTAAATTGTGCCCTCCCCGGCGTTCAAAAAGTGCACCTGTTGGCAGCAGAGAATGCCCCAATACACAAGGTAAAAATAATGCAACATGTTTAAAACAACACTAGCACTTTGACAGAAATCTACAAAAATAACAAAAAATATTAAAAATTAAGAGGAATTAATTAATTAAAGTCTCCCATTTTAAACTTGCAACATACTTTCCATCTCTGAAATACACAGTGAAAGGACAGACAGCATCTTTGTGTTTGCTGCCTTCAAACTTACACCCGATTTTTCCATTTTGTAAACTTTTCCCCCGCATTTTACTAACCCACTATGAACAAAGAAGTCAAACTAATAGCCACCTGAGGTGTAACTGAAAAACTTGTAGATGGCTGAACGTGGTGCATATAGAGTGGAAAGGGGACAAGTCTGAGGAACTACCCCTAATCTGACAGCTTTGATCATGCTGTACCAAATCCGAACATTTCAGAGCTGGTGAGCCACTACAAGTCCTTACGTACCTATGCAATTCCCTCTCTTCAGTGAATCTACGCCGTATGAAAGTGAACTCTGAAAACGGGCCAGAACAATTAAACAGAGGCTTTTAGTTTTATTTTGGGGTTTTCTGGCAGATACTTTACTGTTACTTTCTGTTTTGAAACATATGATTGTTGCCAGCTTCAGACTCTAGTTTTCATTATCATTCCATGACTTTGAGTTCAACCTGTCCCCTAAACTCATTGCATGCAGTGCAGTAACAGGCACTATAGTACCATCTAACAATATGAGCTAAACAGTACAAGATTATAATAACTCTAAAATATAAAAATACATTTCAATGTATTTAACGAAGTAAATTCTACTGTCTGCACTAATGATCAACATCCATTATTAATGGCTAAAGCACTGCATGGAGTATTCCCTTTTGGATGAATTAATAAGCATTAACTTCCACTTACACTTGCATTTTTGCTTTAATGCTTTTCCTGTTCCTCTTGTGAAATGTTTACAGCTCAGATATTGATGCTGGAGGAGTAACTGTTTTCAAACTCAATGTCATGATTTCATAGCCACGTTTAAGGAATCACAGGGGAACAGAGTGTCACTACTGAGTAATATGAATAATTTCACATTGCGAGATAAATGAGGCAAAGATGGGGCATTTATCCAAAAATCAATCCAGAGCCGCAGGCAAGATTCCCTTTCATTTCTTCTTCCTTAAGTGAAGTGGGAGATATCCATGTGTGATGTAATTTTGTTTCCATTTATACAATTCAGCATGCAGTCTGTAATTACACGTTTTGGCACAAAGCAGCACAAGTTTCTCACTATGGATGTTGAAAAGTTGTCCTGTTTGGTTTTGCAAATTATTTTTTTACTGTATTGCAGCTACTTCACAACCAGTTAAACTGCACTGCAGGCAAGGTTCTTTTAAATTTATTTTTTTCTTAATTGAAAGTTTTATATTAATTTTGAATCATTCAGAAAGAGCATCAACATGCACCAAACTGACAATAGTTATTTAGCTTGATTTAAAAAAAAGTCAATAAAAAAATGGTTTGAACTGTATTTAAAAAAAAATTAAAATAGAACTTTGCTGCCCTCTACCTGTCTGTGAGAGAAGACAGAAAAATCAGAACTGTCCGAAGTTCCAGACTTCTCACAAAATACTAAGAGCTCAGAATCCAGCTAAAATTACATGATCTGTCTTGATCAAATAGAAAAATCAAAGCCATAATTATTGTCCTCATTTACTGAATTTAAATGAGGGAATGCTACAAAACTATTTGGAAGATCCAAAAGCATGGCCAACCAGCTCTTTCGCTTACGACTAAACATAGAGTGCACAACTACCAAAGGAAGAATGATTTTGAAAGGCTTTTAATTATATTCAGCTGGAATTCACTGCCCCCAAATCACTCACTCATTTAATCATCCATTACCAGGGCTACCACCATGGCTTTGCTCAGGCCAAAGCCACTTCGTTTCTCTTCTGTTAAGTATTGTGTTCAGTGCACGCAGGACAAGATAACAGGCATGTTTCTACCTCTGCTTTCTCTCACAGGGGTGAACAGTCCCTTTCCCTTTATGGGCTATATCCTTCAAACACTCAGTGTACGTTTTCCTCTGTTATGAAAGGCAAGACCTGCAAAACAAGTTAGAAGGAATCAGTCTGAGACTCTGCTTCAGCTGATTTCCATTCTATTGTGTTAAACAGTGCTGAACATCCAGGACTGCAATTCCTGAAACAAAAGTAAAAACCTCTCTTCCTTACTTTCCATCAGAAAGTCAAGTTGCATTTGTGCTAAACACTTGTGGTGACTACAGGATCAGCACAATCATTACAGTTCTCAGGTCAAACACTTATTTAGATGGCAATGGAGTTTTACCCCACCTTTTTACACCTGTACTTTGTTCATTGGTTTCTCTTAATGCCTGCTTAATTGAAACACCAGAGGGCAAAAGACTCCTCTTTGAATCCCCAGTAGCCTATCCATCTTACACTGTCATTGAACGGTGATAAGAGCTTCCAGTGAACAACTCCCATGTCCCCAGTTAGTTCTACAAAACAGGGAGACAGACAATGCTCTTAATATCATGATGGTTTAAAGTAAATAGCATAAACCAACTTTTGCTCATATGAAATTAGAAGTTGAGGAGACACTTTCCACTCCGTGCCACCTCACCTTTTGGTAACTGAAGCCATCAGCCAAAACTAAGTGTACACAGAACATACTGCAAGTCCACTACATTTTAATGAAGTCCTAAAGTAAGACAGATTACTTGGGGTACTTGTACCGCACACTACAGCACACAGAGTGTGTCATTAACTTTAAAACATTATGAAGTGTCTGCATCTAGGGAATAAAAACACAGAAGCAAGATCCACTTTGTTAATTCCACTTTGACTTTGAAAGCCAGTATGAAGGAAAACAAGGAGCCTATACCTTCTTAGACATACTCTTGATTTACTCCTCTCTTCTGAGAAAAGCCCTCCTTCACACAGAGGAGACCCCATCGATGTTTGTTCCAACATGTTTTATTCCGGTAACATTAACAACCCTTCAGATCCAGCTGTTGCTGAAATAAAGGAATCTGCACAGAGAGAAAGTTACCTTTCACTAGGATTAATAACAGAAGCTTGGCAGAAAGAGAGTGGGCACCTGCTCTGGACAGCTTATAAAGATGCAAGAGGAGCACACGCTATCTGCAGAGCGAGAGGGAGCAAGGAGGCCTTCTCTCAGTCACGGTTTAGGTTCTACTCTCCGGCAAAGCTAACAAATCAACACTGATCATCTCAGGATTACACCAGGCTCTGCTGCCTACAACTGCAGAGGATAAAAAGCCTCCAATGAGTTCACTTGGGATCTCATTTTATTAACCACACTGCCACACACAAACTATACCAGTGGGCTCCATTATAAAGCCTTAAGACAGACAGCCAGACAGACTCGGCAATTTGGACTACGTTGGATTTTTGGTTTTAGTCTCGAGTTTATTTTGTTGTTCTGTAAAACAATTTTTTTTTTTTTTGTGAACTTCCCAGAAAAAAAAAGAAAAAAAAAAAAAAAAAAAAAAAGGA
>WHYT01016341.1:0-36654 GCA_009806455.1 Tetrax tetrax | reverse complement strand
ACACTCAAGAAGCACCTCTTTTGTGCACGGAAAAGGAGTTAAATGAAAGCAGTATGTTCAACAAGAGAACACAAGTACAAACTAGGCATTTTATTTAAACATAAGTCCTGGGGTTATTAAGTCATAGTAGCAACAAAATGTGTGATTTTGTGGTAGGTTCTGTCCTGGAATATCAAAATACTTACAGCTGCTTTATGAACTTTTAAAATTCCCTCGTCCAAGTGAAAAATTCAACCATTACTAAATTAATTTCTGCAGGACATTAGAAGTCTTTGGAAGAGCTAAATATAAGCAGAGAACCTTCAACCCCTATTCAGTTACTTCTAAAGCAATACTTCACTCTCATACCACCATATATTCAAGGAGTTTTGTGGGTTTGGTGGGTTTTTTTGGTTGGTTTTGTTTTGTTAACTACCAGTGCTCCCAAATAGTGGTCAAACAAATAAAAAACTGGAAGTACCGCAACAGAAACTTTTCAAAGCAATCCTTTCCCAACCCATAGCAACTCTCCAAACTGAGGTGTCAGTGTAAAGGACCTAACTCCTATGTTTCTAAAGAAGTATTTTAATCTCTGCTGATATAACCGGAGTAACCTGAAATCTGTTCTCCTGTGAAAGGCTTATGATGTTTTCTAATTAACACAGAGGAAAGGAACAAATACAAGCAGTTTTATGAGCAGACCTAAGGGTTTTATGGTAGTATCCCCCCAACTGCATGCCACATGCTAAGTTCAACAAAACTAAAAGTAGAAATACAGTATTGCTAGGGAATAACCTAAAGAAACATCTTATGAACATTCTGCATTTGTATGCTTTTAACTGTAAATGTTAAAGAAAGCCAATCAGCTTATTTTTATGATAGTCTGGCAATAAAGTCCAAAAGAAATTTACAAAAGATGGACACCGACTTAAACTTCAGAAAAAATATAAAAATCAGGTCCCTTATAATTAAGATTATTTTTCTTAAGTTAGGGAAAACAACTCCAACATAAACTTGGAAAAAAAGAAATATGGCCAAGCTCTATCTGGAAACACAAGTCCCAGGAACTAAACAGTTAAAAAAAAAAAGTCTCTTACAGGAAGCAAGTAGATGTCTGAAAGTTCATATTTGCATTCTTGTTTTGCATTTGGAGTGTCTTTTATTTTAATCACTTAAAATCTCAGGTGCTTTAGTTTCTGGAATATGAAAGGTATACTGAAGTTGGATCTGTCTGCACTTAAGTGTTCAGTACTTTTAATCCAGCACCTGGATTAAAATATAGGTTCTACATTTAAAAATACTAGGAAAAAAGTTTGAGGACCTGAAGAATGGCTAACTCTTTTTGTATTTTCTTTCAAAGATTAATACTTGCCTCTTTGTCCATGCTTCCAGCAACATTTATCATGATTCAAAGATTGGAAAAAATAGTGAGGGAACAAGCAGGGGGAAGAAGAAATCAGTCGTGTATAAAATATCCTTACCACTTTGATGAGAAATCAGAGAGCTAAGTGGAAGCAACCTACTTCTGTTTGCTGAAGGTCTGGCCATATTTAATATCCCAAAAGTCATATTGTCACGAATCTCCAGCTAAAAGGAATCTCTTGAGAGCAGTAAGATTAAAACAAATACAAATTAATGCTGATGAAAATTTCATTTTAGCTACCCAAGACTACATTAATTGCATCACACACTTACATGAACATTGTAAACCTACTAATGTCCATCTTCTAAACAGGCACAGCAGTTGGCTCTCATGTAAAAATAATTAGCAAACCACAGTGTTTTGGCACAAAACTTTGCATGTTCTGTATGTTATTTTATGTATACGTTCTTACAGTCTCTAGGACTTTGCACTTAGCGAGTTTTGCTGCAATTAAGCAAGACTAAAGAGACAATGATTATTTTACATTTACTTTCAGAGCCTGAAATATTCCTTATTTACATTGTCTGATTACAAAACTCACCTTAATTCAAACAGCCTACCAGTTTAATAATCTTTAACTCTTTCAGTACAAATCCAAGTTTATTAGGGATGAATTTATGCACTTCCATATTCAATTTGGGCAACTGAATCCTTTCTTTAAAATAAAAAAAAAAAGTCTCTATGGACACAGACACTTAAGCTTTAAACAGGATTTTCTCTCTGCCTTCCTGAATTCCCATCAGAGGAAGGATAGACTATAGGCCATAAATGTAGAGCTATCTTTACAAAGGAGACTGAAATACAAGTCAAATAGGACTTCGAATTTCCATTGGCTTGTCCTCTGCAAGTAAACTATTCTCATTTCTTCTGACAGATCAGTGTCCTGTTACCTTTCTGGAGGAGTTGGGCAGAAGACTATCAGTTCTTAAAAATTTGCACAAGAAACTAATATGAAATTATAGATGAAAAGTAAAACAGTTTTGTTACATTTAGGTTCCATCTCTATGGATTAGCTTTCATAGAGCATGATGGAATTGTATTTCTCTATTATGAGAACTATCAGTTTCGTAAGAGTAGTGTTGATAAAATGTCTGACATGATCTTAGTAAAACAGGCTGGGTACTGCCCTGGCTGGGCTGCTGTCAGTGGTCTTGGTGTACTTGGGACTTTGTACAGACATACTATTTTTATCAAACCTGTGAGCGTTGTTTTCTATATACTCAATATATTTTTGTGGCAAAGAGCAAATCATTAAACTGAAGCAGTTTAATCTCCATTAAAGCTGCTGTAGAAAATAAAATTAGTCTGACAATTGTGTCAGCATTAAAACTGCTTGGATAAGCCAAGTGTAATCAAAGGCTGATAGCATCTATGTAACACCTTGCATTTAAAAACAGCCCTTTACACTTCATTAATCTCAAGGTTTAAAACAGATAATGGAGGTTTAGGAGAAAATGAGTACTAGCTTTCAAGTAGATCCTTTCTAAATAATTTATAGTTAAAATACATGTCAATGCTGCTATACAGACATGAAAGTTGCAAAATAATACAGCTGAAGCAAATATAGCTAGAGATTACAAGGAGATTGCAAAGTCTGTAGGGCAGGGATCATCTTCTGTCTGTGCTCTGAAATGCCTGCCAGGCTTTTGGGTGGTGTGAAAACACTGAGTATAAAGTAACATTTTCCTGAGGCATGTGTAGCATAAAGGTCAATCAATCAATCACATTTTTCAAACTCTGTCTCTCTGTGTTACAACAAGAATGTTGCTATTTCACAAGAGTATTTCAAAAACAGCTGTTATTTCAAAAAGTCAGTGTTGTATTCTCATCAAATTCAATAAAACGCCAGGAAATCCCTGGAATTAGAAAATCTATGCAGCTGTCCTCCTTACCTCTTATCCATGTGACATAGAAATGCAGATTGTGACTGCACTGGGCAGATCTGAGGAGTGAGTGCAGCCTTACAAGGTGCTTAGATTGAGTCTATTTCTTCTCACTTAAAGTTACATTATGCTAGACTTAAGGCATGCTTTATTTACATGCATTCAATCTCTAGTGGGAGTTTATATACTGTGCACTGGATAATTCTCTAAGTGAACAACAGTCCAGCATCAAGAAGACTTTCATGCAGAATACAAATAGAAAGCATTAGACGACTACCTCCCAGGGACAGCGAGTTCCCTGGGCTTACGCTGGGGATGAGGATTGGTCGATCTGTTCACCCTCAGGGGCTGTCTGGAATTATAGATCAGGGACCTTATTGTCATACCCCAGCTGCTGCACAAAGCCACTAGAAGAAAGGAGATTTACGAGTATTTCAGCAGCACTGAACCAGGGATACAGAAGCTATACAACTGGGAGTACAGTGCCTCTAAATCTGTAGGCATTATGCAAAAAGAAAATGCAGAGTTTGGCGTCAAGGGAGCTCTCCCAGAGCAATAGGACATCTTTGTAAATTCTCTAAAGAATAAATTTAACAGTTATTAAAGAACAACACCCTGTTATTGCAGTCACTGAACTTTACATCACAAGGAAAGATGCAAGGGATTTTCAGAAAGACATCTGTCATTTAACAGTGACAGTGACCTCAGCACTGACGAGCAATTCAAATCCCCAGTGATGGAAACAAATTAACCCCTTGGTACATGGTGGGTTGAGAACTCCAGCATTAGGACTGCTGCGCACTGTAACAGTACAGCCGACAGAAGGTTTTACCTTCAGACAAGCAGTAGATGGAATGAGGTATATTTTTAAAATTATAATTGCTGTACATAAACACTTACAACATTATTTAACATCATGCTGTTGACAGTCTTCAAAAGGTGCAGCAGAATTTCAGCAGCAGAAATAAACCCTTCACTGAAAAAAACATTTATAACTTAGTATTTAAGGACTGGGCACACAAGTAAGGCGGCTAACATCCTTTATATATATATCCATTTCCCGTGACAACTGGGTTTTATCAAGAGGGTATTCAGTCAGTCAGATTCAGAACTGGGACACTCTAGAGAACCTGCGTAATCTTTTCATTAGGAACTGGAACACCTTGGCCTGCAACCTGACCTGACCCTAACTCCTATACTTAGACCTAAGGAAACCCAGAGAGAAATACAAAATCTGCCTGTATGCTCGAGACACTCAGATGTCTTCTGGGTGAGAAGAGGGATGATGCCACAGAAACTACTCCATTCCAATGGCTCTAGTAGCCCCCATGATACCTATGGAGAGTAGGACAGGAAAAGAAGCTCTAAGGAGTAATACAGTAAGACCTTCAGCCCTGCTTGACCCCACCTCACTCTGCACTTCCAGATAGAGAATTAGCACAAGACAAAGCATCCCTTCCTTCTGGGAAGGGTACCATACTCGTTACTAGCAAACTTTCACAGCGAGGGAAGGCAACTTCATCTGTCCAATGCTGAACTCTACTGTAATTAATACTACCATTAATTAAGTTGGAAAGCTCTTTCCTTCTGCAGAGTCAATTGTTTGTCTTGAATATTGTCTTGGCCTCACAACACCTGCACTCTATAGTCACTTTTTCCAAAGGAAAACACTTAAGAGATGTAGTGGAAAGTCTTCATTAAGAGTCTGGTAGAGAACTCAGCTCTCAAACTGTTTATAGTTTCATCAGTCTTTTGAGGGAGATGACCACCACGTAGCATCACAGATTGCTTAGTAGTCAACAGGACTGTTCCCCCACCACCACCACCTTTTTAGAGTTGTTTACTGTGGCATTTAACAAGTGCATTAATTATCACAAACAGAAACAAAAAGTTACAGCAATAGACAAAGACTGAGAAACAGGGTAATAGCATATTGGGCCCCACGCTACACCAACGAATCAGTTTTAGGCTTTTAAAATAAAATGTGTCAGAGTGTAAGATTCACCCTTGTCTGAATAAGAAGTAAGTTAGCTTTCTAAAAATACATATTCTAGCCCAATGAAAACATACTTGATCAGCAAGCAAAACACAGTTGACATTAGCTAGGAGAGCTACACAACAGTGGTCCTCTCGAGCCTTATACCTCTATGGCCTTAACAGCACATGCCACTGTACTCCAGGTAAAGAGTGACTGCATGCTAAACAAACCACTGATCTGCCACCACAGTCCCCTCCCTCAGAGTAATTAGCTTCCAGATGGATGCCTGCAACAGAATAAAATATTCAGACAATATAAAGCACATTTAGATCTTAAGGCAACTGTAAATTGTTCACTGCCACATGTGCAGTAGCTACACGCTTATCTTTGCTATATTCTGGGAAATCCAAACAGGCTGCAACATGTTTCAGTCATCTCAGTGTGAAAAGAGGAAGACTGATTTACAGGAACTCTTGGAAGAACCTTACTGATTAATGGTTCAATGGTACAGCAAACTTAGACAGATAACAAAAGAAAATAAAAGGATCTGGATCTCAATGTTATTAGCTGGTGATGAAGGACATGTATCTTATGACCTTTCTGAAGTGAGAAGATCAAAAAGGATTGTACATTGATCAAGATGGTCTTTTAAAAATTGAGCATCTAGACACTTGCAGCCCTTTTCCCAAGTCCATATAGCTGTTCTGTTCTTAGCAATCTTTGACAAATACCCATTTAAATATGTAGCAGGTTGTGCTTATTTACAATATAAGCATTCCTCCTGCTACCATATTATCCATTCTTAGCTTTTTTGGTATCCCATAAAAGCTCCCAACACTGACTTACCTTCACAGATTTGGATATACAGAGACCGTACAAGCGCAGAAAGAGTTTGGAATGCATTTTCTAAAGTCCATGAAGAAGATTTATGGGGTAAAAAGGAGTGAGGATGGCAAGTCTCCATAAAAGAACAGGCACATTTAGTGTGAAGATTCAAACGTTTGACCTGCAGGGGACCACAAAGGCAAGTCCATTATTTATTCCTTGTTCTCCCATAAAACCTGGTATTCTTCAATCCTGAAAAAAAAAATAAAAACCACCACACTTCTGCATACAGGCAGAACTTTGTTTTAAACCAAAAAGAATCACAGGACAGTAGGAGGTCTGAGGGTCGTTAAGCAGCTTTCCCTTTTATGTTTTTGCCTCAGCAGATTTCGATGCTCCAGTTCACCCTCTAGGTATTTATTCCTTTTCCTGTGGGCATCAGCTTTGAAGTACCAAAGGATAGGATGAGAAAAGCTCAGATTTGTAGAAAAAGATCAGAAGCTCTTTTGTTTTAGATGTTGGACTTCAGTTTATAGATATTTTTATTTATAAAGAAAGGCTTATTCATTGGCTAGCTGTATTTAAAACCAGTCAAATCTATTTAAAGACAGCTGAATCGAGCTGCAGGACTTCATACAGTTAATTACTTTTAACAAGTACAATACTGTAAGCCCAAGCACTTAGGACAATTTTAGAAATTAACTTAAAAGCAAATTGAACATATTGTATGTTATTCATTCATATACTTAACACAGAACAAACCTTCATTGCTAACAAACCTGATGTAAAATTTCAATCCTCTCACATGATTTGAGGGACTTCATCACAGGCTTTAGACTTAAGAGTATGTGGGACTCTCCAAGCTTTTCCTTGCTTTAAGCTGGGAGGAAGCATCTAGAAGAGACTAAACTCTGACTGTTATAAGCACTGCTTACAATGAAGTTTCTCCCTACAATCCGAAAAGCTGAGTGGGTGAGGACTTCATTTAGTGCATGGATAGCCAATTGAAGAAAAGCTCTGGATTCTCTATTTTAGTGCTCCTTAAGAAGAGCAGGAGGCATTCCAGCATCTGAAAAATATTGGAAGACTGGATTGGCATTTAAAGAAAATGCTTGATTTTTTTTGTAAAAGAAGATGGTAAGAAAAATGTATAGTTAGTATTTCAGCAAGCTGAAAACTCATTTAATTTATTCGTAACCGTAAGCAATACAGGAAAAGCCAAAAGAATCTACAGGCTCATTTGAAGACTTAAATCCTTTGTGTAGCATGAAAACAAGCTAAATATTACATGGATATGCTAACTGTCCTACAGTTACACTGCGTAGCAAAAAAAAAAAAAATTGCATACAAAAAGCCTAGTGCATTTGGGCTGCAATACACATAACATGCAACACATGCATATGGTAGTTACTCAGTATGTATAAGTTGCAAGGATCATATTTCTTTCTACTGTACTGTATTTGCACCATGCAAGTTCAACCCTAAAACAACACATAAAAACCACAAACAAACAAAAAACCCATAGACTATCTTTTTCAACATTTTCCAGAGCAAAAAGATTCACGTTCTAGCTCCAAAAAGAGGCAGTTAGAACATGACATGATTTGTATGTTATTTCTTCAGCATGTCAACTATGAATCAAGATACATTAAGCAGTGTCCTGTAAAAGACTAAAAATGTGGCAAGGTGTTTCCAACAGAATAAGATAGCATTACTATCACTGTGCAAGTTAAATCCTTCCAATTCTTGTTCAAAGTAAACCCTCACCTGAAACATGCAGTTTTGGCTCCTCAGACCAGAGGTACCGCACCTTCTCTGGTGATTCTACTCAAAGACACTAAAAAGTTCTACAGCTCATGCATGAGAACAGGTTTAGAGAAAGATCTTGCCTGTGATCTAGGATAGCCTTTTTTATTTCCCAACAGATGTTTTTAAACATCCTGAAATACTTAACATCACCTGATAACACTTTTTACCAACCACAAAATTCCTTATCAAATCTCTCAATATTGGTTCCAGGATAGGACCTATACCCATCAGCTGTCTAACTGTATCCAGTTGCTTTTCCCTTATCAATTGACTCTCCAAGAAACACTATGTGTGAATCATCAACAACTACATTTCTAAGTCCAGTTTTCCACCGATCTTTCATTTAGTTAAACTGGTTTTTAGGGATGGGGGGTACAACTATGCTCCCAAATCGTCTGTGGTTTTATAAGCTTGGGGTAATCAACATTGCAAGAAGGTTCTTTAGAAAACAATCAAGGGAAAGGCTTATGTCACTGCAACCAACACTTATCAGTCAGGAAGCTGACAGAACATAACCAGCCTTTGGTGAATGCAAAAGAAACTGGAAAGGTCTCTTACAGGGATGTGTAAATAAATATACCTGTATATTCCAGAAGGCACCTTCATCCAGAACTGCCTAGAACTGTGGACCTTATTTCTGAGATTCTGAAACAAACAAACGTAATCTCCACTCAGTTTGGAATAACTAGAGCAGGGGGCACAGCTTACCAGGAATCTGTCAACTGGAATGACCAGTCATCACTCCCTCTGAAATTATTTCCATACTTTGTCATTCATGTAGGAAATTAAATTAAAATTTGATGAAATATTAGCCAGACCCAAGAACTCCCTTAGAAGTTCCTTCTAAGGCTACAGAAAAGGCTAATTTTGTCCACTATAATCAGCAGTTGCCCTCTGCCAAAATCTGCCATCTAAGTTTAAGCTATCGCTTAACACACTTTACAGGCAAGAACTGCCAGTATACAGAAGAAATCAGTGATGTATTTTAGATTACCAGGGAAGTCAAGAATGCTTAGAGTTCAAAGACCCTGAGGTCATAGTTGATAAAAATTGCTACAGCAAATAGAGTACTGAGATCTTAGGTGGACGGGCTTATCTTAGCTGCTTAGAAGCAACTTAATTCTCTTCAATTA
This sequence comes from Tetrax tetrax, assembly GCA_009806455.1. Classification (NCBI taxonomy): domain Eukaryota; kingdom Metazoa; phylum Chordata; class Aves; order Otidiformes; family Otididae; genus Tetrax; species Tetrax tetrax. The sequence goes on along the minus strand of WHYT01016341.1, from coordinate 27,624 downwards.
GTAAAGGAACCACAGACAAAAACCCACCACTTGCAAAAATTTCAGCAGCACCTCAGTTCTCTTATCTACTGTAAACAAGCTCTCATTCCAAAGCTCTCGCCAGTTCCTAGGACACTGACACAGTTCCTGTTGCCTGGGAATAGATCAGCATCTTCCTCTTGTAGGGCAACAGATCTACAAACAGAACACAAATAGCTGAGTGAACAGATTGTAAGGCAGAAGGGGAGATTACACCTTAAAAGTAATGAAAACATGAAGCTTAATCCTAGAATTAAGATGGAGAACAGGAGAATGAACACTTAGAGATCTAGAGTACTTTGTTATTTTAAGCTTACATATCCAAGAGAGACACTGTTCAACCAACTGCAGGCTTAACACATCTTTCAATCAACCCATGGTAAACTTTTAGTTCCAAGCTAACCCACTTAAAAGTACAAGTCTACATCATGCTGATTTTTTTTTTTTAATGGAGAACTATAAGCCATATAGAAAACAAGAGGTCAAGGCATCAAACTCTGTTTCCTCTCTTTCCTCATTATGTCATGTTTTCTATTCTCCAAGCTACACTAAAAGGCCACAGCTAAATGACTACAATACATAGCATTCTTTGGAGTTAACTGCTACTAAACTTTCTGGTGGCCCAATATCTAAATCGAGTATTCCCCCATAATACTTGCACACTTTCCCAAATTCTACAACAGATCACTAAAAAAGCAAATTGGTCTGCATGTGAGGTTAGAAGTATTTTAATTCTATCTAACCTCTGTCCACTCTCTGCTTACACCACCTGTATACAGCGATGGCTAAAAAGTAACACAAGGGTTCTCTGACAGAAAGGGGCACAAATTACATATATGAGATTTTGAAAAAAATTCCCCATAACGACCACAAGATGTACCACAAATGTACCACAACTGTGAAGTTACTTCTGTTAACTTACCACGTTTAAAATTATGCAAATTACTTAGTTGTACTTAGAAACAGTTAAATCAGCTATTTCCTGTTCTCATTAGTCAAAAGCTAGATTAGAAAGAAAAAACCGCAAGTGTACTAAAATATAATTTCTAAGACAGACAACAGTGCACAGCATGCACATATACTGAAAGCATGCTTCCCCCAGGCACATTACGATGGCTAAAGTGCTTATCCGTCCTGGTAAGTGGAGTCTGAATACATCAAAAAATCAGCAATAAATAACATAAGTTACTAAGATGCAACTACAAGCATTAAATACTTTCAATCATAATATCAATCAAGATTTGATTTGAAAACAAATGGGGAAACACTTGAAACACTTCACTATAGACACTTTAAACAGTAACATTTCTTAAGTGGTTTATTGCTACAAACTGGTACATCTTATCACAAAAAGCTACAAGGCATATTATAACACATACTCTATTATACAGAGTGCAATGCAGTCCCCGAAACAGCCACACTCAACAGCACAATTTTTGAAGTTACTCATTCTGTACTTAGAGGTAAATATGATAATCTTATGCCATACAGCATTTCATATATTTACCCCACAGACCCGCCTTTATTTTCAATTGATTAGACCAAAAATTATTATATCCAACTTTCAATACACACATCAAAAAAATAGGATGCTTAAAAAAATATACAACACAATGTTTTAATCAGCTTTAACAGTCAATTTGCTATAAAAAGCTCAACTAAAATAGTCTTAATTTCATTTTAAACAAAATCAGGAACACAGAGGAATTATATAAACAAGTTCTCCATGGAATGGAATGCATGCACATGGTGGGGAATCTTCAACAACTTCATTTGAGACTATTAAAAAGTCTTAGCCAATTCAGAGCAGAAATAAAAAGCTGTTTTGCCCCCCTCCCCAATATATTTTCATTTTCTTGCACTTAGTTATCTTCAGTGTGGTCTAAAGTGAAGTCAGTTTGTTCTTCAGTTTCTTCTTCCTCTTCTTCTTCCTCCTCTTCCTCACCTTCAGCTGGCTCATCAGCCTTGTCCTCTTCTTCCGTCTGCTGCTCCTGAGTCTGATCATTAATTTCAAAAGGATTTTCACCCTGAAGCAGAAGATTGAAAACAAACACTTTGATACTTATTTCAAACATAAAAATAAAATAATAGTCATTATTTCAGTGATTGAAAAAGGCAGCCACTTAAAAATGCGGTGGTATTTTATACAGCTTTTTAATAGGTTGGGTACTCCCACCCAAGAAAATAAAACCAGATTTTATTTCAAATTAGCAACACATTTTAATGCGCACTGAAAACTGGGATCCCAAGAAACTGTTTTAATGAAAGCAGAAATGGCATTGAGAAAAAGCCAAAGTATGCTATACACAAACTTCAGTTTAACTTTAACATTCAGTAAATTAAAATCACATGGCTAAGTTTCAACATGTTTTTAATAAAAACTACAGCTGCTTCTATTTTCTCTTCAGTTAAAACACAATCTGATCAGAAGAGTTTCGTTCTGCTTTTCCTTATTTACAGTCTTTATTTACTCTGAATAATTCTATCAAAACGGCAAACTCTTCAGTAAATGAAAGAAATATAGAATTAATTACATTACCTAGCCTGAAATTCATTTCATTGCGGATGTAGAAAAATTATCAAGCAGATTTCTCAGATATTATTTCAAATGCATCAGCATCCAAGTTTCACATTTTCTCTATTTCATGCAATAATTCAGTATAAGATACACCTCAGATATACCTTGTTTCAGATACTTAAGAACTATGAATAACCAATAAACAATAACAACATGAAATATTAGGAGTTTCTTTGCTAAAGCTCCTTTCATGTTCAAACATCTGACAGAGCAAGTCTGACCTGAACATGACACCAATCACTAACTACACTAGAATTGGGATTTCAAGAGCATTATTTAAAAGATGATCCAAAAGAAAAATTGAGTACTAGGCCTCTTGTCTTTTTTTGCTTACACGTATAAATGAACATCAGTATTTTTACTTGAGTTACATTTTTCAGGTAGGGTCTTCCAGGTGGTCTACAAATCCCTGAAAAATTTGAAAGCTGTGGAAATCTTTAGCAAATGCCACTAAACAAAAACTTGGCTTCATGGTTACTCTAAAATCACTGAAAAAAAAAAAAAAAATCATAAATTCAGATTTAAAGAGTAACCCAAAGAAAGCAGAATTATTTGAGACCATGTTATTCCAAGAGCCAGGCTAGTGTTATACACGCATTTTGTAATGGCTGACCTAAAGCACTTAGCTGGCAGTGTCTGTTGAGCCCAATCAACTCATAGCCTGATCAAAGACACAGCTGCCATAGAAACTCCATTATTAAGGTAGTATTTAAACTTCTGTAAGATACCAAGCTTGGCTCTTTTAGAAGTAGATTCTCATAGGAAACAGTTAAGTACACAAAACCTGGTATAACTTATCTGAGCCCTACGAAAAGAAGAAAACCTCACATCTCAGTTAAAACTCATACTACTTTAGATGATCCACTATTAGCATCACACACCCTGGAGCTACAGAACACCAAGGAGTATTTCACTGAATAAGTAAGAGGGTCAACACTGAAATACCAAAAAAAAAATTTATTTGCTCAAACAGTTTCATAAAAAAAAAAAAAAAAAAAAAAGAAATCCCATACAAAAAACCCCACCACATAGGGAAAAGCGAGTGCCCAAACCAATTCATTTCCAACATCAATGGAAAACACGGAGTCCAGTTTTATTATACAGCATGTGATGAATCGGAGCATCCAAACCTTAATTCGATAAGGACTGACACAACTCCTCCAAATTGTATTCATCTACTTTCCTTTCTAGATAGAAGTGCAAAACACCTCCTGACTGCAAAGATTCTAGTGCCATTTACCTTGGATTCAGCCAAATACTTTCAATTGCATTTGGGTACAGGAACAAGGATTCCAAGGACAGACAGAAATAAGCTATTTACGGAGTAAAGAATACTCCACCTCCTTAGCTTCAAATACATGCTCATCAGTAGACGTTACAGAGGGAAGACAGGTATATTAATAATTTCATACTGCCTAACAGAGAGCATTGTTTGCTACTAAAAGAAAACAAAAAGGTAGCCTTTCTCTGTAAACGATTCACAAGGACATCAGAAGCCCTTTTATGAAATCTGTTACAAAAGGAAAGATTAACATCCTCTCATGTCTAGGCTAGGTATAATGATGAATTACAGCTAAAGAATGTACTTCTAAAACAACTACTTTCACAATCCTGCAGCCAGCTTCTGACTGTCCCTGACTCTTGGGGACAAGCTACAGAAAATTGTTACATTTCATTCCTGTGGAGACAGTATGTGGCTTCTAGCGAACCTAGCAGAATTGGATTCAGCACACTATTTCTGGCTGAACAGATCTCTATACAATAATAACAAAAAAAAAAAATTAAGTTGCTTTCCACAACTGTTTTTTTCAGAGGAAAAATGCACTTTTCAAGTTCTCAAACTAAGGAAAAAGTTACTGCCCTCAAGGGGAAGATCCTAACGACTGCACTCTTTTCCAGTGATGTAGCATCAGACGCATCCAGCACAGCACGCAGAGCCAATTTTGATGCTAGTTTATTTTGACAGCCACACTGGTCCCATCTTCCCAGATGGCTTTATAAAACAAAACAAAAACAAACAAAAAAAAAAAAAACAGAAAACAAGAACACAGGCACACCATTGAACTGCTGCAGAAAGACTTTATGATGCCTACAGAGCATAAAAACACAAGCAGATAAGTAGTTTATTCCCAAGAGATGCATTCTTTGGGATCCTTGTCTCTAGAATATTTCAATAGCAAAGAAAGCTTAAGACTGTGAACTGGTATTTACAACCAAAACTTCGAGATTCATATGTCCCCAGAAACCACTCTCTGTATCTATTTATAACCGGTCTCACAAACCTGACCCAAAAAAATACCAAAGTCTGCCTACCTAACCTGTAAACTTTAGAATACCTTCACTAATACACATGATCAAAAAGTCCTGGGATACAGTGACAGAAAATGTTAACCTCTACGATTCTTCTCTCAAGCAACAGCCAAGCAGCTTTTAATCACAGACATCATTTTATCCAGGAAGTTCTAAATGGTCCAAAATTAGAGATAGTCATAACTTCATCAAGCGGTAACTTTTTGCCCGAGCAAGTTTGTTTAAAATTGATGCATCTATTTGCTTTCTTTCCTTTTGTACATACAGCAAACAACTGTGGAGCAGTTGCAGAGAAAATCAAATCAAAGGGCGAAAAGAGATTTTCCATTAAGTGTTTGGGTAGATGAACAAGACATATAGAATGGCATTTTAGTCAGAAGAAGTGGCCAAGGTGCTGCAAGTAAGACACAGTTGTTATTGCTTGTAAATTAGCTTACTCCAGCCCAGAAGTAATGAACCACTCCCTCATTTTCAGTCAAACATTAGCCAGAGCCTTCAACCTTGAAAAATGTGCAACATGCATCAAATATCCTCAAAACTGATCACCTGCTGTCAGGCGTCAGTCAGTCAACCAACCAAAATTACATTAAATTGTCATCCTCCAAGCAGTTACTCAGTAGCTCCCTAGGGCAATCGAAATGGCTTCAGCAGAATTTTTCACACAAAACCACAATGGGGGAAAGGTGGGTCCTAAATACTGGTTGTGGTAAAGAGATGGATGACTACCACTCTTGGCAGGGTGTGGTTTTAGAAGGCAGTACTGGCCTCAACAGAAAAATAATTTGCCCTAATTCAACTTTATTTGGGATATGCACCTCTTCTAGGCCACACATTAAAAGAACAAACTTCCTAATATGCACAGAGAAATCCAGCAGTGTAATAGAAAGAAAGGAAAAAAAAACTTCTCTCTTTTTTGCTCATGTCAAACTGTATCAAAAAGGATGCATAAAAATCAGGAGTTGCTGACTGGCAATTTTGTTCTCCTTTTGTCAAATGTATTTGTGATGCTGATGACCTGCCTTTGTGACTTGGTACAAATCTATGCAACAGCCTACCAGATCTTTCCTGCTCTGAACTTCTTCCTTCCATGCTGCGTATGCAGGATAGACAACATTTTCAGTGAAAAAAAAAAAAAAAAAAGAAGTTCAGGTTTTGGATTTTTTCAGTTGAGGGGTGGGGAGTGGTGTTTCCCCAAGCCAGTCTGCCCTTCATCTCAAAGAAAGCTATTTTTGGCTCTAACAAGGATTTCCTACTCTCCTGGAAGACTGCAGCCACAAAATGCATGCAGTACATGCTCCGATTCATCACATGCTGTATAATAAAACTGGACTCCTTCAGTCTGCAGTTGATTATACATTTTGATCAGAATGAGAAGAACTTGCATAACCAGAAGCCAGATACATCTCACTGAGCAGGTGCTGCTGAAAATGTATTAAGTTCAATCCACCCCAGGAAAACCCAGTGCAGTGATTCTGAAAATGTCAGTGGCCTTCTTCTGAATACAATCTTGCAAATTTTATCTTCCTCAGTTTTCCAACTGACGAATGGCAAATTTCCATCCCCCCTTTTACCAGTCCCCCACTAGGGGGCTGTACGGGACAATGCAAGCGCATTTGAGGCCTTAAGGAACACCACAAGAGACGGCTGGAAGTACCAGCAGATATTCCAGGCTGTGCTACCTGGGATTTGCTACCTTTTCTGAACAGGTAAAGAACAGTTGTCTTATACCGATTCATACACTCAATCATACATAATTTTGCAGAGCGTGACTAATTTGACATTTTAAGTCACAATTAACTCCTGCATTGGCTTATATCTTGCCATATTTCTGTAATACAATATTGCTTTGTGTGAAAGAGTCTATTGTTTGGCAACAGGTAAAATTATAAACCAATTAAAAGCAACTACTGGAAACAATTAATAACGGTACTACAGAAAAGGTCACTCCACTGGCCCAGAAGAAAAAAAAAAAAAAATACATCTTGCTGAAATGAACTCGTATGTTTCTCAAGTCATGTATCTGCAACATAGGCTGTCATGCTTTTTAAATTCTCTGATCACAACAACTACTGTTGTAGGCTTCCATTTCTGGTATGCTGCCATGAATCTTAGACATTTTATGGAATAAAAAGTTGCTGAGTAGCATGTGCACAGTACTTTAGTACACAGCTACATGCCGGAGTTGGACTCATTTGTGAAGTGTTTGGTGCCCTACAGTTAGGATTACATATAAAGACACTACTGATACTTTCCTAAAGCTTGATCTTTTTAATTTTTTTTTTTTTAAATAAGAGTATGTAATTAAAAACTGACTAGATATACATATAAATGTTAAACCTGAAGGTGGGAATTTTTTCTGCAAACTTATTGAGACAACAATTTGACAATGGCAAATTACATTAAAAGTGTTTTCAATCTGTGAGCTACCTAGAAGGCAGGAACAGAAGACAGAGCACTGAGGTTAAACTCCATCAGCATGGAGGAAATAGTGGTATGGTAAATGTTAAAGATTGCTTTTTTTTTTCCCCATTTGCATCTTACCTTCACATACAGCTCATATCGTGCCTTGACTATAGGATTATTCAAGATACTGGTGGCAGTAAGAACACTCTCCCTTTTTATTTGTTCTCTGTAGGCCTAGGAAACAAATTTTACAGGGAATAATTATCATACACCTATTACAATTGTCACACAACTTCAAATTCATCGTCAGTTTCCATAAGGAAGATAAACATCTTGCAGTGTGAAATGCTTATTCTTAGCATTTCAGTCCAAACCACATAATCTCAATTAAGTTTGGTAGCGTTTACAGCTTGTTGGTTTAGCTTCATTAAAAGATATATTCACACCTTACACAATGAAGTACAACCACATGCCTGCCTACAGCCACAGTTACCTGTTCTCATCTACAGGTAACATGCACGCGTTCCATCACAGCCTAACATAAGATGTCCCTGCTCATTGTATGTGGGTTGGACTAGATGACTTATGAAAGGTCCCTTCCAACCAAAACTATTCCATGATTCTATGATATTCCATAATCACAGAAGCTCATATATAAAAAAACATTGCTTTGTCAAGCTTGCCTACTATGACAACTGTGATTTTTTTTCCTACACACACTACTCTTTCAACTCTTCTACCAACCTTAGAAGTGTATCATTATAAACAGGGACCAATTCCATACCGCTGCTAATTCTAAACTGCTCTCACTTTTCTTCAAATTAAAGAGATAATAACCAAGCCAAAAAAAAAAAAATACACTAGGTTTGTGATCTTGCTAGGAACATACATATTATATTTTGCAATGTGAATAAACAAAATCTTCCCAATACTTAATAGTAGTAAAAAAATTCCCATAAAACAAAAAAGTCCTAGTAACTTTCTCAGAACTTACTACTGTCAGCTATTAAGCACATTAACGTTTCACTAACTGGGAGTTTTTAAGTGCTGGCTACTTCATGAGACATTATGTTTGTGCAGTGTAACAAGGACATTCTAGCTTTCTAGAGAACAAGTAATACCAACAAGAACTTAGAAATTACTTGTACTGAGTACCATAACACTTCTCACCTACTATTAGATTATGCTTGCCTTTTTTTTAATAGTATGTCATATCTTACTTGTTTTCCTTTTGTGTGATCAGGAGATTTTAAGTGCTGCTGAACAGAACTGTGTAGTGCAGGAACATACACACTGCAAGCACTGCAGTGAACAGTCTCAACTTTCATCATATGGTCATCAGCAGTAACCCCTGCCAAAGAAGATGTAACAGGTCATTAACACAAAACGTGTTATTCCAGGGAAGTGGAAGATGGGATTGGCTGTTTTATACCAGAAAATTAGAGCTCTCAGTTGTTAAACATGTCAACTGAACCACAGGGGTATATATTCACCCAAAATCAAGCATCAAAATTAGGCTCTCTGAAGGCAATGTTGGAGGAAGTTTTTTCACTTGGCTACTCCAACTCCTTGTCTCCACAGACTATATCTATGAGACCCAGGCAATTATGTTTGCTGTCAGAGGTTATGATACATGAACACCTACCTGCCTAAATAGAAGGAAATAAAAATGATACAACAATCGAATTGAACTATTTAATGTACAAAAACACCACCTATTTAAAATCAACAATAAGTAACATCCTTAATAATACACGTTTTGATACAAGAAAAAGCTTCACCAAAGCAGTCGGATTTGCTTTACTCCTCATAAGAAAATGGATTTATTTCCTCGCCTCCCCACAACACCAGGAAGAAGCACATGAACCCAATTCCTCTTTCAGTTTTAAATATTAGGTTGCCAACACAATATTTTGACCATAAAGGGAAACAGGCTCTCCAGTACTTAAGGAAAGTAAACAAAAAGAATTTGGGAGATTATTAAGATGTTGGTTATATCCATCATTAAGTAGCCTTTAGCCTTTAAATTCTAGTTAAGGTAATATTCAAATACAGTTATTGCCTAAAGTAAAGGTACTCAAAAGCTGTCCCCTCTAGCTCTAGCATATCTTTTGAAAGCCTCAAGTAAAGGATAAAGCGGAAGGATGTGGCATAACAAGGCAGGGACACACAAAATGCTCTAGAAAACTGCCTGCAGGGCAGCCAAGGGAAAAAAATCAGGCCAAGATGCATGTTGGGTAGGCAAGAAAGTGCTCAGACTCCTCTTACCAGTGTCCCTCCAAACCACAGCAACTATCCCACTTAGATTATCCAGGTCCTTGCCCTTGTATTTATCACCTAGCATTATTACACATGCTCTTTCAATCTATCTGCATCCACCTGTGCCACTGAATAGGACTGTGGCAAAGCCCACATAATTCTGTTTATCAAGTACCTATCACAATGTTGTCTTACTTTCTGACAAGGCTACCTGGACAGCAAACATAAATAAGGTTTGCTATCTCCCACTGTGCTTACATTTCACATCATATCAGAAATGAAGCAAAGAATCCCAACCAGGTACAGAAAAGGTGTGAAAACTAGTAATTTTAATTCAAACATTTTATCAAATTCAAAGAATGAAAGGAGAAAAGGACAAGTAGAGCTCCACAATATGCAGTTTGACATAAAAAACATTACTCACCTTCCATTATATCTTTTTCAGCAGCTTGAGCATTTTCCGTTTGGTTACTTGTCTGTTGCTTACGCATAGCTGTCTTCTTGAATTTATTCACCATACACTCCTAGAGAGAATCAGGAAAAAAAAGGTGTAACACTTTGGATATATGGTTGTTTATATTCCAACAGGAATCTATACTTAAAACATTACTGAGAATAGCCCTTTAATAAATAGCAATTAATTGCTGTTACTTCTTAAGACGCTACTTTTAATTGTAAAACTAATGCTATTACTAAACTAATACTCTAAATTTGCTTCAATTTTCAGAAATATGTGATGTGTCAAAAGTCATCTGCAAAAGGAATAACGATGATAAATTAAGCATATTTTGAAGATAAATGGTAAATTGTTACTACATCCTAACATTAAAGTATTAGAAAGATTAAAAAAACAGTTGTCTTACATGAAGAAATTCCATCACTACTTTGTCAAATTTGGTTTGCTTCTGGATATGATCCAATGTTTCCTGGTGAGCTGCACTCTCCAGATGTGATTCAATTTCTTTTTCTTCAAATGTTCGAAATTTGCAAAATGAGCAAGTAAATGCCATTCTATCAAGAGAAATACATTAAATAACATTACTATTAAATAAACATTCTTCCCTCTCTCCTCAAAACTATGAGGATTTGACTAACCTAACCATAAAAGGAATGGGAAAAGCATTCTTTAAAGAAGCTTAAGTGAAAAATAAAAATAAAAAAAAAAAATTAGTATTATACCACTATAAAGGGTAACTGCTACAAGAACCAAAAATAAACCAGGCCAGTCTCAAATTAAGGAATTATCCATGTAAAGATGAAAACTGCTGAAATCGGAAGCTATCCATTTAAAAGTCACATTATATTGTGAGTATATCACAGTTCTTTCTCTGTGTCACCTTTTGCAGTACTTCTCATAGTCAACCCAGTCCATGATTTCCTAACTACAAATAGTCAGAAGAGTTCATTTAAAGTTCATTTTCCGTACAAAAACTATGTAATCTTTATTAGGAAATATGGCTGCCTCAGTACATTGAGGAAAAGGCATTAATGCTATGATCACATCCTGCACTGACGTAGAACAGTTTTGTACAGTGTTGGTCATTAGCCCACTTGGCTGTGGTAAGACCAATTTACGAACTACCTACTTATTTTTGCTACAAAATAGCTCACCATATAAAACCAGAATAAAGTCAATTTCTAATAGCTTATTAAGTCAGCATGAATATATATTTAACTTAAACATATACTTCAAAAGCAGCACTGTTCTAAGCCGCCTCTTAAGTGTACTCTGATGCACTTATTGGGGAGAAGGGGTTAGGAAAAGGTGTATTTTCTGATACAGCAGAGGTCCAATGAAATATCCAGTCTTCTAAGCCACAAGATCTGGGAGCTGAGTTTTGATTTGAGCTTTTTCGTTTGCATGGGTTGGGGTTTTTTTTGTTTTGTTCTGAGGGTGGGTTTTTCTGCTTGTTTCTTCATCGCATTTTATTTTCCTAAAATCACTCCAAAGGAGCTTTCAGGAAAGAAGATATATTCTTAGAGAAGGATAAAGGGACGAAAAACACTGTACACAAGACAGAAGTTATAGCACAAACCTGTATCCATCACCATATTTTTCACTGTTTTTTTCCCTTCTACGCCTTTGCTTCTCTCTTCTGGCCTCAATTCGCCGCTTTTCTTCTTCCTCACTTTTAACTTCTCCTTTGCCATCTTAACACATAGAAGGATTTTAAAATTATATGTTTCAAATTAAAAATAATAACAAGAAAAAAAACACAAGAAAAAAAAAAACAGCCCAGTGAAAGTATCCACCTTCTCTGTCTCTGCCACAAACACCTCTAAATGCAAAGACAGACCCTATACCAAAGTGATTCAATGGCTTATTTAAGTGCCATAGATGTTTTACTCTGCTTTTCTCCACTAAAGACAACCAATTTAAACATTTTCTTCCAACAATGCAAACTTAGTAGTTAAGGGGTTACACTCTAGATTACACTCATAAAAGTAAGGAAATTCAGAGATAAAGCAAACCCTACCCTGTTCTGCCTAGTTATTGAAGGCCTCTTCAAGTAAGTGACCAGGAAAGAGTACTCAGGGTGCATGAGGAGAAACATATTATTTAAATCTCTCCATGGTTTTAGAGCACCACTGCTACAATCCCGTATTTTCCAACGGAGGAAAAAGAGGTTCACTTAGTTTTCCTCTGCAGTTCAACCTTAGGAGAGAGGTCTGCCTCCATCAAATCTGTCTCCATCCAAACAGCAACAGAAAGGAACAGTACAGTAGCATAACGCAAAACAAGAAAGACTTGCAAAAAGCTCTGTGGCTTCAAAAGTGTCACAGAGCACTGAAAACATTTCCACCAACTAACAGCTTACACTTCATTCCTGATTACCCCAAAGATTTTATTTTTGTAGCAAAGAGTTTCAAAAATTACTCTGATCCAGAAAGGAGGAAAACCCCTATCCAAAATATTATTCTTTACAAATTCAATTTGGAAACAAAAAACAGCCACCCACCCACACAGGGAGTTCCCGTTACTGATCTCAGGATTTACATTTCACTCAGTGTCTTACCTCCAACCCTGGAAACGTTCAAAAGATCACTTGTTTTACTGCTATAAAAATCATCTTATGTGACATTCTGTGGGTGGAATGGCCTGTATCTTAGCCCTCAAGTCACAAATTCAAGCGCCCATCCCGTTACAAGTTGCGGAATGGAAGCCTGAATCTACATATAAACTGTGACTTCCAAGTGGGGTTCCCACTTTCCTTCAGTGTATTTATGCATATTTTTTTTCAAATGGAAAAAACTCCACACAATTTTTAAAAAATACTACTTCAAGAAAAGAAACTAATCAGTTGGCTGCAAATTTACCACACTCCTTATCATCAGATTAGACTACATATGTAACAGGCCGCAGACAAGAGATAGGTGACTAAAAATAGTTTCAGCCTTAACACTGGATTTCTTTTGTGTAGGTGTTTGAAATCACTACAGGTAATACACACTCTGATTTTATATAAACTAATAATAACTTGTTTCATTCAGACTGCACAGGTAATAGACCCTGTGTTCTTGACAGCAGGTCTCCGAGTTAACTAAATCCACTTTTATCAACTGACTCACCTAGGATTTAAGGGTGAGGCTGATCAGCTAGTGGGATAAATAATAGGATACGGGTGAGGAACTTGTGGGATAAATAACATTTAAGCAATGGAATGGTAGTAAGTATAGAAGATCATTCACATTAATTTCACAAAAATTAAAACAAGTCAAACAACAACAACACACAGAGATTATCAGAAAGCAGGCAGACTGTAAGCATGTAAAGAACAAAACAGATGAGGGATGGATGTTACAATAATCTTCTCCACAGCCTAAATTTATAAACTCTTTTTTTTTAAAAAAAAAAAGTCATGCTACTCAATAGCTATTAGAGGTCACACATATAGGCTTACTAAATCTATTCACTCAAAGTCACACACATGCAATACCTTACAAAGCAAACTGACTTACCTCCAAAAGTCTGATATCCAACATCATAAGCATCTCTAGTAAAGTCTTCATATATAACAACTGCACCACTTGTATCCACTTCAATTTCCTAATAAAGTCAAATTCGTAAATTTTGTAAGAAAAAAACTAAACAAAATAATGCCATTCTAAATCTAGAAAAAGATTACTTTATTTCCAATAACCTGTTACTTGCTACTTTTATCAAATATGACAGTAGAATAAAGTGAATCGACTATCTAGTTAGATTCAGTGTACAAACACTTCAAGCTACCATTTCTCCTTAATGCCTTGAAGTCTTCGTGAATTGGTTTCACAATCAAAATTCTCACTGTCTTCTACATAAATATTCCGACTTCCAATCCAGATTTTTAAATACTTAGTCGAAAAACTGTTAATAGCTCCACTCAAAACCAAGGAAAATAACATTCCAGTCTTTCAACATGGAACCAAGATACATACAAGTGCTTAGCTTACTAATCACATTCTTACATATTGTTGCCGCTGGTCTTTCTTTAAGTGGGAACTAATCTTTGTGCCCTCTCAGAGAACACCTGTTAACACTAGTCCTTTGTTTTTGTTTTTTTTTTTTTTTTTATTTACCCTCTCTCCTTGATACATCTTATGTCTTATCCATTCTTCCTCATCATTGTTTAGTAATCTCCCTGTCATTTTGTACTTAATTTCTCAACCCATCCAAGCAGGCAAGCAGGTCCTAGGTGCATGAATTCAAGCTGACTACCTATGGCAACATGAGAAGCGTTCATAAGAGAGCTCTCTGTGCATTACAAGAATAGGTAGGGTCTACAAATACACTTTTAAAATCCATTTTTCAGGCTACTTGCACAAATTATACCTTTCATCTGAAAACAGTAAGGACTTTGGACTGCAACCAAAATAAGACAGATAAGACAGACAAAGTGAAGAAAAAAATAATAGTTTAGAAAAAAATAAATTAATTTTTATAACTCTAGCTTAATAATTATTTGTCTTAAGGTATACTGTGCAAACTTTTGAAAGAACCACAAACACTTTCCAGTTCTGGGAATCTTTACCTCTATAGTAGAATCCTGGAAAGATGTCTTCATGTCTATAAAAATAAAATGAGGAAGAAATAAATAGTGGAAAAGTACCGTCACTGTCAATTCATTTTAAGGCAATAAGATATTTAGGAAAAAACCTCAGCTTGTTAAGCAGCTAGGACAGTGTATATCTACAATTTACCATATTTTAGTAATAATACTAAATGTTAGTTATCCTCAGGAATATAAACTAATCAGTCTTCTAGAAGCAACCACCTATATCTAACTCCACAAAACAAGAAAGTCAAGATTGAAAGGACAATATAATTTTGCTATATATTTTCATACATGTATTCTAAACCAACTGCACCCAATTTTCTGTTAGTTGTTACCCACTGTTTAGTTTTCAACTACACAATAATACTTAGAGCAAGTTTCAGAAAATTGTATTAAGCCACTCAATAGTTTCTTCCTCCCAGTCTCAGAGCCACAGGACAGGTTGATTAGAAGTGCATTCTAGCAGGCTCTACCCACTCCGCTTCTTAAAGTAACTTCAATATTATATAGCACACTGGTCCTTGCATTGTGGAAATCACTGAGGAGGAACAGATAAACTAGAAGTGCTCTGTCTGAAGGTAGTTTAGAAAAGAACCACCTACAGAAGTACTGAAAGAAGAAAAGCGAAGAAGGAGACATTTGAGATGCAAGTCTGATATACCTGGATGTGTATTTTACAGACCCATTTCATCACAACAAAGCTGGCAAGTCCAGCCACAACGTTCCCTACACAAAAGGTAGAGGAATGTGTTCTATACATTCAGTGCCTGAAATATTCACAGTACTTGAAGTTAAAGTTAAGGGAATAGTTTTATAATACATGATAGTGTAACTAGAATTACAAAATCAAAAATAAATTTCACATGTGGAAGTTTCTGCAAGTCTATGTATTTACCTTGCAAGCCTTGAGTTAAAATAATTTTAAACATTTTTCAGGTGTGATTTGAAATCGAACTATATAGAACACTGTAGATGTAATTTCTTCAGTAATTGACAAGCACAAAAAAAACTAAAATTTGACTGTTGTACATGCCACTCATAATATTTAATACTCATTTATATTCCCTCAAAGCAAGTAATTTATTCAAAACTCATTAGTGATTTTTTCTCCAGCTTTGTATGCAATACCAAAACTACTAAAGTTGGGGGACGTCTTCAGGGAAGCTAAACAAAGCAATTGCTACTAACACTTCGCAATTTATATTTCCAGGTTATCTATCATATTTCCAGTTCTTCTCTTTCTTATGGAATTTCATTTACAAGAATGAAATGCTCTTCACAAATTGTTCTGTAACAATTTTCACTGTTTCACTTGGTTTGCCTCCCTTTACCTCTCCACTCACATCTCATATCTTTATTTCAGCTGCATTGCAGTTGATGCACTACTTTTTACACCTGTCTAAGTATTTGGACAGCAGGGCCCAGGCTTATGCAAGGGCACATTGTAATATTTGTCAGGCATTGTCCCTTAAGGCAACCTGAGGTCCGAAATTATTTTCAGTGGTGAACATTTGCGTCTGGAAAGTATCATTATACAGTATCAGCAGTACATATTTAAACATATCAAAACATTCAAATTCATTCAGCAAATTATCTTTGCAGTAGAAAAACTACAAGAGTAAATTCAGAAAATCTGTTGGAGAGTACTTCAAAGAAAATAAAGTGTTACAAAACAGCTTATACAGCCCTCCTTCTCAAAATTAAAAGTAAATACCTAATAATGAATTTAAAAAAAATAGTAATTTTAGCTTCAGAATTTTGGCACTTGCTACTTACTAGGTGATTTTTTCTGGCTTAGCTTCAAAATAGGTTTTGTCATTTTGGGTTTCTTGATAAACGTCCCACCAGGTTTGTTATATGGCTGTGGTATCATTTTTCTTTTTATTCCTCTTGCAGCAACTGCTGCAGGACCGGGTTTGTTATGATAGTCAACAACAATTCCAGGTCTGTGCATTCCTCCAAAGTCTCCCATATGCTGAAAATTTGTGAAACCAAGAGAAAGGTATTAGTATAGGAAATCAGCAGAAATAAAACAATTACTTGGTACAATAAAACTGGGAACTAAGTAAAATCTGAATTCTACAGTAAAATGCACAGGAAATTTAAGCTCCTGGCTTGACGTTGCGTTGTGCAATGGCTTTGTGGGTGTTTGTCCAGTAGAATGAATAGGTACGTATAAACTGTGTTTCTGCTTATTCAGAACCATTGTCCAGACAATCAACATGTCTATCAGAGTTCATATCTCAGCCTAACACCTTGGCTCCTCTCTTCAGATTCTCTGGATGAGAGAGCTAACCAACCCAGTTTCCAATACCTTAGTCAGCAGTCATTCAGGAAAAATTAAAAAAAAAAAAACAAACAAAAAATTTAAAGCTTCTTTAGGCCAAATGATTAGCAGCAATTTGAAAACGGAGTAAAGGCAGCCGTCCAGTGTGGAACAGTGATTAACTGAAGCAAGGTTATTCATTTTCTTACTTATCCTTCCACAGAATTCAATAATTTCAGAATTTAACAGTTGGGCCTGCAGGGAGCAATACAAACTCAGTTGAAAGACAAAACCTTTATTATTTCTAAAATGCGGTACAGTCATTTGTGGACACTTATTTGTGAATAATACCTCTCTGAAGGCATGGAACAAATGAGCAATCTGAAGAGGGAGAATTTAGGTAGCTGCAACATTTTCAAAAGTGCTAACACACTTAATATGAACTCAATTATTTGATTTATAAAGGGTAGAAGAGAGTCCACTGACTGGATAGGTGACTTGGATAAGCAGAAATATCTGTATTGCCATGAGAAGGGAATTAGTATTACACTATCAAAGTTAAAAGAATATAAAAATAACCTCAACATACTTTGTTAAAGGTATCACATTTTTTAAAGCAAATTTTAAGTGACAGACAGAATGCACTAAAACAGGCATTTTTTCTTAACCAGAAGTCCATGCACAAGATCTCCATGTTAATTTATTTAGTTGAGATAGTTACAGAACTACCTAGTATGCAAATTTATGCTGTACTCATGTATATTTGACATGAAGTATGCACTTGGATAATTTCTTTTTTTTTTTTTTTAAACAGTCTATCTATTAAAGGTGCAATGCATTTTACATACGTTAAGTAGCTTAGCCTTTACATTCCCTTTTATTACATAAAAGACTAAAAAGATAAATTTCAAAAGCAAAACAAAAAATAAGGCTACTTGGTTGTAACTCTGCACAAAACTTTCAGATCTAAATGAGTTCTGAAAGGATGGTATCCAAGCTCAGCAACCTAACCCTTCCAGCCTCACAAGCAGAGAAACATAAAAGATTAGAACCTATTTCTCACACCATGCTACATGCTAGCTAGCAGCCATGTGCAAATCTGAGCTAAAATTTGAATATGACGACTAGAGTACTCAAGAATGCTGCAAAGTAGACTTTCTGAAACAAAACCACCACACAATTAAGCATTTAAAAGATCCAGTAAATAATAAATAATAATCTTCCTCTACACTTCAAGCTACAAAGAAGTTGTACGGTTTAATATTAAAGAACCACTTCCAAATCAATATAGCATATTTAGAAGTTTTAAAATATAAGTTACACCTAGAGGCACAGGCAGAAAAGTGTTCACTGAACTCTTCATGCTTAAAAAAACCATAATCAGAATGGAGATTTTAAAACCAAGATAAAGGGACATCATCAACTTGAAGTTAGACCTTCTGTCAGGATTTTTTTCTCCTGCTAGCTCATTTAATATCAACCTTTACGTCTCCAAACTGTGATCCACTATTTTGTGTATAGCTAATCTTGGTGTTTCTGGGACATACAGTTTCTACATCCTACACTGGAAAGGAATCCACTGAAATGGAGTAAGAACATAAGTCTTCAAAATAAAACAAATACAAGTAGCAGGACTAGGTACATTTTGTGGAAATTGAACTCAATTCTGTGAAAGGACCTGATTTCAAGTTGACGACGTCCCTTTAACTCTGCTTTAATTTTGAAAAAAAAAAAAAAAAAAAAAAAAAAAAAAAAAAAAAAAAAAAAAAATCGCTGTAGCTGCTAACCACTCACCCTTGCCATTTCCTCCCCATCACCCTTTCAACACACAAGTCAGAGTAAGAATTAAGTTTAAAAGACGACTTGATGTTTGACAAAGCATGTGTTCGACCTATTAAAGAATTAGCTAAACATTTACCTTTACAGGAAACAAAAACTACTCTAGCATTCACAACCTGGTTTTTATTTTTTGCTTATACATTGCACCTTTAACCTACTCAAAACTTCAAAAGTCTTTGAATTAAACTTTTACAACATCCAAGAACTTCCCCACCAGCAAAGATGCTAGTGTTTACAAGGAAAAATGCAAGTCCTTTTAATCCCTTTTAGACCAAACCTATTACTTTTATCTTCACCTTTCAAACAAAAGGAGAGATGTAACAAACCTTATTAACTAGTCTTCTATTACTCATTACTTTCAACAGAAAGAAGGACTGGGTTCTACTTGAAGACAGCTTCAAGGGGGTACACAACATTGTCAACCATGATAGATTGCTTGGACAAAAAACCCACACTGTACTGAACAGTGCATTCATTTTAAAGCAGTGGTCTTGAAAGGGTTTAAAAGAGTGTCTAGTGAAAAGAATCTGAAAAGATTCTGTACTTACTCCTCGGCCTCGGCCTCTGCCTGTTGATGGTCCTCCAAAAGCATCATAGTTTCTGCTTCCAAATCCACTTTCAGGATAAGCAGGCGTTCCTCTCCCCCGAGAGCCTACAGGTGCAGGCTTCATATGGGGTGAAGAAAAACTGCTGTAGGAAGAGTAACTCTCTCTTCCTCTGTCCTCCATAAACCCAGGCCTCAATTTTGAACGGGAGTAAGGTGCTTCCCAGCTAGACCCGCCCTGGTTTCTACCTCCGAAAGAGTCAAGGCTATTCCGGTAGGAGTTGTCAAATCGACCACCATAACTACCTCCGAAGCGGCTTTGTTCGGGTTCGTTATAACCATAGCCAGATCTGTACAGATCTCGCCCACCCAGAGAAGACCCGGAGTCGTAAGACTCATAAGGTCCAAACCTGGAAAAGTTGCACAGTGAGGAGAAAAAAAAGTAAGCTTACTAGTGTTATACATTTCAAAAGACAAGTTATCAGCTGACATTTATCAACTAAAATCAATTTAATACTATACTGGTCCGTACAGTTGTGTTATTGTTTAATCTTGATTAGGGCTGGGCAAACCACACTATGACCAGATAGAAAGCTATCTGAGTCATTTTTGCTACAAACAATTCTAAAGTTCAGTATGTCTGAACTTTCTTTACTTAAAATTTTCAGCAACATTTATTTACTAAAACATTATTAGAGCCCAGCCCTAGTCTCATGAAAATAGTCACCTGCAGACATTCATAGGCTAGTCAAGCTCTCCTTTATTCAAAATCATGCCCTCACATTCTAACAGTTAAACAGCAGTTAAAAGGCGGCTTAGTTCTGAACTGAAGAAAAAAAAAAATTTTTTTAGTAGTACAGTCGAGAGTCTTAAACATCCCACAGTTCTAATTTTAAAGGAAAAATACACATGCTCTTCCATTCATATTTGTACTTTTTGAAATTTTCTTCCCTGTAAAACTCAGTCTCCCAATTAGAGTTAATGACCTTCAACATATCCATCTTTCACTTGCAGACCGTTAAGTCTAGCAACTCAGGATTTTGAAAGTCTAGTCCAATGCATGCACAGCAGACAAAAAAACAGTCCTTGGAATTTCAGGGTAGAGTAACAAGGAGCTGAAATCTTTAGTTATTTACCAAAAGTTTGCTTTGGCTTGGCAGGGGGGTAGAGGTCAGGCTAGAAATCATCAATATTTTTAACCACTTGGAAGGGAAACACATTAGTGTCCCTGCAGGGTTATAACAATGGGATTCAGCAGGAGCTGGGAAAGACAACCCCTTGACTGATAAAATATAAAGTAGAAGAGATTCACATTACTAACTATATCTGTAGTAAACTGAATGCCTTCATTTTAAAATATATTAGTCTCAGAAGATCCAAAGCTACACAGAAAATTACACTATCTACAATAAAAAGCCCATGCACAATATTAAAGTTACATGGCAAGAGACATTTCAGTGTTCAAGTAGCCATTCAACCTTAATCATATGCAGATTACTATATGGTAGGTACAGCTCATTCCTGAATCTCTGCTCAGACTTTTAAGTTAATCTTAATGTTCATCATTAAACAAATTATACTTAACTAAAATGTTTAACAGAAGCACGCAGGAAAACAGAACACTTCTCCAGCCTCCCTCCTTAGTACTGTTCTTGCCCAGTGGCACCACAGTGACTATAGACATCATACAGTAGTCTGACTACAGCCAGACAAGAATTCAAGGGCACACATAAGAAAACCATCAGATTATCTAAGTTTTCTTCATGTTTTATTTCCTCCAAGATAGAATCACTACTCTGAAAACTATGCTTCTTTGAATACAATATTAAGACCTAAATCAAATCAGCTGGTCCCTACTGTTTTTATCTGAAAGGGCGACAGTAATTGTATCCTAGCATTAAATACACAACTTTAAGACCACTGCATCAGAATTTTTATCTTTAGACCAATCCATCTTACAAAGCAGCCCAGAACCCAAGAACATGCACACAGTTTTGAGTGTAATCAGTACCTGCCAATGAAATAATCTGGACATGACTTTCAGATTCAACACCAAGATAATTTGAGCACTGCACATTCAAACCAAAGAACATATACCCTAAATGTTCCTTGAGAATGGAATGTTGATAGATTCAGTCTAAGGCACTAAACCAGTTAGGTCTAGTCTGTTATGTCAGAAATGGTATGTCAAGCCAATTAGTTAAAATTTGCTAATTACAAAAACATAAAGCTTTTCCCATTTTGTTCAACAATGCATTGTTTCACTGTCAAACATTTCCACAAAAATACTGATTATTACAAGAATCTAGCTCTTAGAGTTTAGTATTTTCCAGTATTTATCGAATATAGAGACTCGGAACAAAAGTGTTCATATGAAATCATAACAACATGCCTCAGGAACACTTAAGTTAAAAGACAGAATGATTTAAACTTAAATTGCATTTGATCAATTCTTGGGACAACTGAAGGATTATTTTACCTGTTACCACCACCACCACCTCCTCCGCCTCCACCTCCATGACTCTCCATCCCATAGGATTGGTTAAGGTAAGAGTCCATGGATCGTGGGCCACCATAGCCTCCATGCCCATAATCACGGTCCATGTCTAAAAAAAGAGCAGAAAAATGTTTATAAAGAAAGCAAGCAAGTAGTCTTATTAAGTAATCTAGCTTAAATTCTTAAGTTAAAAGTTTCTTTGCCACAGTGCTTACAAACAAAACACAAAACTGTCAGCTGCAAACCAATTTCGACACTATGCTTAGGGAAGTCATGTGTCTTCGTCATCATCTGAGCACCTCTTCACTGAAATCAAGTTTATACTTTTTCACCAGTAGTGGGTAACTCAGGATTATTGTCCCATCAGTTGGAATTCGGACGCAAATCAAATTAAGACAATTAAAAGGAAAAGGCCAGAGTAGAATATGTCAGAAGTTAGTGCAGAATTAAGACCACTTCCCACCCTTTAACAAGACGCACAGCTCACAGGCATCTGCTTTCTCTATTCAATGCCAGAAGCCACCTCCACTCACGCTGACAGAGACCTTAGGTCAAGGTTACAAGCAGTCATGCTGCAGTACAGACTCTGTATATAGGCTACAGTCAAACAAAAGAATTTTCTCCCATCTAGCACAAAACTCTACCCAAATCTGTACCAAGTTGCAGCTCACTAACTGCACTAAGACGTTGATATTTCATAGCTGAACTAATGTAGTTTCACTACATCTTTATATAGAATCACAGAATCATAAAATCATTTAGGTTGGAAAAGACTTTTAAGATCATTAAGTCCACCACTAAACCATGTCGTCAAGCACCACATCTACACATCTTTTAAATAGCTCCAGGGATGATAACTCAGCCACTTCCCTGGGCAGCCTGTTCCAGTGCTTGACAACTCTTTCGGTGAAGAAATGTTTCCTAATATCCAATTTAAACCTCCCCTGTAATCTTGTAATAAGTCTAGCAAAAGAACCGACTTCTTCCTCAACATTGGAAGTCCTATATAAAAGTTCTGGTTAAATAACCACTCAAATTCAAAGCACTAACAGTGTCCTAGATCTGCATAATGAATATGATCCACTGCCTTCCTGTAGCATACAGAATTTGCACTTCACTGGCATTGTAGTGACCAAAACTACTTCCCAGTGCCAACCAATACTAACTTCTGCATAATACAAAGAAAGGCTGATAAGTCAAGCCTCACAGAAAAGGTAATGCAGACAAGGAAAACACAGTGATCATAGGAAGGATAAAAATATAACCACACAAAGACTCGTCCACTCTAACAAAAGAATATTTTATACATTTCAAAATGACCAAGTTTAAACCACTGACTTTTCCAGAAGACAACAGGACAATAAGCTCACTTGAAGTCATAAGAAATTTCCCTGATTAAAGAAACACAGTAATTCTCTGTGCATATTATTTCATCAAAATAATTGTGGTGATGAAAATGAGTACATACACATTATTTCCTGTTTGTATCTGCTTCTTGCTAGCACCAGGCAGCCATTTTAATTTACTTATATCTGTCAACAACAAGAATTCTGCAAATTATATTGAACTGACAGATTCACACAGATGTTCTTAGCATGTCTGAATACTCCAAATGAAGATCTCCTGATAGTTTTTTTTTCTTCTAATGATCATAAGTACTTTCCAAAAAATTAAAGATGATACTTCTGAAACACAAAACCTTTGAACATGGACGCAACACTGTACATTTCCATACTCCCAACATACAATAAAGATTCTGCAGCGAAGTACAAAAAAAAGCAAGCTTTTCAAAATACTAATCCTATAGCACTACACAGCATCAACTTCAACTGCAAAAAGTTACTCTTCAAATAAATGGCTGAGCCTTTTAGTAGAAGTATCTAATATTTTTCTCTGTTGTGACTGAACTATCTACCACCTAATTCCAGTGAGCAGAATACCCTCAAGACTACCTACCAGATGTAGGCCAGTAAAAAGAGTAAGACAGTCAAAACAAATTCAGTTTCACAGAAATTAAGGTTAGATTAAACCATGGTCAATCTCTGATCCAAGGTTTTGGGTTTGTTTGCTTTTTGGTTTTTGGGTTTTTTTTGTTTTTTTAAATACAGTATATCTAATCAAAAGACACTGACATTCTGATAGCTGAAATATCTGACTTGAAAGTACCCAATAATTTACCTTAGTTTCACCCGCTCTCTATTATCTACAGACCACAAGATAGCACATAAGTAATTACACTAAGAGTTGAAACAAATCATTTAATAAGGAAGAATACAACATACTGTTAAGACCCCTGCCACTGCAATCCAATTCTACTACTGTGTACTAAGTAGTGACCAGTGTTGTCCATATGCCAGAAGTTTGCTAGTGGAAAAACAAAAACATTCCCATGCAAAAGAACTCGTCTAAAAAAATTGTTTGAAGCATAGTTTTGAAATAAACTTTTACATTAAAATTTTTAGCATGAAAGCAAATACTAAAATATGTTTTACAATCACAGGATAATCTCTGACATCCTCTTTAGCTCACTCTCCTTACTCATCCATGGTTCGTGTTATCTAACGTCAGCGGTCGTGCGGTAGAGCTATGCCAGTCCCTGAATCCTCAAATGCCTTTAGGACATCATCACCTCCTCCCTAACAGTGAACAATTTACTCACCCCCTCCAGCCTCACTGCACTGCATTTATCTATATTATAATATATTCATGTTTGAAAAGGTTTAACAGGATATAAAAGGTACAAAGAGGTGAAGGATGATCACTTACACCATTTTCTACAACAAGAAACTGAAGGTAGCAAATGAAGCTTAAAAATAACCAGCTAAAAAGTTAGTTGGATCCTTTTTTTAAAAAACAGATACTTCAGTCCTGGAACTGCTCTGTTACAATAAGTTGCTAAAAACTTCTATGGATTTAAAAAATAAACTGGACAAATCCACTCAGAAGAAATTCAAAGGATGTCGAACACAAAGACTGTCTCTGGTTCACAAAGTCCCCAAGTTGCAAAACAATGAAGGCATATAAGTATATCAAAGGAGTACTTGTACTATTCCTTCCAAATCTCCAAACAGACAGTAATAAATAATGAATGAATTAAAAAAAAAAAAAAAAACCCACCCAAAACTTCAGTAAAACAAAAATAACCTTTACACAATAACAAACCAGAAGCACTGGCTTGAAACAAGCTAAATTTCCCTGTATTTTAAATTAATAATCCACAGTGATGACAACAAGCTTAAGGATCCATTGTGCAATAGTGTCCTGATTGTAGCTGGGAAGGGGCTAATTTTGTCTCCAGTAGCTGCTGTATTTTGGATTTAGTATGTGAAGAATGTTGATAATACACTGATGTTGTTAGCTGTTGCTAAGAGATCAAGGACTTTTCTCAGCTGGCCAGGTTTTACTAACGTGTAGAGGTGCAAGAAGCTGGGAGGGGAACAGCCAGTACAGCTGACCCAAACTGGCCAAAGGAAGTACTCCATACCGCAGACGTCATGCTCAGTATATAAGCAAGGCTGGCCAGTGGGCAGTTCTCTTGCTCTGTCAGGATTGTTCTGAGATGACTCTCAGTTCTGTTCTGTGACTGCTGCTTGGGAGGAGTTGTACCAGTCATCAGGTCGTGAGATATTGTGCATACTCGTTTTGTACATTATAATTCTCATTACAGACAGATAGTAGTACCTCTTTCTTTGCCATCCTAATAAACTGTCTTTATCTCAACCCACGAGTTCCCCTTTCTTTCTAGTTCTCTTCCCTACCCCACCCAGAAATGAGAAGAGTGAGTGAGCAGCTGTGTGGTACTTAGTTAACTAGCTGGGGTTAAATCACAAAAAAATAGTGAGCAATGTTTTTTTTCTAAGCACATTACATTTTTCATAAGACGACACCTGCTTTAAGATCACAAGCTTGTCATTAGATACAGAAGTTTTAACACATCATTGAGTCCCATGCAAAACACGGAAACAATCCAACGATACAGATCAGTTTTTGAAATAGCAGCAAAAGTCATTTCCCCTGCTAGATTAAAAGGACAACAGTAACAGTAGTCAAAATATTAAAATGAATAGTTAATATTATTAACATAAATATTGTTAACAGAATTTATTCTACAGGCCATGTCATCTTTGTCTCAAACCAAAGAGTGCTCCACACTGGCTAAAAGTTTCCAACAGGAAGAACCTTGCCAAGAACTCGAGTGAAAACCAGGCAAAGATTAAAACTTCCAATATCCATCCTCTATTGCCATCTACCGGACCCTTACAAAATAGCCTTTACCCCACCATAGAGAGTCAGAGCAAGACAAAGCTTTATGCATGCCTTACTAATGTACATACAATGCATAAACATTACTGTTAAATGTTTCAAGCTGCATACATCATAACTAAACTTGTTTAAGAATTATGATTAATAGAAAGTTTAATTATCACAAGGAAAACTATTATTACAAAGGTATATGAAAGGCACAATCTAGTTATAGAACATACATTTGATTGGTTACTTCCCATAGGATGAGCCTGGATTCACTTTAATACTACTGTCATCAGATCTCAGAAAAGCAGGTTCTTGGTAATGGATACAGTGAATATTCTAATAAGATACTTAAACTGCCACTTAAGAAGCTTTTCTACTAAAAATCTAAAGGACATTTAACTAGGAATCAATACAGAAGATTAAAAAAATAGGGCAACAGCTTTAATTTATTTATTTTACTATGAAGAAAGATAAATGCAAAATAATACCATCATCAAAAAAGCTCAGACTCAAGGAATGTATCATAAAAGTGATCATACTGCAATTAAAGATGTGTCTGCAATCAAATGTGTTATTTCTGTATAACAGCAAGCAGGAGTATCAAGAGATCCAACAGCAAACACTTATTTAATGACATCTGTAAATGAAGCTTGGGTATAGTTTATGGTAAAGTTTTTACATTAACATCCTTGTAGTACTTGCTTGCATGCTGGCAAGAGACATCAAATCATTTATTGAGTCTTACTAAACTCATAACCTTAATAATCTTATGAAAGTATGTGCATTCCTTTTTATTGTACCTATACAGTATTTGCATAGCCTAAGAAGACCTAGCTTTTGCCATATCACATTTACTTTACATGCTTTCTATATCCCCTCCCAAACTCTTAGTTAAAGTAAACTTAAAAAAAAAAAAAATCAAGTAGTTCCACCTTCTGTTTTTTTCCATGTTTGCATAAAAGGGGAAAATATCCTCTTTCTTTTCAACAGCAGTAGTAAGAATCAAATACAGTAGTCCACAAGAAAACAAAATACCAATTTATGCAAAAAGCATCATCACCATAAGAAAAGTCTGCATTCCTCCCCCATCCCCACTCCCTGATCTCACAATTTTGATTTGGAACGTACAAGAGTTCATGTTGACATGCCCAAGATGAAAATCAAGTCTCATTCCCAGCCAGTTATAACTCCTCCAGAAAACAACATGTGCAGTCAAACCATGTTACGTACTTCTAATAACCCGTTTGCTTTTTGGTTTTGTCAACACTGATTTTTCAGCCCCAACGCTTTTTACAGGTTAGACGTATTTATAGCTCATACCTGAGACTGACCCACTGGGCATGTTCACACCACAATGCATGGGGGTATCTGGGAATCTCCAATCTCTGTCTTCAGCTGGAGAGGATGGGTCAGTGAGAATGACTTAGTGCTTAGCAAGAGCCGGAGGGGAGAGACAGGGAGCCGCAACAAGAAGCGGCTCTCTCTCCTGTCGGATCTCCAGTCTCCTGACACGACCCCCTCACGGAGCTCGCCCCGAGCTCCCCCCGTCTCTGCCCGCGCCGCCCCCGCCCGCCGCCTCCCCCTCGCCCCCCGCTCGCCCCGCGCCCCAGGGCGCCTCGCCCC
>WHYT01016340.1:74389-118026 GCA_009806455.1 Tetrax tetrax | reverse complement strand
GGTCCAGTTCTGGAGGCCCCAACATAAGAAGGCCATGGACCAGTTGGAGAGGGTCCAGAGTAGGGCCACAAAGATGATCAGAGGGCTGGAGCACCTCTCCTATGGGGACAGGCTGAGAGAGTTGGGGCTGTTCAGCCTGGAGAAGAGGAGGCTCCGGGGAGACCTGATAGCGGTCTTCCAATACCTCAAGGGGGCCTACAGGAAAGATGGGGACAGGCTGTTCAGTAGGGCCTGTTGTGATAGGACAGGGGGTAATGGGTTTAAATTAGAAGGAGGTAGGTTTAGATTAGATATTAGAAAAAAATTTTTTACAATGAGAGTTGTAGAGCACTGGAACAGGTTGCCCAGAGAGGTGGTGATGCCCCATTCCTGGAAACATTCAAGGCCAGGCTGGATGAGGCTCTGAGCAACCTAATCTAGTCAGGGGTGTCCCTGCTTCTTGCAGGGGGGTTGGACTAGATGACCTTTGAAGGTCCCTTCCAACTCTAACCATTCTATGATTCTATGATTTTCATCACAAGCAGCCGAAAAGCCATTAAAAATCAAGAGAGACTATTTAATTTATCAAGTCTTTCTTTAATAACATGAACCCTGCTTTTCTTCTATCTAGCTATACAAGCCCCTCCTCAGACAATTAATATAGAATCTCAAATAGCCTTATTTCCCCAATTTTATGGCCCGATGATCACTTTGTGCACAGGAAACTCCTTAGAGCTCTCCAAGCACCATGCCTTCCTTACTCCCAAACTGCTTTAGTGCTACAAATCCCCCCCCAAGTTATGTAATTAATTGCAAACCACTTATATTTCTAACCTTCATTTTGTGATGGAAACAGTGATTTTTCTAACTACGTTCAACAGTAACGTGAACTAACCCATTTAAGAAGATGTTTTCAAATTTGAATGCGTCAAAGCTTTTGATAAAGCTTTTCCCTCCGTTTTTCATAAAAAACCCAACTCTTGCTGCCGCTTTGTTGATCATGTGCCTCTACGCATACCTGTCCTAGCGTACACTCGATCCCTCCAAGGTAGTCGTCATCATTTAAATCAAAGGACTTATTATCGATATCATACACGTCGAATTTCAGTTTCTGCACTTTCTCAAAGTAGTAGTCCACAACCAGTTTCTTGCAGAACTCAGGGTTTTGGCAGTTCTTGATCCTCTCTGTGCGATCTACCTGCACAAACGCAGAAACAAAGCAGCTGATAACGAACAAGAGCTGCACTTTCTCGTGCGCAGCCTTTAACCTGCGCCCTGGACCAGATTAACACAGGCACCAGCCAGGCTACGCACCCCAGACCATGCTCCGTGACAAACCAGATGGCTCGCCAAGGAAGTAAATTGCATCAGGTAATAAACATTACCATACAGGAAAATTCTGAAAGTTAGGGGAAAAAAAACCACTGCCGAAGCAGTATTCTGGACTGCGTGCTGCTGGGTACAGCAAAGAGGACAGGCTGTATGGTAACAGGCAAACACGAGTCCTGATGCAACTCTAAGCAAACATCTGAGCAATTAATGCAACTAACAAACGTAAATGAGCGTGGGCATGGGGGGCTGCTCGGTGCGTGCAAATTCAAACTGAACGCATGGTGTGCCTGCCGGGAAAACCAGCGGGAGCGAAACGAGGGGAGCCCGGTGCACCGGCGGCCGCCCTTACCTCAGCCCACCGGCCCGCGCCCACGTCCTGCAGCAAGACGCAGAGGGGATCCGAGCTGGAGCGCAGGTCCCTGTCGAGGAGGCTCCGGCAGGACACCGACAGCTCCACGCGCGTCACGCACCCGGCCATCTGCGGGCAGAGCAGAGGGTCAGACCCGCCGACCGCCCCGACCCCGACCGACCCGCCGCGCGGGGTGGGGGGGGGGGCGCCCCCCGGCTGCTGCGAGCGGCGCGCGCGGCCGGGCCGCGCCAGGTGCGGAGCGCGCCCGCAGCACCGCCACCGCGCGACGCCGGCGGGAGCGCGGCCCCGTCCTTCCCCGCGGCGCGCGCAGCGGCCCGGGCCGCCCCGCCGCCCCCCCGCGTTCCCGCCTTCTCCCCGGGCTCTGCCCGCCGCACCCGCGGCTCCGGCTCCCGCCGCGCCGGCGGCACGGCCCGCGCGCTGCTCCCCGCCGCCCCGCGCCCCGCGGGAGCTCCTGCAGCCCGGGGCCGCCCGGGCCGGGGCCTCCCGAGCCGGCAGCGCCCGCCCCGGCCGGGGCGAAGATCCGCGCGGCCCCGCAGCGGCGAGACCTCCCTTCCCTCCTCGGGGAGCCCCGCTTCTCTGCGGTGCTGCCCTCAGAAGAAACTGCAACATAAATTTGTAACAAAGGCAGGAACTAATTTTATTACGTATCAAACGGCAGACGCTGCCGTGCAAGGAAGGGCTATGATTCTGAAAGTGACTTTAGAAGGTAAGCCTTCGAGCGTCAAAACACCCGAGACTGGACAGCCGGGGAGCTCTAACAAGTATTGTAAACGTGAATATTTCATAGAGAAGCTCCTTCAGAGTCTGGAAAATAAGGAAACAATTGTTTGCTCTTTCTCCTATCTGAGTATCCACATGTTCTTATGCTTGCGGGGTGTAAATATTTATCTCAACGGAGAGGTGAGCTTTCATTAGACAACATTTACTCCCTCAGACCTCCCAGTCGGCAGCCCACCCTGGACAGACGTCACTGACATCACGCAATACACTACTGCTTGGCACTCGGACGCTCCAGCGATGGCAGCATGACAGAATTCTCTCAGTGAGAATTAGCAAAGCTTTAGGCAAAGAGGATCATCACTCAGCTTTCTACCCAGGTCATCACCACCACCATCTGCTTTAACGCCAGCGTTTTCAAAGAGGCTAGTTTGAAGTACTCTGGTCACCTGTTGAAACTACTAGTTAGAGCCATCCATCTTCCCCTGCGATTGCCTTCAACCCCAAGTACGATTCACAAAAGAAACCACTGCCTTTAATAAATACATCCCTCCTAAAATCGCACGTCACGGGTATTGGTTTTCCTTTACCCACACATACCGTTCCACCAGACCAGCTGACATCTGACAGTCTGACATCTGCAGGGTCTGCAGTTCTACAGACAACAGCACAAGCTCGTAGGACACGAGTTGTTTGCCAACAAGGAAGATCAGGACACCCAGCCTTGCCTCCTGTGCCAACATTTCTCCTCTTTTCCTTTACTGCAGAGATTCCTTCCCCAACAGCAGACACAACCAGGAGACACCCTTCCTCCCCACTGGAGCACAAATGCGAAGTTAACCTCAAAGAAACAGATCCCCATAAGCTTCGGCATCCCCAAACAGCAGCTGCCCCTTTCTGGGAGGAAACCATTACTACAGGTCTCAAGCTGCACGCAGAACAAGTCTGTCTGTATGTCATTTATTCCATGTTACAAAGACATGGCTAACAAAAAGTTACAAGTTTGACATGGGAACTGCCAAAGCACACAAACAAGCCCAGAGGTGAGGTGACAAGTCCACAAACCCCACCACCTCCCATCTGCTATCGGAATCTCTTCTCCAGATCAGTAGTAGTGAAATTATGAAAATACGCACTGTTTCAAGGACTTATCTTTCAATACACTGACACCCAGTATGCTGTCTCATCCTACTGGGTTGGATTCAGTAATTGCATGGGATTTCCCTTGAAACACAGCCGAGATGTTTCGCTGAACCCCTGGGAAGCTGCGGACCTGCCACATCCTCCTGCTCCATCGGGAGATCACAGGCACCAGCTGATGCACGTGACAACCAGGACACAACAGAGTACAGGCAGGACAAGTGTTCGGGGGGCTGAGCAGGAACCGTTCTAACGCGCTGGACTCCCTCCTCGCCAGCTCGGGGAATAACAAGGACGTGGGTTTGACAACTACAGACACAACCCTTATGGAAAGAAGAGGGATAGCTCCTTAACAGATTCAGATTTAAAAATCACGTTTAATCTGAAAACACCAGTTTGAACCTCAGCCAGCAATTGTTTATCTATTGCTGCCTACAGACATCCTTGAAGAGCCCACATGAATTTATTTTTTTTTTCCACTTCACAGCTTTCCAAATACAGTGTATGGTGTTCCCCAGTTTCAATTCATTCCTTGCATAACAGCAGCAGCAAAC
Source organism: Tetrax tetrax (assembly GCA_009806455.1). NCBI lineage: Eukaryota > Metazoa > Chordata > Aves > Otidiformes > Otididae > Tetrax > Tetrax tetrax. The sequence continues at coordinate 113,934 of WHYT01016340.1, read as the reverse complement.
CCTGATCACATCCTAGTCTGGGCATCTCAGCGGCTAGAGAACGGAGTAGGAGGTCTGCTAAGACACAACATCTGTTCCAGCCCAGCCTGAAGATCTGCCTAGCTGCTAGGGAAGCGCCATCACCCAGTTGTCTCGCTCACGCAGTTAGTGGGAGAAGTGGGAGTCTCCTGAAACCTGCCTGCATCTGAAAAGCTTGAAAAGATCAAAAGCTCAGTATGTTTTCATTCCCAAATGCACACATACAGAAAATACTGAATGGGGAAAAAACCCCAACAGTGGAGTTCCTCAGGAATTAGGAAAACTAGCCCCAACTTCAGTTATCATCTTCCACTGCAGTTGCCTTCAACCCCAAATAAGGTTCACAAAAGAAACCACTGCCTTTAATAAATACATCCCTCCTAAACAGGGATGTATTGAAACAGGATTTAATGATGATAAGCATTGGCTCAAACAGTCTCTCCTCCTCCCTAAAGCAAGAATTCTGGAATTTACCTTCATTTTTCACAGTAAATGGTATTTTATTGCAGTAACTACATCTCTTTTCCTATTAAAAACCGAATTGTTTATGTGAAATCTATCAGTTAACTTTATCTCCATCTCTCTCCATCAAGGCTCTGTTCACTTCCTCTGCGAGGCGTGACCATTCTTTGAAAATGCCACCAGTCAGCACTTGCACTTAGCACAACCCCACGTCTAACACAACCTCCCTCCCGTTTCTTCTTAAGCAGAAGCCTGCAATGCTTTCTCCTTTCTCTTAAGCTTCTGTCTTCTCTTAAGCTCCATACAACCCTGCAACATCTCCTTGGTATTTCACCACTTTGAAAGCTGGCCAGCTGGCACGTACCAGCCTACTCCCAAGGAGCAAGCACGGCACCGTCCGTAGGGGTTTGAACACCACGGACCGAGCAGGAATGCGTCATCACTTACCAGGACTGCGTGACACACGACAAGAGAAAGGTTCTAGTGGTTACCGTGCTCAGACAGCGCACAAAGGCTCTGATCCCAGGCAAAGTAAACAGTTTGGTGTAATTAAACTGAAAGAATTTGGGAGTTTATTTTTTTTATTAATAGCCTTCCTTTTTTCCTTGGCATGCACTCAAAGAGCACCAATATCATTCACCTTGCAGATTTGAGTCAATATTTCAAAACCAAATTTGTTTCACTCAGTTTTCACAGAGTATAATTATATTTATATCCATTCATACACACAAAATAGATCTAGCTTTTAGACTTGCAACAGTTAATCTTTACTATGACAGAGTATTATTTACTTTTGTTGCAACATTCAAATTTTTCTATTTTCTAACAGTTCCAGAAATTCTGAAAGTCACCGATTTCTTCATTTCCCACCTCACAAGCACCCTTGATAACTAATATTAATATCTTATTTGAAACTTCTGGCTTACAGAAGGCAATAAATATTTCCAAAGCAAAGACAGCAGCTAAAGCAAACTGCTTTCCGTAAAGGTATTAAACTGCATTCAGTTTATAAAGGATTTATTATAGACTGGCCCTGGCCATCTTGCAACGATGACAATTTGACAATCTCTCCAACTTACCTGCCACTGGCAGATTAAGGTACAGCAGGGTCTGAAAGTCACAAAACTATTCTAGCAGCAGAAATGCAGTTTGCCAAGTAAAAATGAACTCCAAACATGATAATAAATTCAATCTCTTTAAAAACACAGAAACCAAAGCCACAGGGTGCATCCCAGCATAGCGGGTTCAGAAGGAAAGGCAACGCAAGCAAGCCACAGGGTAGGTGCTGCTGTTTGGAACAGCCTGTAAAATCACAACTGATGTTATGTTAGACCCCCACAACCAGCAACTGACATCAACAACAGCCACAGGCGTCTGACCCGACGCTCTCACAACTCGGGGACCTCGCTGTTGAGAGGCATTGCCTGTGAAGTTCTGTCTTGAGCTGAAGTCTGCACATTCCTTTCTCAAGGGAAGAATTTCCAACACAGCTTCAGATCCGTCAGGCCCCTCTGTTTTTTGCCTTTAGTTAGAATTGCACAATACCACACTTTGAGGAAAAATACATCACCCGTACAAATTCTAGAGCAAAATACTACCCACAGATGTCTAAAATCCCGAGCGCATACTCCAGAGAAGTCTTCCACTGCTCAGCCAGACATCATCTCCAGTTATTCAAGTAAAACATAGGACAGCTCTCGACTAACTAAGCTTCAAGAAGTGCTCAGACAACCAAACTGAGGTCCAGCTTGAGTAGTAAAAATTATTTTTACTGTACATACCACCTCTTCCCTGTAAAGAGGATCATGAACTCCAACAGTGGTGTAATACACATGGAAAGACAAATCCTGTATTTCCAACAAAGCTGCTCTACACTGCATTGAAGCACACCAATAAAGAAGCTGGTCCTAAACAACTGGAGACAAAAAAACATGCAACATTCTAGGAAAATCACATAGCAGATCCATGTTACACATTCAGAAGAATAAGGAATTACCTGCTACTTTCTGAAGTTTCAGATAAGCATTTCAGAACTTCCAGCCCTTTTCACATGATTCCACAGAAAAATCAACTTCCTTTCATACAGAAAAGAACATTCTCCAATGTAAACAAAATCAACTCCACAACAAGTCCAATATTAATTTATAATTATTCTTCTAGTCATTCACTTAACCAAAGCTTAAAGTAAATCAAGTATAAAAGAGGAAAGCACTGCTCACTTATGCTTGAAGAGAGCTCCACAACTGTGCTGAAAGACTTTAAGTGTCCCAATTCAGAGCTCTGGAGGGTCTTCCATTTCCCCAAACGCCAGATTTGGTGTCTGAGGCATAAACAAACTCCTCTGTACTTATTCTGCTGCAGGCCACCATTTGGTTGACCTTGGACTGAGTGTTGGACCATGTAAGGTGGGAATTATTCAATTACAACATTTGTTTTTTATATTCTTTCATACTGCCAGAGGTTCCCCTTTTCCCTGAGGCTGGGGAGGACGCGGTGAAGAGGGGGAGCACAGGGCAAGAGGGGTTTGTGACTCAGACCACCCCAGTGCGGCAGCTCACAGAACCCACTGAGTCACACAGAGCACAAGAAGAATCTAATAACTTCACAGCCTCAAACACCACCAGTGGTGGTTTCAGTAACGCCAAGAGCGATGTCTTCTGGAGAGAAAACGTTAGCGTTATCCCAGAACCCAGTCTTGTGGATCAGCTTGGCTTCACTGCTCCATGCAAGATGGAATATAAGCAAGGATTCAGCACAAGGAAACCTGCCATTTGTTCCTAGTTAATCACACTAATAAATTCTCATCAACTACATCGCTCTGCACAGGATACCCAACACATTCTATTTCAGTGTACACCAAATATTACACTTTAATTTAAGAGCTTGCAGCTTTAATCTATGTGCTTAATGACAGTTGTTTTCCCAGGAGCTTATTTTGTACAGGGCTGACCATGGCTTCTGCCTTACATTCTGCTTACAAGCACAACAGAAGTGCCAGCAACCTCGCCAGCAGATGTACTAACTGCAATTTTCACCATCTTGGCCTTGTGCTACCCAACAACTCAAGAAACACCCGAAACACATGTTACACACCACCCCAGTTAATAAATCCGGCACTTCCCAACAATCTACTACAGTCCCCTCCTCGTCCGTTACTTAGTTTAAGCCCACATCTTGCAGTTATCACCCTACTTTCTCCAAAGAAGCTTCTCTCTCCTCCTGCTGTGGTCCCTAAATGTGCAGATAAATCAGAAGCAATGCTTTCTCAGATCACTAGTTCAATTTTCAGAGGGAAGCCTGTAAGGTTTCGCATTTTGGTATTACATAGTTGATGCCACTTTCTAAATGCATCATCAAAATAAAAATTCTAATGTGATCCTACTTTCCTGAACTCCGTAAGGCTCTACAAGAAATCATAAAGCTAGGTTTCTATTACTAGATGCACTAAAAAGCATCTTTATTTTAAGCTGAGATTAAGAGAGTCTCATGAGAAAGACCACAATTCACAAAATTCACCAGTAAACACAGCCTCTTTCCGGCACATCCGCTCTTCCATGGGCCACAGAGCCTCATCCCACAGCCCAGAAGCTCTGCAAAGAATATCAGTGGCTACAGTTTTTTCTACCATTTCATTATTCCTGGGGGTTTGGAGCAGAGACTGTTAAGACCAGCACTGCTACAGGCAGATAATAAATCAGTATTTATACTGTGTTCCAAGTTACCTGTCACGATATATTTTGACTGATGAACCAAAACTTTGTGCGCAGAGGGTTAATTAACTGTTACCTGAAACAAAAGGCCTCTGCTAGTTGTTGAGAAAGAACCAGAGCTGTGAATGCTATTAAGAACACCTTTCTAAGCAAACTGCTCTGGCAGCTTCCTTCAGTCCACAGTCCATCAGACAGACCCAATTTCAGGGATGAGAGCTCCCAGAGAGGACGGACACACAATGGAAAGCTGACCAGCGTTTCCTAGAGGGTGCAGCAGTGAAGATCGATGCTGTGCTGACACGGAACCACTCCAAGCCACGACCAGCGGAACGCGCAGCACAGCCGCCAGCGCAGCCGAGCCTTTCTGAGCTCTCAATCTGAGCACAAGCCCGATGCGAGGAGGTTATTGACTAATGCACAGCCAAGGCCACTACACATAGAAGTTATGACCCAGTTCTACTTACTTAGTTGTGTCAACATGAACCCTGAAGCTCCCATAACACCGTGAGAATTTGATTTTTTTTTCTATCTGAAGGCAGTCGCTGGGTGCAAGTGCTGAGCCTACGCTGTGGCAGTCTGACCCAAGACACTCGTGGAAACTGACTGAGGGCAAAACTCGCATTTATAGAATCACAGAATCATTTAGGTTGGAAAGGATCTTTAAGATGAAGTCCAAATGTTAACCTAACACTGCCTAGTCCACCACTAAACCATGTCCCTAAGCACCATTATCTATATGCTAATAAAGTATCTATACACTAATAGCTATATACTTATGTAATATCTATGCAATAATAAAAATAACAAGTTTATGACAGTTTTTAAAAAAGTTGAAATAAAGCACAAAAATCACAAATAGCACTGCAATCTCCAGCAGAAAATGTGAACACAAGCTTCAGTCATTTCATCTTCTTTACGGCGGCTTTCTCCCCCAGTGAACAACAGCCAGGTAGGTCCTAACTCTCGGGACACAACAGCTTCTTCTGCAAGTTCACTTTTCACTTGTGCACCACAGTATCCCCCTTAATCACAATCAACAAGCTCAAACAAAGGCCTGTGCAGGCTTTACTACACGTATCTTCCAGCTTTCTGAGAAATAAGTAAACAAATTGATAGGTCAACATTAATTCTATTTCAAATATTAGTTTGTAATATATTCAGTTACAATGGCATTCAAGTTAACACCTGAACTTAAGCAAAACTTAAGATACTTTTCCAAGCTCTTCATGCCAAAGAAAACACATTTCAAAGTTCTTCATACCATTTAGCAGCAGAATATATTTAAAAAAAAAAAATCCTTGAAAAACTAAAGCAGGTTGGAGCTTTGGAGTCAATCATTCATTTGGCTCAAGCTGGAATAGTAACTGCAATCCCACAAGTTTTCACTGGATTTCTCTCACCAAGATATTTTCCATTCCTTTCATATTATTTTATCAGTTGCTTTACCCCCACCCCGTGATTCTCAAATATTTATTACAAAATGTAAATAACAACTTAATGGAAAAACAGACTTGCACTTCAACCACACCACTTCACAGCCCGAACTCCTGAAGCTGAGATGGAAGCCCGCACCATATGCCTCCTCTTTGCTTCTTCCGCTACACTGCAGCTTCACCTGCGAGTACCTCAACCCACCACTTCTTACTTACACGCACCCACAATTTGAGGCGTTCTCTCTGTGCTCATACTGCCGCTCTCTTTCCCAAACCAATCCGTACTTACTCTAAAGCCTGCATGGTTTTACCCATTCCTGCAAACGTAGGCACGGTATTAAGCAGGTGACTTCAAGGCAGAAACTCAGTAAGGTCCATCTGTTTAGACAAGTTTATGGACAGCATGAGCTCAAACAAAGTCCTTACGAAGAAATCGGCCAGCAATACATTTTACCAATCTTTGCTGTTTTACCAAACAAATTCACATCACTGAAGAATTCTGGTGACCACATAGTACCAACAGCCACTTCGTTATGAGAAGTCTGCCACATTTCTCGTTTATATTGCACTGCCGGATGATCACCAGAAAAAAAAAAAAAAAAGAAAAAAAAAAAAAAGGTTGAGATACCTCAGATGAATTCTTTACACTATTCTCAGCTGTCCTAGAGTTATTACTGCCCAGTGACAACTCTTGCCTAAAAAATTAGTAAAGGCATAAAGCAGAAGCGACCTTTCCAGATCTCGCGCATTACCGGGTCACACTCTCACATTACATAATTCAGGCTTTCTTCCTTATAGACTTTGATCTTGAATCTAGCTCTTCATGAAATATGACCTGGAAAAAAAAAATCATCCCATAATATTGCTTCTGCAGTATTCATAAGAAATTTATTTCTTCAAGTTATTCACTGCAAGTTCAGCCTTTCTTATATGAACATTGTCTTTTGGTTCTTTTTTCTCCTTTTTCTCCTTTTTTTTTTAAGAAAGAGATTCACACCCCCATAATACTTTTGTGCCATTTAATTTTTACCATGTGTAGTATGAACATCTTCCCTTCTCCATCCCAACCTACCGCAGAATAATGACACTTCAAGACAGAAAAAACTACCAAAAACCACCACAAACCTAAAATCAAGGAAGTAGAAAAAGGGAGGGATTTGGCAAGGGAATTTAAAAGTTGTTTTCTCTCTCCCCATCCAGACTAACAACACAAGTATTCAAAGGCTACAAAACACCACTCTAACCTCATGTCCCTTTTTCTGTTCTCCTTCAGATCCAACTTTTCCTGCCAGTGTATCTTCCCAAAAGCACAAACCTACTATGCCGACAGATCCAAGCTAATCTGCTTGTCTCAGCGCCAAGGAGGCCAAAACGACCATACAGTCCCTTCATTGAGCAGAGGAGATTCCACAACCGCAGACAGGCACTTCCTCAAGTGCTTCTTCCATGTCTGCTATCCATAGTATATATACTGCAACGCTTTTCAATCTACACCCTAAGAAGTCTGTTGTCATTAAGCTGGGATTTACTACAAAGGAGTTCCATGCCCTTTAGAAAACATGTCTCTGCAAGAACCTGAAAACCGCTATAACCCAATACTGGTAAGCCTTAGGTCCTCCCACGGGCAAGCATTTTTATTTTCTCAAAGTCAAATGAATACTTTCAATAATTTTTAAATAACTATGACCAAACTATGAAAGAGAGCAAAAAACCTCTCTGACAAAAAAAAACAAAAAAAACCCCAAAACCTAGAGTAAATTTAACAGCTGTAAAAGCAGGAATTGAATTACATTTACGTAGAGAGACTTGGACTGATCACCATTAGGCAGAACCTAGAAACTCAGATTACAAGTGGCACGTTCTCTGGGCAGCTATTTGCACAGGAAAGGAATGGTAAATCAACTGAGGCAGGCAGCAGCCAGGATGAAACATCACACAGGCTCCACGCATTAGCATCTCCTTCACTGCAGATTCTTCACCAACAGGACCTTCACACGTACCTAACGCACCAGGAGAGGAATCTGAAGATCACAAAAACATTAAAAGAGTCTGTTTTTCACGTTACACATGTAAGTGACCTTCGAGTGTGGGCTGCTGGAAAACGTTCAGAACAACAGGTTCTCACTACCTTTGCAAGACAAAACAAGACAGAGAGGAAGGTTAAAAACTGCAACACCACACCGTGGCTGGCACAGAACCCAATTACAGGGATTCCTTTCACCTTTCACATAACAGAATTAAGTGATGATACTACAATTGTGTTCAGTCAAACCACTGGACTGAAAATTGCTGATATTTCATAGAGATCTAACATCTGCAGATTCATATTAAGATTTACACTGCTTTTGTTTGTTTGTTTAAACCAAAGCATTTTTAGTTTCAGAAAATATACTCTTTGTTTCTGCTTGCAGTTATTTTTACAAGCACAACTAAGGACAAATTTCAACACAAGAAGTAGCACCAGCCATCCAGCAGAAGGAAAACACTGTTTGCACGCTCTCCTTTCTGCTCCTGGAGTAATGAGGGGAGCCAAATACTTACTACTTTCTCATTCAAAGAAACAGCACGACATATTGCTCGCGCTGCAAGGAAGAAATGCCATTTGAATTACTTGTCTTGACAGAAGTAGTGTCAGTTACTCAAAGGGAGGGATGCGTGTCCAGACAACAAAAAACGGCCTTCACAAATCCAGGACATTTGTGCAGTACCTCACGCTGTTATGTATGTAATTTTTCGGATATACCTGAAAGCTTTTTTCAGAGATGCATTCAATTTACTCAGAATGTTTTTATATACACACAGGGGTTATCACTGACTTCAACAACAACTACAGTTGTCTTCAAAAACCTTAAAACAGACTTGACCATCAAATGTAATTCTGATTTACAATCTAAGAATACGTAAGACTGTAGAGGGCTCAAGTTTAACTGTTTAACAGCAGACCACTTAGATCGATTACATCTCTCATGCATTCTATCATTAACAAGTCAATTTAAACTTCACATTAAGAATTTAACTATCTACTCACTGTTTTAGTCTGCTCTTTGTCACACAAGCGCAGTGCTGAAGTTTCTGAATCACAAACATTCTTCATTAGATCAGGGCATCCCTTGGTTGCTTTTACTAAAGCTAAAGACTGAAAGTTTGGCCTCAACCTTTCCATTTCAACCCTAATGCCGCTTCACCGATGTTAAAGCTGATGTGCCTTTAACGCAAGGATGAAAACATTCTGCCACTGGCTTACTGGTTACTGGGAGACAAATTAGCTACACACCACCACCCTGCGTGCACACTTACCTCACCTTCTAAAAGCTTTCAAGTCCTTGGATGGAAAGAACTCTAAGCGCTATAAAAATCGCTCAATTTATTTGCGTGAGACTGGGTCTGTAACACAGCAGACTGGCTCTGCAGCAATGCTGGAATGTAGCAGGTGGAATCAGAAATAACTCTGCCTCCCCTCCTGAAGAAAAGTGGGTTTCCCCTACATTCAGCCAACAAACTGCCACCAATTTTAATTAGCCTTTTTGCTTTTGTAGGTGTTCCTCAAGTGTTCATTAGTGGCCATGAGTGTTCCTCAAGAACATGGGATTTATAAATACTACCCTTTTATTAGAAACATTTGGCTAAAAATTAAACAGTGTCAGCAGGTTTTGACTATATTGTTATTTTCCTTCCCAAATCCGCCTTAATTTCTAAGTGACTAGAAAGCATTTCTAAGCTTCCTACTGTCACATGGATCACACAGAGCAACGCTACATCCACATAGTCACATTTAATGGGAAATGATAGAAATTAAACTAAATGATCAAAACTATGAAATAGCTAGCCGGAAGTTCCACCTACCTTCATATGGTCATAAATCGGAGCAGTACCGTCCTACTGATTCTTTGGTTAACAGTACTGTAACTACAACACAAAGATTTCAAAAAGTCACCAGCCTTCCAGAAGCAGTGACAAGTCCAAAAAGCCAGACTACACCAACCAAGAGAGTTCTAGGCAGGATCAGTTCCTGTTTCCCCTGTGCAGGCCTTCCAAATCCTAAATTTTCAGTTTTAAACTTTACAGGGGAATTGTACTCCCTCAGCCGTGTACTATGAAGTCAATCCCCACTCTACTCCTTGAAATTATCCTGGCTGGGACAAACTGAATGAGGAACGACAGCCTGGTTCACTGGCAACTCATGACAAAAGACCTCCAAAAACTGGGGGAAAACAGTGAAGCTGGTGTAAGAGTAGAAACTACAGAGTAACAAAACTGATTCTGGGAAAATTGAACTAACGTTAAAAGGAAACATACTCACTGTTTCTGAAAGCTCTAATATATTTGGGAAGCAACTGGTAACACCATTTAAGCTTAAGGCTGTAGAGGTGAGAGCATACAAGAGAAAAACAGCCACAAAGGAGTAAGCTTTGACTCCGCAGAAGCAGTAAAGTTACTCAGGTCAGAATTCATCCGGTTGCTTCTCTCCTAAGCTGCCATGCTGTGAATACACATATATAAAACCAGAAGAATGGTAACAAAGTGAGTGCCAGCGAGTGGAGTCAGAATTAAACCATCTGCAGCTGTGGAAAAGGAATACTTCCAGGGCTGCTTTGCTGACACGCAGTATTTATACCCAATGAGTGAAACGCACCCCGGTCGCAAGGTGAGCACTCCCCGCACAAACACCACCCAAACATTCCACGTAGTAACCAAACTCCAAGAAAGTAATATGCACAGAAAATGTGCTACAGCATACCTACCTGATCATAAGACAAGGAAAGAATAGCGGGGTTCAGTACACAGCCATAAACATGAAGCGGAATGCATACTATCTACCAACAGATTTTCATTCTGTTTTCATTCTGGGAAAGTCAAATCTTTCAACTACAATCACGTTCTCGCTGCCAGAAACAGACAGGAGGCGAACCCCTTGAGGTTACTCTTCCCGTAGAAGAATTTCACAAGCAGTTTCACTTCCTCATCAGTCATTCGCTCTGTACGCAAACTCTAGCTCAGTTCTCCCAAAACCGTGAAAGAACATACAGCTATAGAACAAAAAGGAGCACCAGTAAACCTGCAAAAGACAGGCAAATATATTTGGCAACACTGCTTCCAGGTCCAAGACACTGTTTCTGAAAAACCTCTTACAGCCACAGAATTTAGCATCTCTTCTTATTTTTTTTTTTCTTTTTAAAAGACCTCCACAGTATCTAAAGAAGTAGACTGACATAAAACTAATTTGTGTCTGTCTCTAGACTCAACTAAATGTTTCTGCCTCCTCCCAACCGTCTTGTCAAAGATAGAAACTAGTCTTGCTGGGACTAGAGCCTGTATTAAACAGGAATTGCAATCCTTTGATTCAGGGTCTAATCCACTTTTCTGGATAATCATACTAAAACAACTGCTCTCAAAGAGTGGTCTGTTGTCCAACCAGGGGCTTTCAGTGGTCCATAATATGTAGCAGCTTCAATTTTGCAGATCAGAAGGCTAACATGTTTCAGAGGGGTGCACTGCTGAACCACACGCTGAGGACTGACAGCATTCGCTGCAGGAAGCAGCAGCTTTGGAACAACCACAGGAGAGGAACGAGGAGGAACAAAATGCAGAAACTGAAATCGTTACTTACAGTCAACGGACAACTGGTGTGCCTAGGTAACTGGAAAAGTATTTTTTTCTTAGAGTCTGCAGTCTTTAGTGTACCAAAATAATCTCTGCAAAACAAGCTGCTAATTTCACACAGTATGGGCAATAACTTCTTTAAGGACAGCCTGAACAATTTAGCAGAACCGACCAGCATGTAAGTTCTTTAGAAGCAGACTTTCCATGTCAACAGGTGCACAACTATAGTCTACATTTTTGCACTGATCTTCCTCTCTACTCACAACAAACTCAGAGCATAGACGTTCAAGGAAAATACTTAATACTATGAAAATAACTACTTAGAATAAAAAGGAAGTATCCTTCAGTTTTCTTTAAACCTACAAAGCCTCAAACCTCTCATAAATCTACATTTAGAACGTGGGAACAATTCATCAACTGGCTTTAATGCTGTCTGTGATATTACAGAATTTACTTGTGTTAAAAACAAAATCTGACTGCAACATTTCCATTTTAACTGCCTGAAAACTTGGTAACTTTAAAGTCAGACTTTCATCTACCCATTGGAGTTCTTCCACGTAGGTCACAAGTTTATCACTGAATCTTTTTTTCTTTCATATTTTCTCTTGTGAACGGGATGACAAAGATCTGTATGTTTAACAGAAATCATGTTGTGAATGTAACAGGTTTGTTTTTTTTTTTTTAACAAGTAGTACTTGGACACTAACACTTAAGGAACTGCTAAAAACACCAACTTAGCCAGTAATATAAACACAAGAACCTTTTTTCCTTAACTTGAAGATATTGGGACATCAATGTCAAACTGTATTGTTGCAGCGAGGCTAAAGGAGGATGCCAGTTCCCGACACTCAACGCACCAAGGCCAAAACAACCGTGAATTTGAGCAGTGTCCATCTGCTGATCCTTTCTGTCACTACCTCTTGTTAGCAGCCAGCCTTGAAGTGTACATGCAAAGGCAGTCACATATCTTCCATAGTGGAGACGGGACCTCAGAGGTCCTACTCCTTATTTGTAAGGCTGTTCACGAATACAAACGTGCAAAGTAAGCACTTTTATCAAATTTAGCCACCTAGTCTGTTAATAGAAGGGTATCCCTCATAATTCAGCACAACATGCAGTTTAATGTTGCTTCCAACCTGAAAGCGAGTTGTTACAGAAAACTTATTATATTCACAAGTGACACTTGGTTACGAACTCTTCTCTACATATGTGTTAAAGGATCAACCGCAACTATTTGGAATGGCAGCTGTGCTGTCCATCGTACATACAGAAATTCTACGTACGCTATGACTTCTTATTTTTTTTCCAAGAGTCTACTCAAGGAAGAGAGAATATTTACTAACTAATTTGCTAGTGATTTATGCTAAAAGATATGGAGCATCAACTGCTTAGCAAGGTGAAGAGTCCCTTCCCCACCCCAAATCCTCCACTGAAGCGTTCCATACCAATGTTCCAAATACCAATGGCTTTTTGTACTGGTTTGCACTTTTTTTTATAGACAAGCATTTCAACATCTTTAGACCTTACAGAAAAATCAAGAATCATAAAATGAAAGATTTCCAAAACAAACCTGCACTTTCAGAAAGTCCAAAGGAACAGGCACACAAGCATGTTTCGCAGCATATGCTGTCTATCAAAAAACACTAATAACCCTGTATCCATTACCAAGAGGATCAAGATATGAAATCAAAAGACAGTTAACACAGAACTGCGTATCTAATTCCAGACAGCTGTAGTTTAATTCCATTTCACAACAAGACAAGCATTGTTGTGATTCATTTAAACTTGAAAAAAGTTATCACCAGTTTCCACAAGTCAACACACACTAGTATCTTAAATCAATTCCGTGAACAATGAAGCCAAGTTTTCCTTTTCAGTAATTTTATTCTAATATGAAACATGAAGAAACAAGCACCCAAATAACTCCAATATAGTATGAAACTTTAATAAAAGTTGTTTAAAAAAACAAAAGAGCAAAATTTTTAAAAATAAACCAAAAGGCTTGACTCCTAATCACACATCTTTCTGACATCAGCAAGAGTACTTTCAGACTTTCAAAGGAAAAAAAAAAAAAAAAAAAACACCAAAACCAAAAGATCTGCGGTTGAAACATTACTCCCAAAGACTGTTGAAACGCATAACATGAAGCTTCAGAGACAGACACTTTTATTAACAGGAGGCTTAATTTTAAACAGTATATACAAATCACATGACTTTTCCAAAGTTGGGACCACCTAGTAATCTGTCAAAACAAAATTATGCTAATGAATTACAGAAGCATCTGTGTAATGCAACCGCCTCTTTATTGAAGTACACCTTTATACAATCCTTCCACGTATTCCTGTACTGTGAAATCAAATCCTCTCAGGACGCAGCGCTGCACAGGTTTTCAAATCTCACCTACACACCACGTGAATAAAACTGTTGCCACTTACACCTCTCAGTTTTGCCTGACCATACACTTCAGTGTTCCATGATATGTCACACCAAAAGGCACTGTTCTACTTTGTCCAAAAAACAAAATGGTTTAAAGTTTACCATGTTTAAGTACAATGATTTGCAGGGAATAGCACGATTTTTCAGACAATGCCCAAGTCTTAAAATTTATCACAAGCCAAGCAAGGATGAATCAAAAAAATTCTACTTTTCACTTGTATAATTACTTCCTTTCCAATTCTCTGGTTTTCCATGGAAAGTTTTACTGCACAGCAAAGGAAATGGCAACTCTTTACAGACTTTGAATACAACAGCACAACTTTATTGCAAAAATATATAGTAAACTCAGTATTTTCAAGTTTTGGAGAAAAATAAATTTTATCTCTGAATTTACCCATAGTAGTAATTCATGACAGAGTTGCTGAAGATAAAAGTTTCTTTCATATATAAACTAATTTAAAACTTTAGCTGGACTCCAATCTTCTACTAATAACCACCACTTTGGTTATCTTAGCAGAGACTCTATGTAAGGAATTCAAGAGACACGTGAGAATACAACATCAATATCCAACCAGTGTCGAAGATCCTATCCCAACTGATTCATGTAATCCTAACAAATCAAGCTACTTAAACAATGAGTATTTTCAAGTTGTTACTTCTACTGCAAATGTTTTATAAATGTACTATAAAACTCATAGGATAATGTTTGAGGTTAGCTATACTTGTGGCAAAAGTCTTATTCTGCACAGATATAATTGCAATATATAAATAACTAAAGATTATTCCACAAAGAACAGCTTGAATTTTACAGAACGATTCTGCTCATACTTATAGGAATTAGTTTGGTAGACACATCAGCAACGGGCATAATTCAACTGTTCATACAAGTGAGAATCTTGGAAAAAAGAAAGATACATACACAAAACAATTAATCTGTGTACACTGAGAATTCGTTCAGTTGCAGAGTAAAATCAGGACATTAAACAAAGCTTTGACCTGTAAACAAAGCAAATTCAGCCAGCTTTTAACCCAATCTAGAAATAGCTAGCTATTTTACAATGGCTTGCAAGAGCACGCACTGAAGAGCTTCACTGACTTCATCTATTTCCCTTATCTGAAATTATGTAAAACCAATCTAGATTCCTTGATAAGCACTGTGTTCAGTACAGTTTACCAAATTTCTATGACAAATAAGAATCTGTCCAGCTTCTCCACATATTTGTACGGGAAAACCCACTGCGCATCTATCCTTGCGGTTTTTCTTATGTAACGGCTAACCCAGTGCCCTGGCTTATCAAAACCAATCTATTTTACGATTTAAACAATCCACAGGTTCTATCCTGAAAATACTATAAAAACCAATCCGGATGGATTTATCACAGCACTATGAATATCTATTCTACAACTACTTCATATGAACAGCTACCCTAAAACAAGTTTTACCTTTCTGGAGCCTATAGGTCTGTCATTTAAATCAACAACAGCTGCCATAGCTTCATCACGAGACTCGAATGCAACCATTGCTTCTCCAGTGGGCATGCCTTTTTCATTGTATTTTAAGCACACTGAACCAGGGATCACTTGGTAACCATAAAAGAAATCCAAAATTTCATCCACCGAAACAGTAAAGGGCATATTTTGCACTTTAATGACAGTTGGTCCTGGCTTCCCAGACCCTGTTCCAAAACCTGGGGGTCCACTAATATGTATATTTCCTGGTCCGGGTCCAAAACCTGGAGGTCCACTTAAATGTCCAAGACCACTAGCAATTCCTGGAGGACCAGCACCAAAGGCAGGGGGTCCACTTAAATTGCCAGGACCGTTACCAAAAGTCTGAGGACCACCTGCAAAACCTGCTGGTCCACTCAAACTACCAGGACCACCCGCAAAACCTGGGACCTCGATACCTGCACCAGGTAAGCCGCTAGTTGCGACTGCAGGTATTCCTGGTCTAGAATCAGGAAAGGCACCTATTCCAGGTGGTGGCAGAGGGGGACCAAACGTGCCAGACCCACTGAAGTTACCAGGAAAATTAAATGGAGGACCGTTGTTTGCATCTTTAGCGTTTCCCCCCAAGAAGGCATGCTCATCCCCACCAGTGCCCTGTGCTCCTGGCACAGTCACATTTCCTTGTATTGGTATTTTCAGTATCTTCTTCGCTTGAGACGGTGGGTTTCTCTCAATATCTCTCATTTCTTCTACAGTTATCAAACGCAAAACAACATCTCTTCCATTGAGTTTTTTACGGTGCAAACGCTCTGCCTTACGAGCATCATCTTCAGCTTTAAACTGAATGAGTGCTTGTCCTAAACCTTGCCCGTTATTATCGACAAGAATTTGTACAGAGCTTTCTTCTACTGCCAGTCCCTCTAGAAACTGAAGGATTTCCATTTTTGTTATATTGTATGGAATATTAGATATATGTGCACACAATTTTGGCGGGCCTGGTTCTCCCTCAGCATTCATGAGGATTTCTCTCTGGTCATAGTTGAAGTTCTGCAACCTTTTACGAATCATATCTATCTTTTCTAACATTGCCTTTTTAGTAATTGGATGAACTTGAATAAAGCGATTGCCTATGTACTGCTTATGATGACACAAAGCTGCTTTATAATCAGCTTCGTTCCTGAATTCAACAAAACCCTCTCCAATTGCCTTCCCATTAGGTCCATAAGCTATATAAATGCTGTCTTCAACTATATCCAGCTTTTTAAAAAAATCTATCACGTGTTTGTTCTCCGATTCAAAGGGAAGACCTTTCAAATAAACACAGAAACCTTGCTCATGTGGAGATCTTGACCGTGACCTCTTCTGTCCACTAGGAGATTTGGACCTAGAATGA
The DNA here is from genome assembly GCA_009806455.1 of Tetrax tetrax. NCBI lineage: Eukaryota > Metazoa > Chordata > Aves > Otidiformes > Otididae > Tetrax > Tetrax tetrax. The sequence goes on along the minus strand of WHYT01016340.1, from coordinate 97,432 downwards.
GCCTGGGGGGCAGGAGGGTGTGCCTGCCCAGAGGGACCCATGGTTTGCTTGAAAGTTATGTGGCCTCCAGCAGCCACCCACTGTCTCTCTGTTGCAGGACTAACTTCAACATAGCGCTGAATCATCAGCATTCTGTTTCGCTTCAGTGCTTCAAATGTATCTTGAGGAGAAAAAAACTTAACTAGTCCATTTCCGTTATTTCGACCTACATGATCCTTCAGCATATGGACTGCATCCACACGGAGCCCAAGGAAAAAGTCTTTCACATCAGATTCTGTTGCAGAAAAGGGCATTCCATGAACACTGACATACAAGTCATCTGGATTGATCGGAATTGGCTTGACACTGCTTTGAGAATTCATCTGGATGGGATTTACAGGATTCATGGGACCAATAAACAATGGATTCAAGCCGCTGTTCATATTCACTGCTGCTCCAGACCCATTCATTCCAGTGGGCAAAGGTGCTACGGGTGGAGGATTCATAGGAGGCATTCCTGATATGGGAGGCATAGGTGTCATTGGAGGTACGGGGGGCACAGGGGGAATTGGAGGAACTGGAGGAACAGGAGGCAGTGTGGGTACAGGAGGTGGAACTGGTATCGGGGGAATAGAAGGCATCGGTGGCAAAGATGGCATAGCTGGGATAGGAGGGATTGGCGGAGGAGGTACTGTGTTCATTGGGGATGCTGTGCTAGGTATGGTTGAGCTAAATGTTGGGCTACCAAAGGTACTCCCAAGATTTGGAGGTGCAGTCCCCATACTGGCAGTAGAAAATGTGGGTATGTTTTTATTGCTTTCATGCACAGTAGTAGAAGCAGTTACTACACTAGGAGAAGGATTATTAAAGTTAGGTACAGTAGTAGGTAAGTTAACCCTTCCACTCATTCCAGAACTAGGTGGTGGTCCCGACCTGCTAGCATTCGATGGCGGTATATCTAGATTGGCAGTTTCAAAACGCCTACGACTCAGTTCTATCATGTTCTGCATTTCAGTTTTACTGCTCAGCAACAGTGTTACTTTCGACCCTTTAATTGTACCACCTGTGCGCATCATACCAAGCCTCGCATCTTCATCAGTGGCAAAAACGATGAAAGCCTCACCCAGTTCACCCCCTACAATATGCACGCCCCCATCAGGAATGGTCAATCCAGAGAAGAAGTGGCGAATGTCCATGGTCCCCGCCACAATCGGGAGACCTTGCAAGCGGATGACCACAGCCATGCTGCGCTGAAACAACACACACCTGCAGATGAGAAAAGGCAACGGCTATGTCAGACTACTGTTTACGACACCATGCAATTACCTACAGACACCATCTACTATATTTGTTTACATACACCTAACAATATCTTGCAAAAATTAAGCATGTTTATATTCCAAGTTCCTTATTAATGTTTGTTTACTTCATACAGATTGAAGCATTAAACATTTACCAACACAATTAGTATACATTTTGCACTAGAAATTCCAAAGTAACCATTAAACTAAGACCCACAAGTGTCAGTGGAAAAAAAAAAAAAAAAAAACAAACCAAAAACAAAACAAAAAAACCCCCTAAGGAACAGCAAAAATCAGAACCATTATATCAGTAGTTGAATATTTAATGGAACATAAGCAAAATGAGTATTTTAGCCAAGCAAACAAAATTCATTTACCATACACTGATATGGTAGTCACTGTACCTGGCAAAATGACTGCGAAAAATTCTGCACACCTATAGGAAATAAACAATCCTCTCATTTCAGCAGGGATTTCTGTCCTGCCAGGTGAAGACGATCAGCAACGTAACAGGGGGTTGGTTATGAACAAAAACCCAGTAGGGACAACTAGCAACAGGGAGACTCACATGACATCCTGACAGGGACCACGTGGATTACACTGATCTTATATTTTTCTTTTAGCAAAGGCAAGAGGTCCGGGTGACCACGAGGCTAGCTAACCATTATAAACTAGCCCAAGATATTTTGTGGAACATTATAAACTAGTCACAGACATTTTTGGGACACGGTTTAGTAGGCTTGGTGGTGTTGGGCTGACGGTTGGACTTGATGACCTCAGAGGTCTTTTCCAACCGTAATAACTCTATGTGGCTATACAGACCTCACCTTAACTAGACAACCTCTATGCATATCCCGGTTAGGTATTTGGCCTTTTCAACTTTGAAAAACAAGGTAAAACTTTTTCAATAGTTGCAGATGTTCTGTCTAATATTACACCTTCCATCTCAGGCACAAGTAAACGACCTTTACCTCTGTAGCTGAGGTTAATGGAAGCTTAAGCTCAATTTTGAATAGGTAGATCTTGACAGTTACCTTGTACATATTCTACAGAAGTGCCTGAGGTCCTATCAGCAGTTCAAGATTAACAGGAAACTAGGTAATTCTCGCTTATTCTTGACAAATATTCAGTAAAGACTGAAAGTATCATCTTAATAATAGTAGCACAATCCACCAGTTCAGAAACCAGCCTCTCACCCTAAACAGTCAATAGTAGCACCTTGTTTCACCTGAGCAACTTCATTTCTGAAAATTCTAGACTTCCTAAGTACAAGCCAGTTCAGTACCTGTATGGAAGACCTCCAAGTCTCCCAGTAGTCACATACAAATGGTGTTAACCAAGCCTTCGAAATCTGAAATCAAGAGTGAACCAGATGACACGATGCAATACCAGGAGGAAGTGCACCACCAAATGCTTCCAGCCCTATGCCAAAACCATCATCAGCTAAAATCAGTAACTTATCTCCCAACATTTCACATTCAGCTACGTATTGTATCACAGCATCCAGTGAAATCTTTACACCAGCTGCATTTGCCTGTCCAGGTCTTCTAAACGCTTCAGAGTAGACATGCCTTGAATACATCCTTAACGCTACATAAAGCCACTATCCAGCAATCCAACAATTTAACCACGTCAGGTAAGGCTGAATTCAGCACTTCACAAAAACAAGAGTAACAATTCTTCTACAGGAGGGGGAAAAAAAAAAAAGTAGTAATTATTTTGTTTGCATGATGGAACTTCAGATTAATCAAATGGGTACTTAAGAATTTTGTTTTCTTGCCCAATAAACCAGAACTAACCCCTTCCATACACTAATGAACTCAAGCACCACACTGGGGCACTGGCCCACATCCAGGTGACACCAGAGAGGTGCAGAAAAGCTGTCTCGCTCAGGGATCAGCAGACAAGCCCACTGCCACAACGTCAGCTCTAGCCACTGCACGTGAACATCCGATCCCTTACCACATCACCTTGAAAGAGAGATTGGAACTTGCAAGACAAACATAAGAAGGTCTAAAAAACAAACAAAAAGGAAACCAACAAAAAAAAAAACCCCAACCAAACAAACAAAACACCCCAAATCTAGCTGCATGTACCACTAAGAAAACCCGTACTCCACCAAGGGATGGCAACAACAGAAAGGGGAATACATACTAAGCCCCCGGGATTATTTTTTTAAAAGCAACTTTCCCATCTCCATGGCAAGGTAACCAAAGCAACACCTTTTATTTATCTCTTACAGTGACACCTACATTTAACTTGAGAGTAAAGTTCATTGCCCAATCATTTTCCAATGGCAAAGTAACCAGCCCCCACAAAAAAACGCAGACCAAAGTAACTGTCTATGCTACGTACACATCTCAGAAAGCATTTGCTTTTTGCACTGTTTTAAAACAACAGTAGTATTTTTCAATGACTCTGTAGTTTTATTTTAAATTTGCCTAACATTGACAGCAATCCCTGAAATGAAAGTTAAAATGAAAATTCTGCCTACTTTAAGGAAGCCATGCTAAAGGGATTGTAAAAGCAAAGTTTATCACGTTATGCCACAGGATTGCTTTTGAACTAGATGATCCTGAGGCAAGCAAGCAGTATAAAAGCATCCCTGATTTTGCACCTACGCTTTGACAACTAAAATAATACTAACAGCAAATCTTGCTAGGAGGTTTACATTATCTCCATTACCTACTATAGCAAGAAATGAGTTTGACAAATTTTTATCCATTGGGAATTAGCCATTTGAAGTTTCTTGTGTAAAATGCGAGATTACTTTTAGTTATTTCCTTACTAATGCAAAAAGGATGACAATCTGATGTGGCCATTAGTTGAACAAAGGCAACTCAGAAAGGCTTTTCTGCTCAGATCTGCTGGTTTAGAAATTCACGTAGTCTTGATCAGAAGTGAAACCTGCTATGTAACTGCATTTAATAATGATTCCATCAATCTAGCCCAGAAGAGAAATTAACAGATAAAGTCACAAAAGAATTCTTAAGAGTTCAAGCACTCGAACATTTATATAACTGCTGGGAAAATGCAGGTGTTGCAATCTTGCACTAAATTCAAAACTTCATTAAAAATGCTAAGAGATATCTTGAAGTTTTGCTACTAAAGTATTCTATTTAGGTCCACTAAATCGCTATCGACCAAAAAAACCCAAACAGCTGCTAGAAAAACTAGCGGCAATGACTTCAGAATAGTTAATTCCAAGTATGATATTAAGTAAATTCTTGCTATCGAGCAAGAATTAACAGTAGCACTGTATGAATAAAAAGAATTTTAAGGACTTTATTCCCATCAAATACTTTTGGCAAAAAAAAAAAATATGTTGTCAACTCAAAATGCTACTGCTTCAAGTGCTTTAACAATGTCTTAGTTTCACTTCTGTGATTTAAAGAAAAATCACAAGGACCAAAAGGGCCAAATTTCAAATTTATAAGCACTCACAAGTCCATTTTTTTCCAAAAGGCACTTAGGATACAGTAACCCACTCACTCAGATTTTCCCACTGAAGAAGAAGCAAAGCCTGCTCACGTATTTCACTGTTCACTCCTAATGATCAACATAAATGCAGAGGCAACGTTAACTTCAGACGCAGAACGGGCTACACGCCTGTCAAGTGTGCACGGAAAGCTTTTGGTTGGGCTGTTAGATCCGTTCTGCTTTTCCCCTTGTACAAAAAGGTACTTCAACGCAGAAGTGGGTTTTGCTGTCATTTTTTTGTTTGGTATATTTTTGGAGAAACCAGAAGCACAAAATCCTAGCATTGTCAAGCCACCCCCAGAGCAAGCAAAGATCAAAAACTGAGAGTGAAGGGCTGCCCACAACCAATCCGATTCAACTTGTCTGATGAAACTCAACAGCACGTTTACACGGCTGGACACCAACGCCTCAAAAATGCTGATGTTACAAGATGGCAATACCGCTTCTTCCACCTTGCTAGTCAGTAAAATTAGCAGAATTTGGCTCACGTGCATAAATTGATAAAAACACCAGACTAGTCTTTTAATATGTATGCTTTTTCAATTTAAGAGAAGTTTAGAAGATTCAGCTTAGTCTCTGGGGAGTATTAAAGTACAATAACCAGGCAGTACACACACACAATGTATTTTGCAATTCTTGGATAAAGCCTAAGAACTGGAATAACGTAAGTACTGTAGGGGGAATTTTAAGTATCCACGCTTTTAGCAAAAGCTAAAACCGCACACTACAGTTTCGTTTGTTTGGGTTTTTTTTTTTTTAAAAAAAAAAGGCTAAAATGAACCTGTCAGATCAAGATAGAAATCTTGGAGCTAATTTGAACCCATCTGATCCCTTTAAATGCTGCAAAAATCTAACTAGAACCCGTTACTGCACATTTCTAAACTCCAATAGTCAGAAACACCCAGACCTGTGGCCCGCACCACAGCAGTTACATTTTCCAACAGTGCAAAATAACTGTGAGCGTTCCAGACTACAATATGCTGATGAAACAACAAAACATTAGTTTGGCAAAAAAAAATTCTGTTTACAAGAACGTTGCCAGAACCACCAGTACCAGCAGGAGTCAAAGTAAATAGACTAGTTACAGATTACTTGACCCAAGTGTTTTGATATCAATTCACTGATTCCAAAAGCTTGAAATATTTCTTAAGATATACTCAATATGCATATAAAGAAGTCTTGAATTCAAAGGCTCTTACCTGCAAAGACAGATGTTTTTTTCTTAACAAGTAGCAGAAGCCAAGCCAATCCTGTGGGCAACCAATTAAAACCAACTTTTAGACTGCAATAAAGAATAAATGGAGGCAAAAATCAATGCAGGCAACACAACAGCAGTAACAGCCCACAAAGAACTGTATATATAGAAAGTTCAAACCTGCAACCACCACAAGGCACTGCGACATACAACCACCAGAGTAAGAGCGCATTTTGTACCATCTTATCCCTGCAGGACTTGTCAGTAATGGCACTGCACAGTATTTGTACGGTTTCGAGACATGAATGCGCCTTCCACAAAGAATATAAAAAGAAACAGAACACATTCAAAGAGTCTTTCAAATTTTCCCACCAACAGGTGAACAAATCACTCTTTTGAAGGCAAAGAGCAAGAATTACATACTTGAAAATCCTGAATTTTAACAAACTCTTGCTCCACCAATGATACTCCTTCCTCCAACAGCACAACATCTTACTTGAACAAAGCATCAAGAGCTGCACCTCAGAAAGCCTCCCTACAGCTGCACATGAAGAATTCTCCAGGAGCCACAGAAACTGGTGAAACTACGTGACATTTCACAGCCCCTCCTAGGCAGTCACCTCTACAGAGCACACAGTAAGAACTCTCCACCGATATCCCACATTTTCAGTTGTAATCTGCCATTATCCAAATCCTGATCAAATACTTGTTTTTACCCCTTTATAAAAATTGTCTTCCTGGGATTACCACTCAACAGAAGAGCAAGATGTTTTAAGTGGCGACATGTGCATTTTGTATTTAAAGAAGGGATGCAAAATCCTTGCTCTTTCATTGCTCAACCAGCTCATACAAAAATTATGATTATTTGCAAAATGATCCAGGAATGAATCACACTAAGATCAAATAATTGCCTCTTCCTCACACAACCCAAACAACTGGTTTCAGTTATAAGCATCATTACCAAAGTGAACTTAGAGAAGGGAGTACTACCAAACCATCCACAAGCCCCCTAACAGCGGGAACAGACACAGATGTTCAGAGATCTTCCAGGACATTAACAGCAGGCTTATAAGTGAGAAAGATACAACTACGCTCTTCAGACTTAAAACAGCAAATGCACTTCGGAAAATAAAGGTCTAATTAAAAAAAAAATCTTAAGAGAAACAAGTAATCCTGTATTAAAAGGATTTAACTATATACTTCCATATCTAGCAGTGTCAAACAGTAATTTACAATGCAGGAAAGAATGTAATCACCTGAAAAAGAGTTTCATGCAAAAACACATCTGCTTCGAGAAGCAGATAAATGTTTCATGCACAAGAAACTTCCCATTAGGAAGAAAAACCCAAATTGTTTGCTGTTTTTTTCCAGTATAGCAAGCACAGCCTTGTGTATATTCCTCTTCACAACACTGAAAACAATCTGAAGATTTGCAGTGGACTAAGATATTGTGCTGTAACGTGAAACAACATAAACAAAACCAAGCAGCATTCTTCACAAAAGGTGCAAAACTCCACACTACGATGTTTAACATTTCCACCAAGTACCATCTACTTTTGTTTACAAGTTTCAATTCTCTCAACTTTAAAGAAAACCATCCACCACTCTAACAGGTAAAGGCATCCTTTCCAACCAACCCGGTGCACACATTGACTAGGCAAACACCGACCAGGGCACAGGTGCTCCCACATGACGCGGACACCGCACCTCCAAGACTTCACGGGAGAAACTCTCCACAACAGCTACCAGCTACGCAGAAAGAACCACCATCCACTGGACACAAAACAGCCGATGAAACAACCGTAAGAGGAGTCCACCACGGAAATAACTTGCTGGTTTTTCTGTCTAATCCAAAAAGAGCAGGGTGGGTAAGAAAATCCCTAAGAAGAATGGGTAGGTTTGAGTAAAACCACAGTTAAGTAGATTTTTTTTTTTTTTGAAAGAAAGCTCACAAAGAGTCCTAGTTTACTTCTGGGACCCACTTCAACACTAGGCTGGTTTTGTTTTGTGGGGTAGTTCGGGGGTGTCTTGTATTGGGGGTTTTTTTGTTTGTTTGTTTTACAAAGCTGATTTTTATTAGTGGAGAAGAGCGTTACGTTACTGCACCACAACTTCGCTGGTATTTACAGGCAAACCCCGACGAGCGGTGGCAGCGCCGCGGGCACCACGGGTCTTCTTCCCCGCGAAGTACTCAGCGGTTGCCTCGCCTCGTCCCCCGGGGCCGGGCGAAGAGCCCCCCGGGACCAGCCCCGCCGGCACCGGCGCCGCTTCCTCCCGCGCCCGAGGGCCGAGCCGCCCACAACGGGACCCCAACGCCCGCGGCCCCGCCGCTCCCGGCCCGCGCGAGCCCCACAGCGCCGCGCCGCCGCCCGCGCCCGCCCAGCCCCGCCCGCCGCAGGCAGAGCCCCCGCGGGCCGGGCCGGGCCGGGCGGGCCCCGCCGCGGCAGCGGGATCGGGCTCCGGCCCCGCCGCCGCCGCAAGGTCACTCGCCCGCCGGGCCCGCGGCGCCTGCGCTCGGCCCGCACATACTCACCTGCCCGCGCCGGCCGCGCAGCTCCGCGGGCCGCCGGGCGCGGCGACAGGGAGGGAGGGAGCGGGAGAGGGCGGGCGCCGGCCCAGGCCCCCCCGGCCTCAGCGCGCCAGGCCGCGGCGAGGCGGAAGCGGCCCCCGCTCGGCGCCCCGGGCCCGCAGCGCGGAAGCCGCCGCCCGGCCCGGCCTTTTGTGCGCCGGGAGTCGTGCCCGCCGCGGCCTCCCTCCCCTCGCCTCGCCTCGCCTCCCCTCCTCGCCACGCCGCGGGCCCGCAGCGCGGGGCAGGGCAGGCGGCCCGTCCCGGGCCGCCCCGCCCGGGCGCCGCCGCGCTCTTACCGAGGGAAGGGGAAAAAGGGTGAGAACGGAGCCGAATCGCCCCAGGCCCCGCTCCGCGCCGCGCCGAGCCGAGCGCCACCGACCGCGCCGCGCCACAAAATGGCCGCCTCGCTCCGGCGCCGCCACCCGCCGCCAGGGAGGGGCGGGGCCCGGGCGCGCAGGGCCTCCTGCCGCCACCCCGGCTAGGGGCGGGGCCCCGCGCTCGGGCAGACGGCGCATGCGCGGCGCGCCTCGCCAGGGCGGCCGGGGTCGGTGGCGGGAGGGGCGCCGCGCCGCCCCCCGCAGCAGGAAGGCCGGGAGCGGAACGTGCGGCTGCCGCTGCGGTACGGTGGTAGCGTGACGCGTTTTCTGGAGATGAACGATGGTGTAACGGGGGGTTGCTGCGGGGGAAGCGGCGGCTCGAACCGGGGCATCGCGCTTCCAGCGGGAGAAAGAACGCTGAGGGGAGCGGCTCCTTCCCCGGGAGCAGGCCGCGGAACCGAGGCGGAAGTCGCGTTTCCTCGGGCGGACAGCCTTTGCCGTGGGAGCGTTCGCCCTGCGCTCGGCTCGGCGCACACCAGTACCGCTCACGGGGCCTGAGCTGGGGAACGAGCACCGGCGCTGCTGCCTGCGCCTCCGCGGGGACAGGCGCTGCCCCTGCATCCCTTTGCCATGGAAAAAATAACAACCCGCAGAGTCTGCCGCGATAAGCGAATGAAAATAATCGCCTCACATGGCAAACGCTTTTCCAGCTGATTGGGGAGCTCAACAATTCAGTTAACCTGGTTGTTTTTCACTTTTGCTTTTTCATACTTTTGCTACGCCATTAGTCTGGAAACATTACCCGAATCGCAGGCTCCTGCTTCGCCAGCACCCTGGAGATACCGTTCTGTCACCGCAACCTCTGATCCTGTTCCATCGTCCGTACAAGGATGTGGTTTGGATGAGTGAACCCAGTTCATGAAATGATTCATACTACCTTGTATTTTCCTTTCTGATTACTACATGCCAACTGCAAGTCTTAATTGCTTCCAGATGATTTAGAAATAACCAACAGAAATGATCTTCACAGACATCTCCCGGAAAGACTCTCCTCATTTCTGTCTGTACTTAAAATGTCAGCCAGCTATGGTGTGCCTTATTGATCCTGTATAGTTACTTTTAATTTAAAACTAAATGCCTTCTTTGTTTTACTATGCCTACTTAGCATAAAACCAGTTTGATTGCTGATTAGTGTGAGCTTTTTTTCTGGTAAGAGCATCTTGTACCAGCCTTTTTTTAATTACTCTTTTAGATAGGTACGCGGAACATCAGCTGTCAGAGTGCTCAGTTCTCTCAAGCTCTCAGCTTTTCCATGTCAAAAGCTGTCATTTGCTTTCTTCCAGTGCAGAACCTTATTCGCCATCCTGAAATCTAATCAAAATTGTCTTTAGTTGAGAAGAGATCTCTTAGGCCAACTTTTTGGGACTCAGCTTTGGGAAACTATAATTTCAAAGCACAAGGCATGCGTGTTGTTAGCAGAGACAATTTGACTGGACACAGTTGCACCGTGACTGAAGTCACACTGGACAGAGAAGAGAACACCAAGCCCATCAATCAAGCAGATAAAAGATTGAAGATAAAAGGTGGTATTTTGTTGGAAGCAATAGTGTTTATGTTAATTTATCATTTTTAAAAATCATCAGCCAGCCATAAACTTTGTATAATATTGTCATATTGTATAATATTGTCAACAAATCTGTTAACTGATCCTCTTCCTCTCTGTGTCCAGAACAGGTAGCTGTCTAATTCTGCATCATCCTTCCTGAAGAAATATTGAATAAGTTTTGTAGTTAGGTGATGTGCTCTTCCAGCATCTAGAAACTCTAAAATCCATCACGGATAATTTTTTGCTCCGCTCGTGTATTATGTAACCTTTTTGCACTCTTGGAAGTTTATTTTATTCCAGTTTGTCCCACTGGATCAATCTTTACAACACTTGCAAAATGGTGACACTAAATCCTCACCTTCCTGCTATCCTCACCTCGTATTATCAATTCAGTGCCCTGCAATGGCTCCAATTAACCACCAACCCCCACCCCACAGCTCCCCCACCTCTGAGTCACAGGCAGTTCCATTTGTAAACGTTCTCCTCCCAGACATTTACCTCCCCGTACAAACAGCGTTAACTGCATGCAGTGGTCTATAACTAGATGTTCATCCTTGGCATTACTCTCTTCTGTCATGGGGAAAAGTATCTCCACTATGAATTTTTCCTCATCTTGTCCTATAAGCATTTTGAAGCAAACATTTGCTAACAGTGCAAAATGAGTTGCCCAAATGTTAACGTGTAGAATTTATATTTTAAATTTTAGCTCATAAGAGGTGCTCAGAATCTTCAAGACTTGGGACTCCCTTTTCTCAAAATAATCACAATTTAAGCTATTTGAGTTAAAAAAAAAATTAGCTCAGATCAAGCTCTGAGTTTGAGAAGAATGACTCATCAGAAGTCAAATGCTGACTTGACAACAGAAAGAACTCCTAACAGTGTTCACAGAGAACAGAAGAGTTTTTCTTTCTCTGTTCTGTAATGAAATGCTGCAATTTTGCAACTTACTAATTGTGCTGCATAGTTCAGCCAGAAAGGTGGATCCGAAAAGACTGAAAGTAGCCAAGTTCAAGTCTTATCTATGTATTTTTTTTTAATCATTCATGAAACACAAAGAACAATTTCATAAACATACAGTTCTAAAACATGCTGGGAAAGTGATATCACATGCTTAATCCAAAAAACATATATGGCCCAAGGATAAAATATAGTACATACAACACCTCTAAAACCTATTTATGCATATGGTAGTTTTAAAAATGTTGTGATGAAATATAAGGTGCCAGCCCTACAATATCAAAACTGCTAAAGCTAATAATTTCAAATAAGACAACTGAGGATTAGCTTTGCATTACCAACAACCAAATCTGTCCTTGGTAAGCAAAAAAAGGAACAAGCTTCTGTAACACAATCCACCTTGCGAGACTTAGCTTCAGCTTTTACACAACATGGCTCATCCTCAAGGTAGATACCATCCAGAACTGAAGACACACAGTCTATCGGGTGTAATAAATTCAGCAGCTCACACAGCATCCATCAATCAACAACACTGATTTGAGAGCGGTCTGCTTACGCAACTGAAACAAAGGCACTTATTAATACGTTGTTAAGTTTCCTACTAGAAAGATCAATGAAGGTAAGAAACACTGATAGGAATTAATCTCATCAAACCCTTTTTAACAGACACTTTCCCCCAACATTTGCAGGGAACGGATTCCCATGTAAGTCTCTAGTCAGACAGAAGCACAGTCTGTCACTCAGAGAAAACTCCAGAGCTGCACGTTCTTATCTCCAGACAAAACATCCAGGCTCAACTGGGCAAGACTCCCTTGTGTGACAGAAGCCAACAGGCAAACTCTGAGTAACAGCAAAGGACTCCCCACAAGGGGAGGGAAAAAAAACCAAACACCAACCCAAAACCAAAACAACAAAAAACCCAGCCTACATTAAGACATTGCACTTTATGGGCTCTCCCCACCACCACCACCAATGTCCCAACTAAACTGGTCCTGCAACTGAAGCAGGCTTATTCTGCCTATCCCCCTCCCCAGTCATTCAAGGTTTCTTCCCTTACTTAGAAAAAAATAGCATGGAAAAAACACAACAGAGGGGACAGCAAAGTGCATCATCATTGTGTCAAACTCTGTAACCCTGAAGGATGATTTGGATTCATGCTCATTGGTCTGTATGAGCATCACCCAAAAAAAAAGATAAAAACAAAGAAAAAGAGCCAAAACCCACACAGTTTCTGGAAAAAAAAATGGTTCACAACTGCACGTACAACTTAACTGTGAAGGCACATAGCCACCCTCAGACATCCTTTTCCCCTACAAATGCCAAGCTTCTTCCTGTCTGAGAATTTCTTGCAGTACAACGCACGTGAGCAGCACAAAGCCGGCCACCGCTGTGGGACGCCGCCTCAAACAGAAAGAAGGGGAGGCCTGGCAATAGATCTGTGCTGCACACAGAACGGCTACGGGGGGTGTTCCACATCGAGAAGCAGCAGCCCCTCACCAGGGTTCCACTGGCTCAGAGGAACACGCTGATGTCATTTTCTGATTGGAAAATACATTTCCAAATAAATTACGGTTTAGCATAAATTTCTCTGCGTCAATATAAATGCAGTTGGTGTAACATCATCCTGCCTTTCTCCAGGATAAAGACTAGTTTCATTTTTGGCTTCTTAGACTCTGTGATCAGAAAGGGCAGTTTTCCAGTTAAATTGCAAGTGTCGAAAACAAGAAGTGCTGTATAATTTGTTCAGGAATGTACAAAAAAAATGCATTTTAATCCACATCTAGTCCATGGATAGCAATGTTTTCTCAGTGCTGAGTCCATTTAATGCTTTTGAGGTCGATTCCATCCTGCACCATTTCCCAGAGAGGGCTGTAAAGAAAGGAGAAAAACACGGGCTATCTAAAATGCACAGGATGATATCTACAACAATAACCAAACAGACAATTTCACCAGCTACACAAGAAATTAGGCGATACCTATCTACCTATCTCCTTCCTCCTGGAGGTCAATGAGCTTCAGATGATCAGTCCCTCAACTGTGCCCTCAGCCCAAAACACAAGAGGTGCTTCACCTCATTTCCTGCTCCCGCTTTGGGCACAAAGTACCCGTGCCTCTTAGAGACCGAGCCCTCACATTTGACACCGTCCAGATGAGTCAGGAGTCTTTCAGCTTTCCCCAAATAGAACAACTTATTGACACATAAACTCAGAAATACCCAGTAATACCATCTCTGGCTTAGAAACTTCTAGGTACTGCGCTATTTGCTTGCCCTACTCATGTCCTTTCCCTGGCAAAGGCAGGATCTGGGAGAAGGTTTGTCATCAGGTGTTTCCTTAAAAATTTGTCACTGCTGTTAACATCAGGCCCACTCTGCAACACTGCTTGCTTATATAGAGACAGCACTAGATTTCTGAAGCAATTACTTTCAACTAAATCCAACTCTTCAAATTATTATCATACCTAAGAAGGCTTTATGCTCAGTAAGAGATGGCTCACCTCATTTCCCTCAGCCTCTTCACATGCTGTATGCACTTCTGCACTGTATAATCCACTTCTTCTTCTGTGGTAAAACGACCAATGCCAAATCTAAACCAAAAGAAAACCATTAAGGACGAGAGCAATGTGCATACAGAGGGGTGGAACAAATCCACCATCTACTTTCAGTAGAAAAGAAAAGTATTTGGCAGCATCACGGAAGACCACTCCACGCACCTTATAGATGAGTGAGCCAAATCTTCATCTGTTCCAATTGCCCGCAACACATAGGAAGGCTCCAGAGAAGCTGATGTGCAAGCACTAGGGAAAGAGAAGGCAGGCAAATTTCAAACTTTCGTGCACGTGCAGATGCTACAAGGAAGTAACACTTCACTGATCTCCCCCAGGAAAGAACAGGTCACTTACAGACATTTAATATTAATATGAATCTTTACCACAATCTATATTGGCTTGCTTCGCCAGCCTCTTAGAAACCACCAGTGAACACAAGCAAGAAGAGTGGTATTTCTGCTGCTGAAGAAAAGGAATGGAAGGGCCAGGCATTAGAGGGGAATGAGAGTAATAAATTAGGAGCAGGTGGTAAGAAGAGAGCACAGGTAATGCAGTAAGAATGAACACCATGCCAAGCAGAAGCAGTGGGAATGCAGACTAAGAGGTAGCTGAAGCGAAGGCCATGAAAAAAAGGCAAATGAGCCAAGACAGAACCGGACGGAGAAGGCAACATACCAACAGGAACATTCACAAAGGAAAAAAAAGACTTCACAAGCTGCTGTTTGGCAGCCGAACAAACCAATGAAAAACAGAGCACAGAGGAATCCAGAGCGAGATGATCTAGTTATAGTTGTCATTAGGGAGAACTTCCATCTTGAAGCAGTAGGCAAAACTGGTTACGTGTTTCTCAATTTTTACAGGTAGCAACACGCAGAACAAACCAGAGAGCTGTTCACAGCTCTTTGCTGCACAAAGCGGAGACTCGGAAGAGATTTTCAAATTACAGAAGCGTTCAGCTTCAGAGACAGTCATGTGGAGACTTGTTCTTCCTGTTCTTAGTGTCAACACATATTTCTAATTAAGATATGCTGACAGCTTTGTTCTGAAAGGTGAGGAAAGGAGGGCATCTTTACACTCCATTAACTTTGTCATAAGCTTCAAGTTTCTCTTAATAACAGAAACGTTACCGGTCCCTCCTGTAGAGTTAAGAGAGCTCCATGAAAGTGTATTCAATTTTCTTTCTGCTTTTGCATTGAACACAGGCTCTATAAGCTACTTTAATTCAGATATTTGTCCAGCCTCGCTAGATTCTAGTTACAATCTGCCACTGGAGTGAAATCCTGCTGAAGGCCAGAAGCTGCTGAAAAGCTTGTAGCCTTTAGAATGAAAGCATCGCCGGCCGTTACAAGTCAAGGCTACTCAGATCACAGTCTGCAAGCCTGGCAGGTAGGAATTTCAAAGGTTGGCTTTTCTAGTTTTGTTTTGGGGTCTGAGGTTTGTTTTTTGTTGTTGCTGTTGTCTTTTGGTTTGGTTTGGTTTTTTTGCTTTCAGGATTAGAAATTCGACCTTCATTTGAAACGTGCCACTTCAGAGAAACACAGCTTAGAATGCGATCAATGCCAGGCTGACTCATCAGCCAAACATGAAAATACAGAGCACAGAGGAGACCACTCCTTAGTTTGTACCTCCGTTAGCAGATGTTATTTTCCCTTCAAAATACACTGCTATCCTTCCCACACATTCCACTTACCTTCCTGAAGACAGAGCCACGTCTTTCAGAGCCATCAGAAGACTCTCCCCTTCCACATATGCAAAAGATAAATTGATGCATCCTACACACAAATAAATTAAATAGAAAAAAAGACCTTCCATCAACTGAAATTCAGGGAAAATCCTACCCCATATGGCAGTACTTGCACAATGTGTAGATAAAGTGCATTATTCAGTCATGGCCATTAACACTGAAGAGCCAGACAGTTGTAATGGGCTCAGGATTTTATGAATGTTACCTGGATAGCGATGCTCTCTATCTCCATTCATAACCACATCAGGAACTTCACACATTATTTTTGTCACCAGTCGTTCTGCCAGTTGTGAGATTCGCTTGTGGTCGTACTAGCAGAAATAAATCAGAAAAGAGACCAACATAATAAATGGTGTACAGTCTGACCTCTCTCAAACTGCTTTGTGTCGCCAGCCACGAGCAGACTGAAGTAGCTGGGTTTGGTTAGAGTAGGGAAAGAACACACTTGGAACGTAACAAGAAACGGTCAAATTTTGCCTACTCTAGAGACTGTTTTAAAAGAGAATTACCAGTTTGGTCCAAGCTAGCTCAGCCTTCAAAAAAAAAAAAATATATATATATATATACACATATATATACACATATATATATACATATATATACACATGTATATATATATTTTCAAGCTGCCAAATTGGCTTTCACAGAAGCACCGAGTTCTTTGTGTTTAAAGACAAGTTAGGTAATGCGTAAGATGATGCATTTTGCAACCCAAGAAAGGACACCCATTACAGTAAGTGCCTCTTATTTCCCTAGGAGCTCTCAAACTATACTACATAGACATGGACTTGCAGATGACTGTGACCTCAGCTTTAACAGCATGTAACCTATGCCACGAGAACTGCCCACGTGCTGTGTCTCCTTCCAGTCTAAGAAATGGAGTGACTTAGGCTAGAAGAGCAGTAAGGCATGGTACCTGCTCCAGTGCGCAGAAATGGCCAGACTCACACACGCAATTCACGCCTGTTCACATGCTTGAAAAAGCTTTAGAAGAAAACAAGGCTATCTCAAATATTACTTGGTTTAGAAATGCCAAAACTCCTACAGGCAAGGAACAGAATCCAGACCTGAGGCTCGTACAAAACCCAGGCTCTGCAGGCTCTCCAGCCTCTAACAAGGCTTCCACAACCACCCAGCTCACACAGCGGATTTCTGCCTGTCTCTCAGAACGAAGCTATGTGTACAGATTCCTGGCTTATGCATCCTCTTGCCGCTGTATTAAAGGATTTTTACATTCCAGCTGCAAGGAATGCATTGGTGCCCACAAACAGATATAGCAGCACACAGAGGCTTAGACACAAGACCTAGCCAATTAACTTTACTGTCCAACCTAGGGGAAAAAATAGATTCTTAGTTGCAAGGCTGCAGTAAACTCGAACTTACACACATTTAATAGGTACGACAATGCCCCAGGAAGTGTTATTTTTTTCAGTATACATTACATAAATATGATGTATTTCTTTTCAGAGATGCTGCTAATACATGTGTGCAGAATTGAGAGATGAGTACTTCAAGCCATATTTCACTAAAACTGTCAACTGTAAACCATGATTCAAACTACTTCAAGAAAAAAGAAACTTAGGAAAGCTGAAAATCAACTTCCAATTACCCAAAAACATCCTTGAAGATCTCAAAACATGTACTTAGTGTTACAACCCAAGATTCAAATTTAATCCAGGCACGCAGACACAAAAAGACCTAAGGAATTGAAGACCTAACCGGCCCTGTGATATTATTTCCTGGAATCCAGGACAAGTATCTCCACCCACATACCTCCATCTCTTCCCGCGCCACTTCACACGCTGCTCCCAGGCCCACTGCTAAAGGAGTGGGCACAGTCCCAGACCGCAGTCCTCTCTCCTGGCCTCCCCCACTTTGCAGGGGTTCCAGCCTGACACGTGGTCGACGGCGAACATAGATAGCACCAACCCCTTGAAAACAAGTAAAGCTGGTTTAGTACGCACTCACAGTTCTGAAATTACGACAAGGGACTCCGAGGTTTGGAAACATACCTTATTTTCACAGCAAAAAACATATTTGGACACCTCACTGGAGAAAAACATAGCGAATGCATATAGAAGCACAATATTTTCTAGGAAGTTGTGTTGGTTCCCACTGTTCATGTTCCTCTTCATTCAGGCTGGGAGCCACGGAGAAGCTCGCTTTCTCCAAGTGTGCTTCAGCTACCTAAGGACTCACTGCTTTCCTTACCCCTCACAATCCCTGTGCTCAGCTAAGTGCGTCCCTTTGCACTGAACTTCTTACGTGCAGATATTTCATTCATTGGTGTTCCCTTACTAACTTCCAACTGAAATCTCTAGAAGAACTCCTTTCTCTGGATTATCAGGCCACCATCAGTCCCAGGAGTCCTCTCCCTTTCTTCTCATTAGGGAGACTCATCAATGGCACCAATTTCCAACAGGCAGATTAGATGACTCAGTTTTGACAGCCAATTTCCCTCTCTAGTCTCTTCACCTAGAAACTTGATTTCCACGTCTTCATGTGCAAAACCTAGCGAGTGACTCTCACCACAGGAAGAACAGTTGCAACCTCTCATCATTGCAAGTTGTGAAAATGTACGTCTATCACCTGCAAAGCTTACTGGTTGAAAACTTAGTCCTTGTCTAGAGATACATCTTCAGCTCTCAGGAGAATTCTGTACAGAATTCTGTACAGAATACTGTACAGAATACCTATTGAAAAAATGGTAATTTTGCCTTTTGTTTCCGAATAGCACATAGAATACAGCAAACCTGATTTCTGTCTTTCGACATTGTAAGGGTCGGTCAGAAAATCAGTATTGTCTCAACCTCGTCATCGAGGACTTCCAGGCGGACTGTGGATCTGGCCTAAAAGTTAGGCTCACAACTTGACATGAGTTGCTGCCAGCAGCCTGCCTGAGATGCAGTTGTTTTCCCGGGAACAGAACGGAACTGTTATGGACAAGGCCAACTCCGGCCTAACAACAAAATGCACAACAGCCTTGAGACGGTGGACAGCGTGGCGCGGAGGTGCCACGGCTCAGCCCTGTTGTCAAAACTGGCAGAGATAACCGTGCAGCTGCTGTTGAGGAGGATGAATCACAACTGCTGCCTCAAAAACAATGGTGAAAAGAGCCCTTTAACTGAACTTTGCTAATTATAATGTACAAAAACCACACTTCTGTCCTAAGGGCCGAGAACAGGCGGAGATCCCCCAAGTAAAGGAGGGGCAAGGTTTGCTACTTGGCATAAAAGGTCGAGCCCTAACAACGAGCCCCCCAAAGAGCTCTCCCCACCAAGGATCGACATTGACATCGATCATGAGGACTGGCGGGACGCTGCCTGGATCTGGGACCATAGGGATGCTGTGAATCCGCAGTGCTAGCTATCATCTTCTTTTCTTTCCCCTATCTTTACTTTTCCCTTTCACTCCCTTTCACCTATGCTTTACGGGCAAAATAATAAAGTTTGTGCTGTTTGATTGAAACCAACCTCTTTGGCACGTTCGCCGTAATTTTGCACTTCGAGATCGCACTAAAGAACCATCACGAGTCCCGAGTGCTCGGGACAAACATCCAGTGTTACAAACTAAATGGACTGCGACAGTGACAATAGCTGAACTTTTACCATTTGGGAGTCAACCAGAAAATCCATAGTTGGACTTTAAACCCCATTCTGCAAAGAAGATGCACAAGTGAGGTTAGGGGAAAGAAGCCATTTGAAGTAGAGGACAATGAAAATCACTAAGAATTTAAACTTTACAGTTACCTTTGGTGTCCTCGTTGCAAGTTACACTTGGGTGTAAACTTTGCCCTATACCTCAGTGATTTCACTTCAACCGTTTCAGCGTGCTGCTTCACACCAAACACAAGTCCTGAAAAGCCACTCCTCCTAACGCTGCCGCCATTATAAGACGCTGTTTCTTCCTTCAGCGAAGTCACCTCACAATCCATCAATACTGAAAATCCACTTACTGCAGCTCTAAGTCTGGCAGCAGTGCCTGAACTGCTCCAGAGTCAGTCCAATACCAGTCTTTGAATAGTTTCCTACAGTTTAAGAGTCACTAACAGACAGGTTTGATTTCATACCTTGTGCATGTACTTAGGTAGGCATAGAAACAACAATTCTACAGAAAACCACTTCAGTAAGTACCTTTGGGGCCATAAATTTTATGGCCACTGATGCTCATTAGATCAATTTTCATGTCATTGACATCCATAGGAATTTTACCAATTGCTTGTGCAGCATCTGTGTGGAAGAAAACCTTACGTGCGCGGCAGATCTCACCTGTAATAAAAACACAAAACCAAAAAAACCACCCCACGTTATCTCATCTAATCGTTATGATTCCAACAATGAATCTAAAGCGTCAGTTTACAGCAGGGACCAGTTCTGAGGTGACAAAGAAACAAACAGGCGTTGTCATGTTTCTTTTACAGTAAAAAGTGTCTAGAGATGCACAGCAGCTATTCTAGCCGATGCCTAGCTGGGCACAGGTGTAGGCAGGTCAGCAGGTAACACTATGGTGAATTTCTTCTGTTTAGAAGTCAAAAAGTCTTCCGCTGTTAGGAAGTGAGATTGTTTCTAAATCCATACACACTAAGTTTAAGTACAAATGGCTGCATGAGACATTCCCCAAAGGGATGACTCCACAGACAGGCAAAAATTATTTTTTTTTCCCCTTGACTCTTTTTCTTTTCAACACCAGTCCAGTACAAGCCAGCCTTACTTTCATATTTTCCACATATTTTTAAGGCATTTTTTCTATTTTTTAATTTTTTTTGCAATACTTGGCTTCAAAAATGTTCTCAGAATTGTCATTAGTCCTCACACACATTGCTTACTCCCACCTGAAGTCACTCAAGCCTGTAATCAATGTTTTTGTATCCAGAGCTACAATACACTAAGGAACAAAACAATGTAATGTTCATGGGCAGTGAACTTAAATATTTTTTATTTTTGTTATCAAAAAACCTCACAACTCATCTTCCACGGAATCCATACGTAGCACAGTTGCACCCCAGACCTCTCCTTTGCACAAAAAAGCCAGCGCTACCTTTCACAGAAGCAGTGTCCTCCTGTGCTCTAGCAAGAATGGCATTGCTACTGCTAACGTCAGGCCTTCGTGGTAAGAGAGGCTTAGCTTAACTCTGCAAGGCTCCAGTCCTGGCTTATTAGACCTATTTTCAAAATGTTATGAGACTTACTGTTGGAATGAGAGCTTGGTACCAGGAATCTCTGGCATTTGAGTGTGGGACAACAGTAATAGCCTTGACAATATAAGCACAGGAGGAAAACAGAGTCCTCAGGCCTATAAGCAACTCACTGATGGTCAATCACTTGTCAGTGAAGAAATATAACCTTGAAGAGCCTTGGGGAAAATGCTGCTTTGAGCATAATACAGAAAAGAAAAATGCAGCAGCTACGCAAGAGGAAAATCATCTGCCCAACAGGAGAAGATGCCTGCCACAGCCTGGGAGAACAATATCCTCCAGCACCGTGCAGTATAAGCTCCAGGGCAGAGGCCAAAGCCTAAAAACTAAGAACTCAAGCATCTTATGAAAGGACATCTTGAATATGAAATAGAGGGAGGAGCGGATATCAGTGTCCTGGGAAATGTTATCAAGGAATCACCACAAGACCCAAGGAGCTGCACATGTGGGCCACCTCCTCGCCCTCCCTGCTCCAACGACCCCGGTTCTCCAGCTCTCCCTTCAGCTGCTCCACCAGACTGCTTTGAGGTCCCTGTCTCTCCATCTGCCTGCTCAGAGCCTGGCTCACCCTTTCCCTGCCTCCTGTCCCAGAAACCTGGCTCTTCAGCAGCCTTTTGACCTCCAAATCAGTTGTTTATAACTGCATATGGCAATCCTGGGGGAAGGGGTGTCTAAGTGTGGTGCTCCCCATCCCCTCCCACCCCAAATTCTGCACATTTTTCCTCTTAAACACTGCAAGTGCTCAATAAACCCCTATAGTATGTAAAATCAATTTGGCCAGTTATTCTGTGCAATTTTTTCATCCATCGTACAATTCAGAAAAAAAAGCAGAAACCCCAGAGCTGATCTGTACTACAAGGCTACAATTGCTGCAAAGCTCACTGGGAAAGTACTTAATTTCGTTCTCCTTTCCATTTTAAAATAAGTTTTTACTTGCATTATTATGTTACACCTGATCTTTTGCATCAGTCACACTTGGCTATGAAAATATTAAGTAAAATGAAGCAGAAGCAACATCAGCTGGCCTCTGGCAGCCATGGGGTACTCACCAATGTCACGAATCGGCTGCTTTACTCCGATTTCATTGTTCACAGTCATTATAGAAACCAAACTTGTATCTGGCTGGAACGCAGCCTCCAACTCCTGGTGAAATATTCAGACAGACAGAAGTTGTGACTAACAGCAGAAGCAAGATTCCTGTGCACACCTTCAAGTTGCTAGCAAATCCTCACCACCAGCCCCCTAAGTAGCATATTGCCAACAAACCCCTCCAGTCCCAACAAACAGTCCTGGCAAGAGCACTAACCCGCGTGAACACGAACTACTGTAGGAAGAGGAGCATGATCAATTGCATTTTTTCAAATCCTAACCCTGGCATGCACCATACCACTTGACTTGATTAAATCAAGTCAGCACAAGCTTTTGCTATGTCTCATACATGCCTCTGAACTACTTTCTTTAATGAATTAACCACCCACAAACCAGCTTAATCTAGACAAAGTGAGCTTGGCTCTAAAGGCACTGCACTACAGACAAGAAAGCGTTGTGCAAAGGAGAAGTCTACCAGCAGAGTTCTCAGAGAACATGACTGACAGCTCTGCGCCTGCGGGCCTGACCCCCCCACCCCACCACAGACACACATCATCTCTCCAGGCCAGGTGACACGGCTAGAAACAAAACTGATGCTGTCCTGGATTACAGGACAGAAATGATGCCATTAGAACCACAGAAGGGTTTGGGTTGGAAGGGACCTTTCAAAGCCCACCCAGTCCAGCCCCCCTGCCAGGAGCAGGGACATCTCCAACCAGATCAGGTTGCTCAGAGCCCCGGCCAACCTGGCCTGGAATGTTTCCAGGGATGGGGCATCCACCGCCTCTCTGGGCGACCTGGGCCAGTGCTCCACCACCCTCAGGGTAAAAAATTTCTTCCTAATATCCAACCTAAATCTACCTCCCTCCATATTAAAACCGTCACCCCTCGTCCTGTCACCCCAGGCCCTGCTGAAGAGTCTCTCCCCATTTTCCTGCAGCCCCCTTTGGGCACTGGGAGCCGCTCTCAGCTCTCCCCGGAGCCTCCTCTTCTCCAGGCTGAACAGCCCCAGCTCTCCCAGCCTGGCCTCACAGCAGAGCTGCTCCAGCCCTCTCAGCATCTGCG
>WHYT01016340.1:50051-61027 GCA_009806455.1 Tetrax tetrax | reverse complement strand
GGAGAGGGGCGAGCCGCCGTCAGGCACCCGCGGCAGCGGCCAGCCCGCGCCTCGGGCCCCGCCGCCGCCGCCCGCCACACTCCACCGCGGCCTTACCCGGTGCCGCTGCCGCTGCCGAGAGCCGCCGAGGGGCGGGGAGCCCCCGCGGGGTCGCCAGGCGCCGCCACAGCAGCATGGCGGCAGCGGGGGGGGGGTGCGGGGGGGCTGCGCGCCGCTTCCGGCCGCGTCACGGCTCGCGCCGGAAGCGGAGGCCGGAGCGGGCAGCGGCGGAGGGCGCGGCGCGGCCGTGAGAGCGAGGTACGGGCGAGGCGCCGGCCCGCTCGGCTCCGGGCGGGGCCACGGCGGGGCTGGGGCTCCCGGGTCTCCCCGGGCCGCGGCCCGGCCCGGCCCGGCCCAGCCGAAGCGCTCACGCGGTGAAGTGGGCGCCGAGGGCCCTGGTGCGCGGCCCTGCGGGAGGCCGCGGCCGCCCCCGCCCCGTCCCGGGGAGCCGCCGTGCCGTGCCGTGCCGTGCCGTGCCGTGCCGTGCCGTGCCGTGCCGTGCCGTGCGCCCCCGCCCTGGCCTTGTGCTCTCGCAGGGCAGGCTCGCTGCCCTGCTGCTCGGCCTCCGAGGGCGGTGACGCCGGGAGCTGAAGAGCACGGGGTGAGGCCTTGAAGCAGCTCCCGGCGGCAGCAGCGCACACAGGGGCTTGCTGAGGGCAGACGGGACCGTCATCAAGGCACCGGCACTTCCTCCCTGTCTTTTCCTACGTGTCAGACGAGGAAACAAGCCTGAAAGCCTCCGGAGCCCCTGGCACTATGCTTAGGAGGGGCTCTGGAACATGCGAGCCTGCTCTGCTGCCCAGTCTGGTTATAGAAGTGGATTAGACAAAGCAGTAAATCTGTGTCGGTTTTTGTGCTCTCTTTTCTAGATGCCTGTGACCGTGGGCCCATATGGGCAATCGCAGCCCAGCTGCTTTGACAGAGTAAAGATGGGTTTCATGATGGGCTTTGCAGTGGGCATGGCAGCAGGAGCGCTGTTTGGCACTTTTTCCTGCCTCAGGTATGCCGAGGGTATGGCTTCTGTAACGCAGCGATAGCCAGAGAGGAATGCTCCGCTCTGGGGCTGGGAAGGGAGGCGTGGGTTTGGTCCCGTGTCATCACGTAGGTGAAACTTTGCCAGTGGCTCCGAGTTAGCCGTGGTTCGAGAGCCTGCTCTCAACCCTGCCCTCAAATGGGAAAGTCTGTCAGTGGTGAGGCGTCACCTCTGGGCCAGCTGCGTGCGAGGAGGTCATGTTGCACGGACCTTTTCCTGCCAGTTGTAAGGGAGGATTCGTTGGGAAACCGAGGCTGTGGAAGATCAGCTCCAGGAGGAGCTGGGTGAATTTTCCGTGCAGCCGTCTCCTTGCTCTAAAGCTCCCTGAGGTGCTCTGCAGGCTCCTGGGCATCTGCGTCGTGGTTGCTTTGGGCGTCCCATGGCTCTGCGCAGAGGCAATGACTGCACTGACTCCGAGTCTTAATTGCCAGAGCGTAGGCAGAGCTGTAGCTGGCACTGGCACAACCCTGCTGTGAATCAGAGGGGGACAATGTTCCACCCTCCCCCAGCGCTCCGTGGCACGCGGGCACAGAAACGAGCAGTGCTTGCTGTCCAAGTTCGCTCCTGTGCTGCTCGCTGACGGGTCTTCGCACACGCTGCCTGTGAAAAGGAGTTACTGAAAGAAGCTCTTTCGTCTTTTGCAGAGCTCTTTCTGCTCGAGGTTTTTAATCTGGGATTAAACGTGGGCAATGGTTTGGTACTGAGCCTAAAAGGAGGAAAAGGCACAAAGTCTAATCTGATAGGAGTTTTTAAAGTTTTCTGATCTCTCTCAGATCCTGGAGATATGTGTAAGTGGTGCAGTGCTAGCAGAAAACACAGCTCGAGGGTATTTAGAAGCAGCAGTGACAGAGGTTCTGTCGTACTTGAATGACACAGCTACGTTACTTCTGTTGTTCCATTTTTGAGGGAAAATCTCCATGTTTTAAAAATCAAGTGCATTAAATGCTTTAGACCCTACGATCTCCGCAGTGCTTAAAAGCCAAATATTACGAGAGCTTCCTGAGAAGGAACTTTTTTGTTTGTTTGTTTCATTCTGACCTCAGGTAAATGAGAACTGTGGAAGAGAACTGCCTCTGGACATCTCTAGGCCTTTCGAGTTTCTCTCCTGTTCAAAACACAGTGTCTGGGGTTAATAGGAAGTTAGTTTACAATATGGGTTTAAGTAGGTGGCATTAAAAAACACTGCCCCCGCAGCCAGACCCTTTTTATTCTCTGACAAGTCAAATACTTAGCACATTTTTTTTCCCCCCAAATGAAGGGTATTTGGGGCACTAGCAGGTGAATCTGTTCCTGCTGGTGGTGTGGCAAGAGGGCACAGCATCAGCTGGTACCACGGCAGGAAAAAATATCTTGGGCCGTTGGCGAGGGTCACTCAGGTGCCCCGTGCACAACAGCTCTGGTTTTGTTTGCTGTAGCTCAGGCGCGGGGCGCTGCAGCCCGTCCCCTTGCAGGTGCAGGAGGTATCGTTTTAAATTTAGAGTGAAGAGGACACATCTTGACTTGGGTGCTCCGGCAACCATTGGGTGGTTGTGTCAGATGTCTGCATGTCTGTTACCTGTCAGGCTTCAGCTTTTATATAATTCCTGTGTTTTTCTTTACCTCAGGATTGGCATGAGAGGACGAGAGCTGATGGGTGGAGTTGGCAAAACGATGATGCAGAGTGGTGGGACGTTTGGGACATTCATGGCTATTGGTATGGGAATCCGCTGCTAACCTGGAGCAGGGCTTTTATCCTGGAGTGTCCCCATCCAGCTGTTCCTCCTCTGTACCATAATAAAATCTTTAGATACCTGGGATTGAGAGGTCTTCATGAATGGTGAGGCACCATCCTCCTTGCTCTGCTGGTTGTAAATATGCTTGTCACCAAATTTCTACTTCCCTCCTATCCCTTCCTGCCATGGCAATGAGAATTAATAATCCTTTGTGCTACATTAAAGTTCCTGTTCCACGGGTGTAAGTGGAGCGCACGTGTTTCTCCTCTTTGTGCCTGGGCAGCTCACATTCCTGCCGCGTTGCCGTGGAGCTACTCCATTGCTCCGTTCCTGAGTCTAGGAGAGTTACTCTATGGTTAACTCACATCCGCCATTGCATTTCTCTCCTCTTGTCAGAACACGGGAGTTAGAACTCAGAACTGGGGCCAGCTCCAGGTGACGTGGGGCAAACACCCTCCCAGAGAGCCAGGGACCCCGGAAGGACCTGGACAGGTCCTTGTGCAGCTGAGGGCAAACGGCAGCAGCTCAGGCACCTTGCAGGCAGGCAGAGGAAACAGTCAGGGAACAGCACAGAACAGTTCAGCGATGCTACTAGAGCTGGACATCATTAAATAGCTGGAAAAATGGGAAACCACTCCTGTCACATGACAGCTAAAGATATTTGATGAGTCAGATGGATGACTTCAGCACAGCTGGGGGAGAGGTAACCTTGTCAGGCCATTCTGAAAGCTCTCCCCTCAGGACGGGCTGGGCTGTGCTGCGGTAGCGGCGCAGAAGAGCGCAGCTTGACTGCGCAGCCTCTCCCGCAGCTCTGGGGGTTGCAGCCTCACGCCCTTCGTGCAGCGAGGTGCGCTCTGCTGCACAGCCCTTCTGGGGTAGGGAAGGACAGAGCATCATCCGCCACGGTGGCACTGCCGGCAGTTGGACTGGGAAACGTTTAGATTAGTGTTCCAGTCTCCCATCTGTCTTTGGAAGCAAGGCTTATCTCTGCTTCTCCTTTACTTCTCTCGACGGAGAGGACAGGTTAGCAGCAGCAGAACCCGAACCAGCACCGATACAGCCTTTAACTGCTACAAGTGCTGTTTCTCCAGGCTGTAAGGGAGAAACAAATCTGCTGCCGCACAGCTCAGTAAACTCAGAGAGAGAAATGGTGCCAGTGACAACCAAGTCCAAGCAACACAGCTGCTCTGGAGCAGCTCCAGTTTTACTCCAGCTGGCAGCGGTGGATTGATACTGGCAACTGCCATAAGGTGAAGCAGAAGTCGAGAGCAGCGTTGCTTGGCTTTCTTCAGCTGTGCCACGTACTCCTCTGACAGTCCTGGCTCCTCGTACCACCCCCAGTCCCGTGTCTTCCCCACAGGTCTCTTGCCATACTACAGCTCAGCCGCTGCGCACACCCTGAATGGCAGTGCCCAAGGCACTGGAGAGAGGTCACCACCACACGCTGGCTGAGAGCGTGGGCAGCATCGCTGCCTGGCCCATTTTCCCCCAGCTGGGAGGAACGCATACACCTTTGTCAAACACAGCGTGTATCAGCCAGGGGTTAAACGTGGCCGGGGCGCCGAGAGGGAAACCCACTTGGGCAGGCTTCCCTGCAGAAACCAGACTGAAAGCCAAGTAAGCTAGAGTGCACCCTCAGCAAGTTCACCTGTGTGGTGCCGTCGACACGCTGGAGGGGAGGGATGCCATCCAGGGGGACCTGGACAGGCTGGAGAGGTGGGCCCGTGCCAACCTCATGGAGTTCAACCAGGCCAAGGGCAAGGTCCTGCACCTGGGTCGGGGCAATCCCAGGCACAAATCCAGGCTGGGTGGGGAATGGATGGAGAGCAGCCCTGAGGAGAAGGACTTGGGGGTGCTGGTGGATGAGAAGCTCAACGTGAGCCGGCAATGTGCGCTTGCAGCCCAGAAACCAACCCCATCCTGGGCTGCATCCCCAGCAGCGTGGGCAGCAGGGCGAGGGAGGGGATTCTGCCCCTCTG
Source organism: Tetrax tetrax (assembly GCA_009806455.1). Lineage (NCBI taxonomy): Eukaryota > Metazoa > Chordata > Aves > Otidiformes > Otididae > Tetrax > Tetrax tetrax. The sequence continues at coordinate 56,264 of WHYT01016340.1, read as the reverse complement.
CTCCGCTCTGCTGAGACCCCCCTGCAGCGCTGCGTCCAGCTCTGGAGCCCCCAACATCAGAAGGCCGTGGAGCTGTTGGAGAGGGTCCAGAGGAGGCCACGCAGATGCTGAGAGGGCTGGAGCAGCTCTGCGGTGAGGCCAGGCTGGGAGAGCTGGGGCTGTTCAGCCTGGAGAAGAGGAGGCTCCGGGGAGAGCTGAGAGCGGCTCCCAGTGCCCAAAGGGGGCTGCAGGGAAGGTGGGGAGAGACTCTTCAGCAGGGCCTGTTGTGACAGGACAAGGGGTGATGGTTTCAAAATAGAGGGAGGCAGAGTCAGACTTGATAGAAGGAAGGAATTTTTTACGCTGAGGGTGGTGGAGCACTGTCCCAGGTTGCCCAGAGAGGCGGTGGGTGCCCCATCCCTGGAAACATTCCAGGCCAGGTTGGCCGGGGCTCTGAGCAACCTGATCTGGTTGGAGATGTCCCTGCTCCTGGCAGGGGGGTTGGACTGGGTCGCCTTTAACGGTCCCTTCCAACCCAAACTATTCTTTTCCATGATTCTAAGTTACTCCTACACCCCCCCGCCCCCCGATTCACAACCATTTCTGAAAGACGGGGTGGAGGTGGGCGGGGAATGAGTACAGAGCAGGCGTGAGAACGCTGTCCACTGCCTGCGCAGTGAGAAACCCACAGGCTCTTAGAACCACAGCAGCAGGACATGGAGGATTCAAAACAGCACTTTCTCCTGGAGCGGTGGTATTCCGAACACCTCCCGTTTCAAAGCATCTCTCACTCACCTCCAGTCTGCAGCAGACACTGCTTAAGTCACATCAGGAACACGGAGAAATGAAGCGTCATGAAGGCCTTTTTAAGAGAATTTTATTTGAGTGGTTCTTACAAAGATTGTTGCAATATGAAAGTCTTTGATAGAAATATCAAGCTGTCTTGTCAAACACACTGAAGTAACCCAAAATATATTTCAGAGCTCACAGAGCTTAAAAAGAGCAAAGATTATATGCAACCAGAACAAAACACGTTTCTGTATTTCCTACTGTTTTTTAGACTCTGCTGGAATCTTTCAACTGTCCCACACTGCATACATAGAAACTTATCTGGAAATGCAGAGATAGTTTTGTTTGGAAACTTAGACACACCTCACACAGTATTTACAAAGAAACTTTTACAGATACATTAATCAAAAGTTACCATCAAGAAATAAAACCCTTCAATCCTTCTATTCTTACCAATTATTCAGCACAAAGCAAGCTGAGTGGCTGTCCAGAGTCAGCTTTCAGTAGCCTTTTGAGTTTTCCATTTATACAAAACACTAAATATGTCCCTTCATAAAGTCTATCTCTGATATTAACCTTGAGCAGATCACCTACATTTAGTGAAATGTAAAATGTAATTGCTGCATTAAAAGAAAGGCTTGTGAAACATTAAAAATCTCATTATGTCCCATCTGCCTTTTACAGAGAACTTGTTTTCTATGAGCTACTTCTCAGTTCCTACAGATCACCTTAGTAAATGTACAAGAATTACAAGGCAGAACAAGAAGTCAACAGCTTTGTATACAGTGGAAATGCTAGTTACGGAGAATGAACACACTGCATTTCTGCTTACTTCATTTTATTTTTAAAGGTAGCAGGAAGTGTACACAAAATGACATTAAATCCTTTCCTTTAGTTTTATCTAAATAAAAGATAACTCAATCTTCCTCCAAAAAATAACTATGTACAAAACTGACTAAATCCATCTTCATCGTCGAACAGGAACCAGTAGTTGGGTTGCAGTCATCGAATCTGGGAAAAGGCTATGGTACGTTGGAAGAGGTACATACGCTGCCGTAATCATTTTACCTAATCAAAAGATTGTTTAAAATTGAAGAGTTAAAAACAACCCCTCCAGTATTTGGTCATTTCTGCAATGAATGACTAAATGTAGGTCTCTGAAATGCACTCACCTGCAAACCACCTCCCGTGCAATGCATTGACGGCTGCGATGGCAGCAGCAATCGAAGGACATTTGACGTACACATTGCCCTGGAACACAGAAACGTCACAGTCCGTGAGATGCTCAGAAAGCCCCACACCAGCTGTCCTCACCGCACCTCCTCGGCGTGGTTGTGAGGAGGCAAACCTGCCTTGCTGCGCTTCTACTGCTCTCGACCAACAATGCAGAACACGCATGAGAAAACGGAGCAGTGAACAGGTTTTTACAGACATACGTCGCCATACTGGAACAGTTATCTTAACACGAAACTTCCCTAAACAGGATTTTGCAAAACCCAGACCAAATGTGAGCTTCATCTGAAATCAACAAGTGATGGATTGCTTACTTGCTCATGATCACCCTTCAAAGAGTATCTACTGGCTCTTCATTACCAACCCCACACAAGGCTGCAGGCTAGCTATCAAGTTCTGTACATCACTGCCTTCAACCACAAACGCTGAACTAGACTGCAAGTTCAGAGTCTGGTTTTCAAAGGGATTAAGTGCTCCCCATTCCCTGGGCCAGGAATGATTTCCAGCACCTCAAGGATGACTGGTACTGCAAAAACTACTCCATGAACCTCTGCCTGTGCCTCTCTATGCAAACAAGGACTGAGACAAGGGAAAAAGGGAAAAACCACCACAAGAAGGCAGGAAGGGCCGAAGAGGTTCTCCAACACGAACGACAGACTGATCTTTCAGCTTTGCCAGAGATACCTGAAGTTTTCTATCTGCAGATTAAGCACTAACCTGGCCTAGTCTAGGGTACGCAATATTCACATTCAACAACTGCAAGACACAGATGCCCACAGTAACGTGCATGCGTTTTTCTGGCTGCCTACTTAAAAACTGAATACTACCAGGAACGCTTGAACCAGATCAGATTCTAACTGAAGCATATTTTATAGGAAAATAATATATTAAGAAACAGAATCCAGCCTTTCCTTTAACAGCCTTTGTGTCCTGGTTTCCGCAGGCTAAACCACCACACTTTGCCAGCCTGTATTAACTCTTCCCACTGGGATCTAACTCATTCCTTCTCAGGAGGGAAAGGTGAGATCGGGGGTGACGTTTAAGGCGCTAAGCAATTAACACACACAGTTCTGTTTTCAGCCTCTCCCTACATGGTATCCAAGCTGCTTAACCCCTGCAGTGAGACACAGCAACACAAAGCTTTAGTTTGCCCTCACACAGCCCAGCGCGCCCACGTGCTCAGCTGGGACTGCAGTATGTTCAGCCACAACAAATCACACCTTCAGGGCTGACTGCTGACAGCCCTTGGCCTGGGCAGACTAGCTGGCTGGAAAGAGCCCAGAGGAGAGGAAAACACTTAAAAGATAACATGACCAGAATCTAAGCCTGGGAAACAGAACAGCACAGTGGAAATTTATGTTCGGATACAGTATTTTTAAATATCAGTGGGTATTTTTGTATCTGGGCCTTCACTGTGCTACTGTGACAAAATGGTTTTCACTAACAAGCTAACTCATTATACAGTAGCTGTAGTCTTTTCTTTTAAATCCACTTGCTATTGTGAACCTGATTTGTAGCTCCATGCGCTCAGAACCCACGCAAAGTATGTTGAAGGACATGGTGTTTTTCGCAGGTTTGTGTGTTGGGGTGGTCTTTTTGTTGTTTTTATTCCCCCCTCCCCATCTGTTGAACGACACTTTGTTTCCCCTAAGACACTAATAGATTAATGTATTGTGGGAAGGGTTTCTACCTCCCATCAACCCAGTAGTCCAACACAGCAGTGATCCTGAAGACTAAAAAAAATGCTAGGAAAGACTGGATGTTGTTCTATGTACTAGACCGCAGCTCCTCTCTAACCTATCGTCTCAGTAATCCACATGAAAGGGTTTCAGGCGAACAGTGACAAAGGTTTGAGAGTGCCACACACACTGCCAGGGCAGAGCAGTCCCACCTAAGCAATGCTGACAGGGACAGCAGCGTAGGCTTCAGCCTCGCACAACGGAACGGAACAGAACAGGGCACTTCCAGGGTCTGATGGCTACGAACGCGAGGAGTTCTTCCCCTGACAGCTAGAAATTCATCTGACTACGAGAGTGTTTGAGAACTGTACTTCAGTTTGTGCTGTGAATTCTACATAAAAAGGGTTCCAAGAAGGCCAAATCTCTTCACAGACTTCCCACAGTTTATAAGCCAAGAGCTGAATTGCACAGGAAGAGATAACCAGCCTGGGGATCGTGTAAACAAAGTGAACATAGGAGAAAAATGCCTTTTTAAGATGCAGGCTTAGAGTCTCTCGAACAGGCATTAGCCTGTAATTAAGTCTGCATCAGTAACCTTTTTCTTCTCCCCATTGTAACTCCAGGAACCCCTCCTGCGCTACACGACTAACATTACTAGTGTCATGTTACACAGTTCCCAAGCACGGGATTCAGCTGCAGGTGTCAAGTCTGCTGGAGCAGAGTGTCCTTTGTGCTAAAGTCTGTATTCTCTAGAAACAGAGGAAACTCAAAGTCCCTGGCTTTTGGGAAACAACAAATGCCAGAACTAAAGATGTCACCACCATTCAGTCCGTACTTCCACAGTAACTTCGGCTGTGCAGATCTGTCAGAGCGGAGCGCAGCACCAGAACACTGCTCTCATACTTGCATTTGGTTTACACAGTAACACACAGCAGGAGGGAACCACCTACATTCTGCAAAAACTGCAAATAACTTCAAGAAGTTTAGACTCAGTTTAGGCGGGGAAAAAAAAAAATAAATAAATACGTATTTTAATGCTCCCTCTGCACACCACAAAGCAACAAAATGAAAACCTACTCAGTGTCTCCTTGGAACCAGACATACCTGAGCTGAGTTTTTGTCTACATAGATGTGGATAACTCCTCCGTGTTTGTTACATTCCTCAATCACATCGTCTTTAATTTCTGTATCCCAGCCAGCTTCTTCTTCACTGTAGGAGGCAGAAGAACAACAGGACAGAGATGGAACTGTTATCACTCAAACAAAATCAGCCCCAAAACCCATAAAAAAACCCCTCTGCAACATTCTGATTCCTTTCTCAGATGTTAAAGTGTTCTCATTTGGGGGGTGGGGCTACAGCAGCAGCTTCTGCAAGAAGCTGCTGGAAGTCTCCCCTTTATCCAGTGGACTCGGCCAGCTCTAGGATGGACCTGCTACTGGCAAGGACCAAGCTAATCAGTGATAATGTAACACCTCCATGATAACATATTTTAGAGGGAAAAAAAAAACAAACAAACAAAAAAAAAAAAAAAAAACACAAAAAAAACCAAACCAAACATGAAGAAGCAGAAGCAGGCAGAGAGGGGGAGGCAGGAGTCTTGCAGCCCTCACCCTCTGGCCTCCCTCTGACGGCCGTCTGGGCTCAACTCGGCCCGGCCGCAAGAAGTGGAGAGATGAGATGTGAAGAGATCCTGAGAGGCAGCTGCCAGCCTGTTGTGAAAAATTTCTTGTGAGAGGAACGGCTGCAGATGCCAAGGACAGTGAAGAAGGAGGGGGAGCAGTAATGCGGCTCCTGGCCAGAATGCCCCTGCAGCCCGTGGTGAGGCCGGCTGTGCCCCTGCAGCCCACGGAGGAGCAGAGATCCCCCCGCAGCCCGGGGAGGACCCCACGCCGGGGCAGGCGGGTGCCTGAAGGAGGCTGTGGCCTGTGGAGGCCCCGCTGGGGCAGCCGTTCTGGTAAAACAACGTGTGATGAACTGACCGTAACCCCCATTCCCTCTTCCGCCTGTGCCACTTGAGCGGGGAAAGGATGCAGAGATAACTGAAATGAAGTTAAGCCCAGGAAAAGGGAGAGGTGCGGGGAAGTTGGTTTTGTTCTCTTCCTTATTATTCTGCTTTGGTTTTATTAATAATAACTTGAAGTAGTTTTCCCCAGTTCAGTCTTTTTCACCCCTAAAGGTAACCTGAATAATCTCTCCCTGTGCTTATCTCAAACGTAAAGCTTTTTATTCTATTTTCTCGCCTCCGTTCTCTCAGGAGCTGGGGAGAGTCAAGTGAAGAACTGCGTAGCTTGGTCCTGAGCGAGGCTAAACTACGACATCATCAACAAATGCCAAAGAGACAATGATAAATCACTTACGTTTGAGGATTAAACATGTTGGAAAGCTGGAAGCACTGTGTTGCAAGTGGTTGTACAGAAGCAGCTGCAGCCAGAACTGTTGTAATGGAAAAACACCAACAACAAATCTAAGAACCTGTTATGCACAGCTCCAATTTAAATATCTAATCTTTAAAATCCACACAGTCAGCAACAG
>WHYT01016340.1:27944-38663 GCA_009806455.1 Tetrax tetrax | reverse complement strand
GTAACCTGAATAATCTCTCCCTGTGCTTATCTCAAACGTAAAGCTTTTTATTCTATTTTCTCGCCTCCGTTCTCTCAGGAGCTGGGGAGAGTCAAGTGAAGAACTGCGTAGCTTGGTCCTGAGCGAGGCTAAACTACGACATCATCAACAAATGCCAAAGAGACAATGATAAATCACTTACGTTTGAGGATTAAACATGTTGGAAAGCTGGAAGCACTGTGTTGCAAGTGGTTGTACAGAAGCAGCTGCAGCCAGAACTGTTGTAATGGAAAAACACCAACAACAAATCTAAGAACCTGTTATGCACAGCTCCAATTTAAATATCTAATCTTTAAAATCCACACAGTCAGCAACAGTTCTAATTAAACAGAAAATTGAAGGCAGGAAAGCAAAATTCCTAACTAGACACTGCCTACAATAGAGAAGTTTTAAATAGATCAACACGGAAAATACCGGCTAAGCTACAGTTGAAGCTGAAAAGTCAAAAGACAACCCTGTACACCGATTTTGGCAGATTTTCAATTTAAACATTGAATGCAGATACATGCATCTTCATATGCATCTAAAAATTCTGCCTGGCTGTATGCCAGCAGAAATTTGAATTTTTTCTCCTCATGAAAGCCAAGCAGCAGCTCAGGATGGAGCGGCACCATCCCACGTGACTTCACAGGAAGTGACAGACATCTTTGAGAATCCTCAAAAATTTATTTTAAGCATGGTGAATTATCCTTCAGAAAAGTATATCCATACTTTTGTTCCTTGGAAACACATAATGTAGGAAGGATTTGAGAAGTAAATTTATAATCATTTTAACTAGATTAGATCTATACTCTTTCCCAGTAGCTATGAAATTATTATGCGTTATTTATTGTTGCTCATCATCACAGCACATCTTACTAAATACAAACACTGTCCTATACCCACCCATTTTCTAGGACTAATACATGGCTGGGGAAGTTACCAACACTGGAGAAACGTTACAAAGAAAAGGCCAAGTGTTTAACGTACGTTCTGTTATTTTCAGTCAACAATCAGTACAGAGTACCATTCCTACAGACACTAACACACCACCATCTCTCAGGCTGCTGGCAAACTGTACACTACAAGCATTTAACTTATACATATCTGCAACAAAACCTACTAGTGACAAGTTGTATTAAATGCTAGTTTACCTTCATTCTGCTGAGATAGTCTTGTTTGCAAATCTAAAGAAAAATATACAGAAGTTAGTTAGTACGCTTGCTAGCATTATTGTATCGTTACCTGCCAGCCAGGTTGTTTAGTTTGTATTTTTGTGGTTAAGACCTCGTTCAGGTACCTCAACCCACTCTCACTGTTCCTCTCTAGTTGTGAGTAGTTTCACTCATTTCAGGTTCTCAGCTGGAATATTCTGTACAAAGGTAAGCGTATTTCAAAGAGAAATAATACCTTAAGAGGAAAGACATGACCATGTGCTGTAATTCAATGTATTGTATCATATCATATCACGCCTTTGCTGTGCTTGAACTCTTTGTAAGATGTATTTTTGTTCCATGAGAAAACAGTTACCGCAATTCTTACAAGCATTAGACGTTTGGAATCTTTACTAACAGAAATCATTCAAGCACACAGTTATCCAGATGTGACATTCCGAAAGAGTTATCAAATTTAATTTCAAGTAGAAAAAGGCAATATCTCACCTGTTATATTTTCATATAAATGTCATAATGACAGAAGTTACTTCGGTATTTTTCAAACTGAAAACATATTCAAGTGTTCAGAACGTTTACTTTGCCAAGACAACACTAATTACTTGTTTATAATATATAGCTGTCCGAATGTGAAGTAATGGGAGCAGACAAATGCAGACTTTCTAACCATTTTTAAGTATGTGACTCCAATACACGACGTCTTTAAACCAAAAGGAAACTTCAGAATGCGAGAGAAGTAAGCATACAGCCCTTCACTTATGTTCTTATTTAACTCATACAGGCACCAGGAGTTAGAAGACTAAAGTTAACAGTCATATTAATTCACTTGTTTAGAAAACAGTCAGCTTCCAAGCTGACTTGGAAATGCCTGAAGGAATCAGGTATTGGTATGCCTTTTCCCTTTCCAGTAAGCCCTCCTCTACAACTGCGGGGGACCAACAGGAGGGAATTTTTTTTTGCTCTAGGTATGAGGCAGCAAGACCCCCAGAGCCAAGTCTCCCTCAAGTGCCTTCCCAAGTGCCTTCCACAGAAGAACAGATTCTGGGAACCATATTGAAACGTAAGAGATGGAAGGAGCAAGCTCTGAAGGCTGAGCTGTAGTAAGAATTGGCTACATTTAGCACAGTTTTCACCTGGATCTGAACGTAAAGAAATCCTCAGCGTCACAGAGAAATATAATGGGGAAGACTGTTTAGCCTGAATTCTCTACAGAAACTGCATGGATTTGGCCAAATCTATAACTAATTACCTCGTTAATTACTACCCAGTTGTTGTTTATTTTTTGGTTTTTTTTTAAAACAAATGTGTTAAAAAAAATAAACCTCCAAATGTCCCAAATCACTCCAGTTAGATGAGGACAGGGACTTCTCCCTCTGCAATTCTGACAGAATTGCAACAAGTTTCGTAGTACCTACCACCTCTGAACCATAACGCATGGTCTGCCAAATCTCTCTCTAACTAATTTTCTTGTGGCTCATGATTGAAAAATGGTCCTCTCACTTCCAAGTTCACTCAAAATTTAGAAATTCATGGTCACCCTTGACTGTGAACTGTTATTTCTCCCTACGTTTAAACAGTATGCAGAAACTGAATTTAATACATCTGTCAAGTTAAGATCAAAGTAACTTTTTCAGTATGTTCTGTACATATATCCTGTAAGAGCAGGAAGTTCAGCACGACTAAAAAGTGCACATTCAGTTTAGAGAAAGCAGAAATACAGAAGTAGCTATCAAAGCATTTTCTGTCTTAATACAAAATGAAGTTGCACGTTTATTTTAAAACACAGCTAGCTCTAAATAAACAAAAGCCTGCCAAGTATTCTCCAGTTTTCCAAGAGAACAGCAGATGAAATAAATGTCCTGAATGATAACACCTATTCCTCTCTCTATTGCAGCACACTATCTCAGTCTTTTTCATAAACTGATAGTTCCTTTCCAAAAGTAAGGAATGCTTTGTTTTGTCCCACAAAGCATTAGAAGAATGTTCTATGGCCTCATAGTTATTTTGTTTCAGATTTTCAGACAAATTTAATGGAGAACAGAAAGTACACAGCTACAACTGTTTAGCTTAAATTCTTTTTCCTTCTAGATTTTTCTCCATGGGAATAATGTCCAAGTTCTCAAGTTCCCCCATAAAACTAATTCTTTAGCTTCCCTATTCTAGTTTGATTCAATCCATCTTGAACATGGGTTGACCGGTAACGAATGTGTACGTTACGTCTCAGATGCTGAAGTATGTACCTCCAGGAACACAGCTGCCCTTTCAGAAATCTATCACACTGACAGTTCATATTCACTCACTGATAAACTGGAGTATCCAAATATTTTCCTCCTCCTTGGCCATCTTTCACTGCTAAGCTCCCAGGCTATAGGGAAGTTGAAACTAGAACTTGTTTCAACCCTGAACAGGTGAACAACATACACCACCCTGGGGGTCCCTTATTGGCAGCACCTCTGTATCTACTCACCTCACTCCTACTCTTGCTGACTACTGTTATTCATGTAATTCATGCAATTACTACACAAGAGCAGCCCAACGCTTGAACTTGGGCTTCAACAACAGTCTCTAACTTTCCCAGCTTTCACCTGAAAAACAATCCCTTTCTTTGAATCAGCTTCTTTACACACCTTGTACTCCCTGTACCATCTACTTCTCTAGTTTAACTTCCAAATGACGTAAGTCAAAAGTTCAAAGAGTTGAGTTCTACTACTGCTCCTCTGTCTAGGAAAGTCAGTTCTATTAAAGACTGTTAGTCTTTAAATGCAGTTTCTCTAAAAGTACGCTATATTTTAATAATATTCTCCAGTACGACAACTTTAGTACAACTTTTGAAGGAGAGAAGTGAAGTCAGAGTAACAAGACTAGGAACTGGCTGGATTATGATGTTCTTCCTTCCTTTTAAGCGTAGGCCATTCCGAATCAGATGTTCCAGCTATATATTGTATCGCAGACATTTATTGACTGTATCAGATTTTTCTTACTACTCCAAAGTTTTCTTACTACTCCAAAGTGAGGATGTTCAGCTCTTACATTGGTTCTACCTTGTGACTAATTTTATTTTTTTTTTTTTAACCTATATTTCTAGCTTACCTTCCTCAAATTCCAAACTATGGCCTATGTCCCCACTACAGAGGCAATTAGATTCTTCTGAAAAATCTTGGGAATATTTTTTCATTCAACCTCAGCCCCAACTTCCTTTTTTTCTCTTTAAAAGCTGGTAAATCTTCATCTATGCTTTCATGTCTTTTATAAGGTCTACCTCAATATGACTATTGGCAGATAATTCTCATTTCATCGATTTCCCAAACTAAAAATATTGTTTTGTTATCAGTCCTTTTTCTTTCATAGCCTCTGTGCTTATTCCTGATTTCTTCTGAGGTAGTTATCACCCAGTTTGGTGTGGAGCCCATGTCTAACAGGACTGGTTCTTCTTTCTGTGGAATACAGATCCAATATAGCATTAGCAATTTGGAACTGAAAAAAACTTTTACATCCTGCCTGTTCAAACACGCAAGTTCCTTAGACCAGATGACGTTACTGCCTTGTGTCTTCAATCACTGCTTTTGAAATCAGAAGCCTTAGTGACAGGCCTAAGTGACAGATTTTGTTTATCCTTCCATTTTAACTTGATCAACCCATGATCTCTCAAGTCAATGGTCATGTCCATTCTCATCCGTAACATCTTCATTACTTACCAAATTGAGTTTAAAATAGCATCCCCTCTTCGTGAGTCAGTGAGTGTTTGATGAAGAAATTTGTCGGATATCACATCCAGGAATATCTGGGCCCCACCATTATTACTAGCAATTCTTCTCCAATCTGTATCAGGGAAGTTAAAGTCTCCCATAATGATATAATTCCTGGTAGTAATTTTCTCTAGCAAGAGTAAAGAGATCTTTAATCCATAACCAAATGTCACTTTGGGGATAGCTCATGACTCTACGGTAGTAAAAAGCTTTATCTTTTTCCAAAGTTACTTAAGTTGCACATGTCTGCATTATTCCTTTTATACAATACAAGTGGAATAAACAATGCTGCTCCTACCACTTTCATTTCTACAGTTACTAAACATGCACATTCTTCAAAAACCTGTATTCAGCTTATCATTTATTATTCCACAGCCATGTTGTCTCATACCGATTCCACGCTATCTTAACAGTTCACCTGTGTCAGACATCTTTGGCCATGTGCCTGATTTGAAGAGTCTGGGTTTCATCAGCTTGTTTGTTTCAAATATGGGGGTGGGGAAGAGACCTGTGTTCTCTGAAACTATTGCTCTCATTTCTCATTGACCACACTTGTTTCTAAGCAAGACTGTCACATCACTTTATCACCTACATTAAAGGTGATCTAATTTTAGTGGTATCACCTTTCCTTCTCTTTCTGCACTAGATATGCTTCTTTCGTCTCGAATAGAGCAACAGCTTTATTCCTCAATCTGTGTTTTTCTTTCACTAGCCAGTTCCTTCTCTTTCCAAGGGTGTATCTACAGAAAGACCCTATTACATTCTTTTAGCAACTGTCTACAGTTTTGTGTTTATGCTCTTCTCAAAACTGCACCTGAACTTCAGTGACATGATCCAGGTGTACCTTAAGTCTGAATCGCTTTGGTCACAAACTCTGCTGGAAGACAAATAAAACAATGCCACATCTTCTTTCTTCATTTCCTGACACTTTCCACACCCTCCAGCATCTAGTTACTTCTGACATTCAAGTTCTTTTCTACTGCTATGACAGTCTCACACCTTGTGTCCTTGTATTAATAAAAAAATAATAGTAAGAAATTGCACTCTGCATATTTCTAATCTCCTGCAGGAGGTTGCTCACTGCTCCAGTTCTGAAGCCCTCTTAAACAGTTTGGTGTTTAGGCCAGCTGCGAACTGGCAGCAATCCTACCCTTAGCCTCAGTCCCTGTCTGAACAAAACGAAGTCTCAGTAACATCTGCAACATACTCAGTTGCAGAATGCACAAACTACATCCAGTTCCAAGCAACACACAAATTCCCTGGCATACAGTGTCCTTCCACACCAGGACATACACTACAAAAACCTCACACTACTTTAGTCTTAGTTACTGTGACCCCCATGAAGGCCTCATAACCTTCTTGGCCCTGGTACGGCTCTGCCTCTTCAGAAAGTCAATCCCCTTCCCAGTTATGAGCCTGCCATTAACAGTCAACACGCTGCAGTAGAACATGCAAGTCCCCGTTATCACAGGGAATAGTAAAGATAAGGAGATGAAGGCTTGGGATGAATTAAGTGAACTACAACAGATTTGCCAAAAATGATGCAAACTGAATCACGCCCAAAGCTGTCGTATACCGTCACTGCTTATTTGGTCATGGATTTTCAACATTTTACAGTTTGCAAAGTGATCTGCAATACCTATGTTCTCATTTTTCAAGATCACTTGTCTCAAAGTTATAAAGCATAAAGTATTTTTGAAAAGTAAATAGGTCATCATTTCTTACCTGCCACAGCTCCAAATGCCAAAGATCCGCTCATCTGCAGAGCCTGCTGTGCGGCCGGGGGAATCTGCAAACCAGTGCCTAGAACAGAATATGAACACACCTTGTAGCAAGCACTTTTCACTCAGTTAGGGATGCAGTAACGGAAGTATCACAAATCTCACTATTGTCAAAAGCTTAAAAATACACTCCACGGAGTATTATGCTAAACACATTGAATGGTATTAACTCAAATTCCATGAATTTCTGTATTTTCACACATTTGCTATTAATCATCGCACATACCTTCTGCAAGTCTTGCCATCAACTGAAGGCGACCAGTTGTTCCCAAGTCAATTCCAGTCCGTTCCAATTCATCACTGTCCAAAAAGGAACTAGCACTGGAAGCATCAGTGCGCTCAGTTACATGTCCAACTTTCATCGGCCTGCCAGCCAGCTCAAATCCATTGAGTTGTTCCAAGGCCTTTTTGGCACACTCAGAGTCTGAGAACTGGAGATTGGAAAAATGCAGTTCAGTAATACAGCCTGCAGCATTCAGCAACACCTCTACTGTATGGAACATCCACAGTTATATAAACACGTGGAACACTACATTAAAGATAACAACAGCTACAAGTTAAGTTCAACGTGATCCCTATTTTACATTTAAACCAGATACACACAAGTTTGGATATTTACTTTCTCATATTTAGGTAAGAATATATTTAAATATACATTATTATTGAAGGTAGAGTACTAGAGATATTGCAACCAACGTAAGTCATGACTGTAGTTCTCTCTCAACACTCCCCAAGAATGACAGTCATTTCCTTTGTAACCTTTTAACTGGCATGCATTTACTGGCTATTCCTAACAGATGTTCTGCTTTATGCTGGGTACTGTTAAATTAAATATAAAATATTTTGTCACAGTTAAAACTACCAAGTATTAGCTACATAGTTAGTTTGGTTTCATTTGTCTCTAAGTGCCAGAGGTTCCACTGAGACTTTTTTTTTCCACTGACAAATTGCTAAGTGAGATCATTTTGGGAACTTGGGTTTCTTGACTATCTGAGGGTAAAGACGTTTTCAACTCAAAGTTTAGCCTCTAAAATCTTATTTCTCCCAAAAAGCTAAAATTCAATTATTTGCATAGCAGTGTGAAAATGCCAGTATTTTGCCTGCAGAAGACAGCACTGCTTTAGCAGGCACTGACCACAAAGTATATTATCCCATTCTAAACATGTGCATTGTTCAACCACAATACCCACACAGATCTGGTAGAAACATCCAAAAAGGCCACCGCTACATGTCCCGCAATGTGACATTTCTAAGATGAGACTTTGCAGAGATTGCTGAGTAAGCTATACTACTACGTGGGAAGGTTGCACTCAGAAATCGTGTAAGTCTGGCAATTCTAGACATACCGTAATAAATCCATATCCTTTTGAGCGTCCAGTTTCACTATCCATCATCAGCTGAATGCTTTCAATCTAAAAATAAGAATAAAGCTATTTATTAGCAGACATTTTGGAACAAATCACAAGATGCGAAAACAAAATCTGAGTACAGCCTTGCCAAATATACATTGTGAAACCACTTTTTAAAAAAAAAATCAGTTCCTCATTTCTTCCTCGAGTCAAAAATCAGCATGCAGGCAGCCAGATACATACTTCAATACTAAAACAGAATGCAGGAAAACACAAGGGTCATGTACAATTTATTCTTTAAGATGAGTCTGGTCTCAGGCAGTGGCTTGGTCCTGATGCAGCAGACTATGAGCACGTAGACATCATCAAATCGTAACTAAAACACTACAGCCATGGCATCTCATATGCTGAGAAACTCCATTTTACAAGAAAAGAAAAGCAGTTTGCATTATTTGACCAGGAGCTTTAAGAAAAAGGTGTCTATTTTAAATAATTATTTAGTATACAAGAACTCCTACAAGTTCACAGTTACTGAACTTTGTAAGTCATCCATGAGCCATAAAATAGCGTTGGTAAGACACTCCAACACAGAAGTAAGAGGAAGAATCAAGTTTAAGACTGGAGTACAGCGAATCAGGAGCAGGAAAAACCTTCACAGCTTCACGTGCAAGCCCCCTAACTACATTAATCCTACTGCCAGACCTCAAGAGAAGACAGAACAAGAAGAGCCACGTGGATTAAATGTAATCAATTGCTGCAATTTTCTACACTTCTGCACAACTGAATTAAAAGATGCACATACTGAATCTGAATAAAGCATCTGAAAAGCACTGTTACAGGATGTATGTAGAGTTAATATCCAAAGATAGTATGAACAAACATCCGTGGACT
This sequence comes from Tetrax tetrax, assembly GCA_009806455.1. Classification (NCBI taxonomy): domain Eukaryota; kingdom Metazoa; phylum Chordata; class Aves; order Otidiformes; family Otididae; genus Tetrax; species Tetrax tetrax. The sequence continues at coordinate 29,706 of WHYT01016340.1, read as the reverse complement.
GGGTATTTTCTTTTCCATTAAGCAGCACAATAAGTATATTACTTCTCCTCTATCTAATCACGCTATATGCATGCTATCGTCGTTAGCACAGTAGGGCTAGCATTTACTATGATTCCACTGAAACTTCACATTCTATCTGCTCACTTCCGTAACTCTCTACAAAAACATATTACCATGCCACAAACTGGGGCCAAGGGATCAGGAGTGAAAAGGGGCCTGTGTCAGAGCTGCACGGGACATACTGCTAGCTCACAGTAGCAGCATGAGGTCAAACTTCAGCAAGAAGCTCAAAAACAGATGGAACTACTACATTCAGACTAAAGAAAACTCAGCTCTGATTCTGTGCCTTGTGCTTTAACCTGTGAAAGGGGGCCCCCTTCACTATCACGTGGCAGGGAAGATATTCACAAATCGCAGAAGCAGGATATAGTACAGGATTTTTTTGTTTGGTTTTTGTTTTGTTATTTTAAGTACTCACTGAATTCTCAGCTTTCTTTCATAAGACCTGCCTTTCAAAATCACTGGATCACATCACAAATCAAGATTCTCATTTGTTCTCCAATACTAACTATGTAAAGCCTTCTGGATGTAGAGGCACAGACGAGCAAGAACAATAAACAAGATGTTTTGTAAGTATAAAGTTGAATCATTTCCGGAAGCTGCAAGTGCTCTAGAATTAATCAGGTTTTTCAGGTAAACTGCCATAGCACGACATTGCAAATTAAAATTTACCCTGCCAAATGGCTCAAAAATTCCTCGAAGCATATCTTCAGTTATGTTGAAGTGTAATGATCCCACATAGAGCCTCATAGGCCCAGCACTGCCCTTCTGCAGGTTATTCGCCATTGCTGCTGCTCTGTTTTTCTCTGCCTAAGGGGAAGAAAAAAAAAAAAAAAAAAAAAATAAAATCACTCACTTCTGTAAGAATTTAATAAAAAAAACCTAACATAAGCAGTATACATATACCAGATTCATCAAAAAATATAAGCTGTTCTATAATCTGCACACTCTCTATTGGACTTTAATTTAAAACCTACAAAATCCAAGACCTGAACCAAGTAGAGAGGCAGAGTTTCCAAAAGCCTTCAAATTGAACAACTTCATGCAGAATTCTGGCTTGTATCTAGTAAATTAAACATTTTACTTTTTGCATCTGCTGGAAAGCATACATAATATACACTACAATTCTGTGGGCCCGTGCCAACCTCATGAAGTTCAACCAGGCCAAGGGCAAGGTCCTGCACGTGGGTTGGGGCAATCCCAGGCACAAATCCAGGCTGGGTGGGGAATGGATGAAGAGCAGCCCTGAGGAGAAGGACCTGGGGGTGCTGGTGGAGGAGTAGCTCAACGTGAGCCGGCAATGTGCGCTCACAGCCCAGAAACCAACCCCATCCTGGGCTGCATCCCCAGCAGCGTGGGCAGCAGGGCGAGGGAGGGGATTCTGCCTCTCTGCTCTGCTCTGCTGAGACCCCACCTGGAGTACTGTGTCCAGGTCTGGGGCCCCCAACATAAGGAGGATGCAGACCCGTTGGAGGGGGTCCAGAGGAGGCCCACAAAGATGACCTTTGGCTGGAGCACCTCTCCTGTGAGGACAGGCTGAGAGAGTTGGGGCTGTTCAGCCTGGAAAAGAGGAGGCTCCAGGGAGACCTTAGAGCGGCCTTCCAGTGCCTAAAGGGGGCTGCAGGAAAGATGGGGAGAGGCTGTTCAGTAGGGTCTGTTGTGATAGGACAAGGAGTAATGGTTTTAAAATAGAGGGGGGTAC
>WHYT01016340.1:14811-27924 GCA_009806455.1 Tetrax tetrax | reverse complement strand
GTGACAGGACGATGGGTGATGGTTTCAAAATAGGGGGAGGTAGATTTAGATGGGATATTAGGAAAAAATTTTTTACAATGCGAGTTGTAGAGCACTGGCCCAGGTTGCCCAGAGAGGCGGTGGATGCCCCATCCCTGGAAACATTCCAGGCCAGGTTGGCCGGGGCTCTGAGCAACCTGATCTGGTTGGAGATGTCCCTGCTCCTGGCAGGGGGGTTGGACTGGATGAGCTTTGAAGGTCCCTTCCAACCCAAATATCTTAACATGTCTTTTCAAAATGCATTTGTATCACTTTGAACTGCTTTAATTTGTCTGTCAACTAGCGAAAACAAAGGTCCATTTATAATTAGCTTAAATAATCATTCTTGTTAAGGTTTTCCAAACTGTCAATATTAATCGAATTTTTAAACACTAAGTTTTCCAGGGAGATAAAAGAGGCATCACTCAATACGAACAAAAATGAAGTTTACAACTCCTTACCTGTGATGCTTGTACTATGATGGGCACACCCAAGACTCTCTGTCCAGTCAGTCCTATTGCCAGAGGCACTGAACTAACATCAACAAATTCTACATAAGCAATTCCCTTTGAACGCCTGGAGTTTCTATCTGAAATCATTCGCACGTCACGAACCTGAAAGGCAAACACAGAAATGCAGTTAGAGATAAAGGAAAAGACGTACCGCAGTCCATTTCTCAGAAAGGTATTAATAATCAGACAACTATTTGCCAAGCCAATGGCTTTGTAATTCTGCTGCAAATCTAAAGTAGCATAAAGCTATTTTTAACAAATATCCCAGAGGCGAGCTAACATTAAAAGCCATCATTCAAAGACAAATGCAGCATGCTGCAGGAAGAGGGGCAAAAGAATACCTGCAGCACTGTAATACTATAAGCCAGAACCTTAGAGCTGATGGAACAAATAAAGTTTTTCAAAATCAGAAGTTAAAACTAATTTAAGTTACAGTACACCTGGCAGAATCAGTTGCAAGGCTGAAACTTCTGAAAAAAAAAAAAAAAAATGAAGTTGTTTGAATCAGAATTGCACTGCCATGCTTTCCATCTGTCATATTTCAGCCCTGATCAGGACCAGACTACGCAGTCTCTCTCTCACTCCCCCCACCCTCCGAGGGAACAGGGAGAGATCATATAAGAAAAACGGCTCAAGGTTTGAGATAAGGACAGGAGAGATCCTTAAAGTTACAGACTTTAAACAGACTTGACTTGGGGAAAAACCATTCATTACTAAAAATAAAGTAGGATAATGAGAAGAAAACAAAGTAACATCCCCCCACCCCTCCGTCTTCCCAGGTTTAACTTCATTTCAGTTATCTCTGCATCCTTCCCCCGCTCAAGTGGCACAGGGGGAAGAGGGAATGTGGGTTGTCGTCAGTTCATCACTTGTTGTTTTACACCGCTCCTTCCTCCTCGGGGGAAGAACTCCTCACGTTCCTCCCCTGCTCCAGCGTGGGGTCCCTCCCACGGGCCACAGTCCTTTGTGAAACTGCTCCGGCGTGGGTCATCTCTTCCACGGGTGCAGCCCCTCCAGAACGGCTGCCCCAGCGGGGCCTCCACGGGCCACAGCCTCCTTCAGGCACCCGCCTGCCCTGGTGCGGGGTCCTCCCCGGGCTGCAGGGGGATCTCTGCTCCTCCGTGGGCTCCCCGGGCTGCAGGGGGATCGCTGCTCCTCCGTGGGCTCCCCGGGCTGCAGGGGGATCGCTGCTCCTCCGTGGTCGTCACCACGGGCTGCAGGGGCATTCTGGCCAGGAGCCGCATTACTGCTCCCCCTCCTTCTTCACTGACCTTGGCATCTGCAGCCGTTCCTCTCACAAGAAAAATCCTTCACAACCGGCAGGCAGACGCCTCTCAGGATCTCTCTGCATCTCATCTCTCCACTCCTTGCAGCCAGGCCCAGTTGAGCCCAGACGGCCGTCAGAGGGAGGCCAGAGGGTGAGGCCTGCAAGGCCCACAAGGCTTGCGCCTTCCCCTCTCTGCCCCCGCTCAGCTGCTTCACATCTTCACTTTTTTTTTTCCTCTCCTCTTTTTCCCCTTCTTAAATACATGGTCACAGAGGTGTTACCAGGGAACATTCTGCCACCAGACAGCTCAGCCTTGGCCAGCAGCAGGTCTGCCCCAGGCCTGGCCAAGTCCGCTGAGCAAAGGGGAAACTTCCAGCAACTTCTTACAGAAGCTGCCACTGCAGCCCCCCCTCAGTAAACAAAACCAGAACAGCATCACATCGCATGCTGAGCAATGAACTGCTGATAAACTATGTTTTCATGTTCAGAGCCTCCAAGAATCAGCTGGTCATCATTCATCCCCCCTTTCACTCTTATAGGAAGCTCCAGAAAGCAACTTGCTTACGGTTCTGCAGAATATTAATCCTGTACTAGGACACCTTGAGGAAATATTCAGAATAATTTTGACCTCCCTATTACCTTCCCTACTGTAGAGAAAAACTCTTCCAGGTCTCTTGGTCGAATTCTTGCAGCCAGTTGCATGCAGAACACTGTTCGGGCATCCCTCTCTTCAGGGGTAAGATTATCAATAGGTTCTCTGGAAAGAGGAAAGTTCAGTTAAAAAAAAAATCTGAATTGAGATAATGCATATTTGGACCATGTATGAAATTTTTAAAGTACTTCAAAGTCTGATGAGGAAAAGAACCCCTGCCATATTAAAAAAAGGCACGGTCAAGAACTGAAGGCAATACCTAGTATTAATATAATAATAATATATTTATTTCTTTAACATGACTAAACATTCTGTTCCAACTGTGAGCACTAAATATGACCGGAACATTGTATTTTAAATCAGAAAGCCCAGCTAAGCAGAGCTGCCATTTTGCAGCCGTCCAGTACCATCACGGAGCTTGCAGTCAAAGAGATGAGATGAAAGGACAGGAAAACAAAGGAAAATAGCATCAATTATCACAGATTAGCTGTTTGAACTCTCAGACAAGTAGTATTAACATTTTTTTGTGGCTTTGCAAACGAAAATCTTACCCAGTTACTTCAGAATCACTACAGTCACTGCATAAATAATACTGACATCTATACAACAGAATTTCCACTCATTTTATAGTTTCAGCTTATCAACCTATTAAAAAGTTTGAACAGTGAATAACTGCTCTCATCCTCAACACTGGAACCACTAGATTAATTTTATTTTGATACTGATCACTATCTGAAACTAGATGTACCACTTTTAAGGTGCTGAAAGCTTCAAATCTAAAAAAATCTGACTGATATTTAAGTACAGGACAGAATTAGCATACTGGATCCTGGACTGAATTTCCAGTCACGTAATATATATAACTATTTTTATAAACTTTATTTTTTTTAAATCACTGAGAACAACCAAGAGAAATTTAAAGTAAATTATCTCAGTAAGAGTTTCCTAATCATTAAAAAACAGAGTGCGATTAGTCAAATTTACCTGCATTAATTTAGAGAATAATCTTATTAGCAGCTATCTAAATCCAACTCCCTTAAATGAGAAGCCTAAGAACGGATAAGCACCTCTTGGATTTCAAAGGCACTTGGCTTCTCTACAAATAACGTCAATTCATACTGAATAGAAAAAAGATGCATTTGTACAGTACTTCTCCATTCCCTACTTAAGATTACTAAGCAAGATTTAGCAGAAAAGCTAGAGCTAGCTAATTTAAATCTCAATTAACAGGAAAATACTTAAGAGTACAGAAACACAAAAAGCAACATAAGACGTGTTTTGCAAACTGACATTATTTACAATTGTACCCTATGGGTGAGAAAGCAACGTATTTTCCAATGCTCTCCTCTCACAGGCTTTCTGAATGAATTCCAGCATTACTCGTGAGAGAAGCTGGAGACCAAGCAGTCATGTGTTATTTCATCATTACTTTTCCAACTTCAACTGGACAAATAAAATAAAAGAAAAAAAAAAAGAAAAAAAAAGAAAAAAAAACCCACAAACCCCAATGCATGTAAAAATTCCTACCTAACAGGGCTCTTGTCTTTTCTGAAGGGACTTTTGCTTCTGGAGCGTCGTCTACTATAGAGAGAGATCAACAATACTATAAGAACACTTTCAAATATACCAGTCTGATTTGAAACAAATTCTATTAATGATGCAATAAAAAGTAGAAAAGAACTCAGAAACCTTAATTTGATGCTGTGAGGCAGACCAATCTTCCCTCTGATGGCACTGTTGAATTTTGGACCAGAACTACGGCAAAAGCAAAGACAAACATTAGTCACTAGAGTACCCAAATTCAAGATTTCTGTCTGTACTCAGACGACATTGCAAGCGCTCACCCACCCTTGCACCATTTTCCATTAGCATGCCTAAGCTACGTACAGCAGTCCAAACCAGAAGGCAGATGATCCTTCCTCAGTTTCATCTGCATTGCAAAATCCCAGAATATGCAGGACTCCAAGGAAGAACTGAATCACAAGTCAGCCAGACACGGCACATTCGTACGTGCAAAATATTCTAAGCTACAGTTACTGTTGTAATAATCTTGATGTGTCGTTTTTGTCTACATGCATATTCTACCTACTGATGACTGCAAAGCAGTACCCAAACGGCCTGGGACTCAGCCTCAGAGTTTTGAGCAAGGTGGTGTTGGCAGGACTACTAACATTTTAAAAACGAAAGTTTCATGAAATTTAAGGTGCAAGTGGAAATCAAAGTAGCTCCCTGCAGACATCTGCAAGGGACACATTCACCGATGTTCTCTAAGCTCTAGCCACTAAAGTGCTATGAATATGTAAAGCTTTAAATAAAGCTCTTAATGGACATCCAAAGACAGTCATTTAAGCCAGCAGTCAACCTTATATAGACATGCCACCACAGAACAAATCCAGACTCTTGGCTGAATCTAACTTTAGTCCTCCAGGCTTCTTGGAACAAATGGCAATCTGCCCCTTGCTTCCATGTTAAGTCCTCTTGCTAGTTATTGTGGCACAGAATAACAGACTGACACGAACAGTAAGATTCAACCTATCACGTTCTCTCTGAACTTGATCTCCTCCTAGATCAAGGCAAAGAACACCACCTGTTAACGATCTTCCTGCACATCCACCAAACGGCAGAGGCACTGCTGCACAGACTGAATGCTAAGGGGTTTGTCTTTCCATCTGCACAGAATGGATTCTTTCTGCTGTGGCTATAAATTGACGTGAAAACACCCTGAAAGACATGGCCATCTGAATACATTAAGCAGTCTTTCACTAAATCCACTTAGTCAACCAATTTGTCTGATAAACATCTTCTCGCTATTCAGTGGAGCAGTAATGCTTATAGTTAAACTCAGCACCCACAACAAGGAGGAGGATGCCCATTTTTAAACATGTCATGACACAGGTGGAAGTAGTGGGCCAAGATCCAAAACCGTGCTGGCCAGGTTAAAGCAAGGGAAATATGGCCCTGTGTAACACTGGAAAAAAAAAATAAAGAAAAGAGACCGTTTAGAAACTACTTATTAAGAGAAAATAAGACATAAAAAGCAGATGAGATCACATAAAACACAGATGAGATCACTACTGATCAAAAACACACTCTCTTTTTTGCCTAGGATAAATCACCCTATTTCCTACTCAAGTTCAGACAAATGACTGCCAAGAGCATCCATTCAGGTTCTCCCATCTCTACGACACATGCTGCCAAAAACTGCACCTGGAAACACCGATACCAATTCCAGAGGCAGGCTTCTTATCAGAGATGGGATTACCTTGTATCTTCACACTCGACAGAGAACATGGTGTTCTCCATTTCAATTCAAATGCAGTAAGACAAACCAATTACAGTGACTCCAGAATATTAACATGCAGGCAAACTAAAAGACCAATAATCAAGATCGTGTGTTTTTAAGGAAACAGTGAAAGAATAGTAAAGCGTTCATCTAAACCTAATGAAAAAAAAAACTGAGAAGATACACAGTAACAGTTTTCAAACACACGCACAACTTCTGAGGGGGGGGGGGGGGGGGGGAATACAACCCAACAACTCCTCCAAAAAATCTCATTTCCATTTTCACTCAACAAACCTGATAGCACCTTATTTCCATGACTCCATGGGAGAGACATTAAAGAGCCGTAACAGACCACTGGAACAGACTAAGCAAAAAGCTGCCTGGGGCAAGATGACAGCCCAAGTTACCTTCTGAAGATCTTTTTTCAACAGTATTCTGCAGGATGCATTTCTTTGGGTTTTTCTAAGGAGATTTGCTTGTAAAGCTTAAGATCCCATGGGAATTTTCTTCTTTCCTCCTACTGCCTAAAAACTCTTTGCAACTGTTGCCCAGTTTCTGCTACTAGGTATAGGAAGTATTGAGTCCCAAGCAATTTATCTGTATGTCTAAAGGTTACCTTACTCATAAGCCAAAGGCACAAAGTCCTGTGTAGAGCCAAAGCACAGCCAGGTATGTGTTTTCCTAAACCCAGGTGATGCCACATGGCCCAAGAACAACAGTCAAGTCAGAAGATAGCCAGTAAAATATCAGCTTTCACCTGCTCAGTCATATCCAAGACTCCAACAGAAGGGTCTCAGACAAGGCAAACCTGGGCTAACAAAGTCCAGGAGAATCACAATGAACTTTCCGTCCTCACGTAACAATTGTTTTCCCAGCAGATTTGCCCAAATTCTTGGTTCCAGAATAGCAATAGTACGGTATAAGCGGCTTCTACCGTGTGTTAGTTGGGATTTGTCTGACACATCCAAGCAAGAATACTTGGTCAAGCTGTTTCTCTTGAGAGACCTAATAGTAACTGTAAGACACTTAAGGGCAAGATATAAGAAAATAATAACATTTTAAAACTTTGTGAACACCTAGCAATGCAAGCTAGAGACCCAACTTGAAAAAATAAAACATTAAATCGCTATCTCATGCTTAAAGATGACAAATTCATGGTCATCAGCCTCTCTGCATCACACTCTTCTCTTCCCTCAGAATCACCTATACTAGACTGTCTGCTCACATTAGTGCAGAGACTCTTCCACATCACCCTGAGAGCAAAACCATCTCAGTTTATAGATACCAGCTTGAAAAGGGGCCTTTTTAAAGCAAATGAGAAAGATCACAAGGAGGCAGAAGACTGAAAAATTAAAAAAAAAAAAATACAGCCTGCAGTAACACCAACTCAGACCTGTCTGCACAGCCCCATAAGGAGAGATTCCAGATTCAAATTGTCCAGCCAGCAAGAGCATTCTGGTACCTATTTTAAAAACGCTGAGCTGATGGCACTGGTACAGAGACATTTTCTTCACATGGAAGCACCATTTCTGGTAGATCCAAAGGTATCTGATCCAAAGGAGGGTGGTGATGCAGGAGGTGTCATCCTGAGAACTTCTGTCTCCCTGAAAGCCAGTGCCTGTTACATGGTTTTTAAAGATGAGTCTGCACTGAAGAGTCCTGAACAGGAAATGAAGAATTTTCCTCTTATCTTCTGAAGCCCTTCTCCATCACACCTTCTGAACCAAAACTAGAATTCTGGAATCACGTTAGCGTTTGTATCGCTTCAACAACCATGACCTACCCCTGAATGACAGTCAATTGCTGGCTAGGCCACAGTCAGCACCAGTGCCACTGGGATGCACTTAGTTGCCCTATACCAGTCTTCCACTAAAGTATTTCAAACCCTAAAATTCTACTTAGTTAAACAAAAGCAACAATTCAGCAACCGAAACAGATAACCCAACACTGCCAAACCAATAAACACAACCTTGTGTTCTCAGGTGATACTAGATCACCTCACCTTTTTGTTCACTCAATACCAGAGAAATTGCCCAGAACAGCTAAGGAAGAACATCAGAACAACTCCTTGCAATCATTTACCTTCCTGGCATAACATGTCTTGATGCATTAAAACCAGCATGGCTTATGGTAGTAATGTTCATACTTTCAGCCTCTACTTGAGGAAATTATTTTGGAACACTGGAACACAAACTCCCAGATTTCTCCAGGTGAAGAACCCTCTCACTCAGGGACGGTAAGAAAAACAAAGAACAAAACCACTTACACAGCCAGGAAAATGCAGCAACTCTCAACCAAGTGGTGAGATGAAGGACATCCTTGCCACGCAGCACCACATTGGAGGTGAGAAGACCGGCAGGCTCCAAACATGGAAGGCCAAAGATCTTGATCAAAGCCCTCTGTTTATGACAGAGTCTGGAGCCACAACGGTGGCACTGGCACAACCCAAACAGCTACTGCCATCTTACAGCTGCCAAAGAGCTGCAGAAAACAGGCCAACTGTGCACGGCTGACCTCTTCAGAGGCAAAGCCCAGAGCAGCTTCACAGAGGCCCTGACAGGTCTGATATAAAGTAAAAGCAGGGCTGACAGGCTCCATGATCCCCAGTACACAGGGCTGATGGAAGCACAGGATACCACGCTGCGTCTTAATAGAGCCAGGAGTTGCGGTATGTTTTCATTACTAAAATGCCAAGATCCATGTGATTTAGTGTAACGTGAGACCCTGAAACTTAAGGTACTTTTTGTTTGCATTCTAAGAGCATGGAAAGGAATGCATTCCCTGGACTGAGACCCAGCCACCCAGAAAAACATTCACATGCAGAAAACTATACAAGCCTGCAATTTATCAGAAGGTAAACACCATCTTCTCAAACATCTTGAGATATTTCTCCATTACAGATGACATTACTTGCCATGATTAAAAAATATACATCCTTTTCAAATGCATGCTTACGACATTTTTAAAGAATGCCTGCTTCTTAACACTATCATTGGTGTTAACAGTTTTGATTCCCGATTTCGGTGACAATCTTGCTTTGAGATTTGACAAGAGTTGAGATGAGACTTGGACAAAAGTAGACCCAAACAGCAGCCTCAGGTAATCAATGAAATTGTTTTCAGTTCTCACTGTTTTTCTGCTTCTTTGAAGGCAAAAAGAGGTGATGGGGAGCAAAGGGGAGGGCAGGAATACAGAACTGCAGAAACACAGAATAAACACTGATGAAAAAATGGTTTTGAGAAATTATTTACAAGTGTCAGGAACTACCTATAGCTGAAATTCTATCAAGCCAAAGATCTGTGAGGAAGTGAAGAATTCTTCCATAGCTTCAAAACAAGTTTGAGAAAAAGCAGGGCAAATATGCAACACATGGGCATTACTAAGATAAAACACTTCTAGTTAGGATGCACAAACACAGGAAGTGTTTAAGCAGTAAGAGCAGCAACCCAGTAAAAACCTTTATAACACAAGCAAAAGGCTTGATGAGCCTGTAACCAAAGTTTTGGACAGTTAAACCAACAGGTTCATATACTGAAGATAATTAGGAGATATAGAAAACTTGCTTGTTATTTTAATTTTGTTATAAACTTTGTTTTCTAGTCAGTTGTACACACTCCTTCACCTGCTTTTGTGTCTTTCTGCATTTGGATTAAGAATGAAAACTAGCAGGAGGAACAGGATACGTTACTGTCCTCCTCTTTTTCAGTCCGTATTTATTGATGCTCTTCAACCTCACCCTCTCATTCTTTTTTGAGATGATCAGTGAACTATTTAGAAAGCAGAGAGCGAAACTTTAAGGCTCCATATCATACACTGAGGCAGCACACATGCAACTCCACAAAAATAACCTACTAGGGACTTCTATAGCGGCCTCTGAATCTGCGATCTCTACTTCTAGAACGGCTGCGTCTGCGTTCTTTGCTTCTGCTCCTTTTCCTTTCCCGGCTTCTGCTCTTTTTCCTTTCCCGATCTCGGCTCCGTTTGCGTTCCTTACTTCTGCTCCTCTTCCTGTCATGGCTTCGACTTCGGCTCTTGCTCTTTTTTCTCCTGAGAAATAAAAAAATACAACTTTGGTTACACACATTAGCTCAGTGTTACCAGTTTCCTTGTAAAGCCTATATACACCTTAGCCTTCAGCAACAGACTACATCGTAATAAGTCACATACACAACGGTGAAGTTTGCTCTTTAGAGATTTATGGGAACATCATCTGTATCAGATCAAAATTCTGGGACAAAAAGCTTCACACTATTAGAAAACTGCAGCACAAGAACAACTAACCTCTCAGCAATTACTAGAGAAGTGAAATGAGGAGATACTACAGAAGCAACATTTCCAAACAGACAAGAGGGTACAATTAGGAAAGCAGAAAAAGAGGTGAAACTCCACACAACAAATAACATTGCAAAACTAACAGCAGCAGAACATCTTGACTTTCTTCTATTTTACAATAATATCGGTTTTTTTCCTAAAGTTGTTTACTGTTTTTCTGAATTAGAAATACAAACTCAGAGTACACAGGTCCAACCCAAAAATGGGACCGTGGGCAGACAGACAACAAATGTCACTGCTTTATTCTTGGACGGGTTAAAGCAACTAAGGAAATGAACTGAAGTATGTTCTACATTTCTCATCATTCTACCATGAATCCACGTCAGAATCAATTCTAAAATCTGAAAACTACTGCTTTTCTTTCAGATCCCAGTTTGTATTTTGAGACTAGCCATCCAAACAAAAGCAGGGTTTTACATGCCACGTATAAATATTTTAAAAGCAATAAAAATTCAGAACTTAAAAATACTGGGAGCAGCTGCTTTTGATGGGGTTTTAGAGGTCTCAATATTTAGCATGAGAATTATGTTCACAGTACTGTTCAGAACACAGATATAAGGCATAATCAATTTCAGATTATTAGATTCCAACATAAGACTGAGGCTGGAACTGGACTTCTCATTTCCCAAATATTTATACACCTGAGAAGAAACATTCTTTGATCCCTTCAGCATTTCATCTGTACAATTTCAGCATACACGCTGACTTCTTACATTAGCTATATATTACAAAAAACACACTGATTACTATTTACTGAACTATCAAATTCATAATTCTTCCTACATCAACTATATCATCACCAAATTATGCTTGTAAGGTAAGGAATTTATTTCGCAGACTTAAAAAACCTTCCACTTATTTGGGGTATTTTAGAGTCTTTTATACAAGGCATTTTCCTTCAAATTTATTATTTGATTCCAGACTGTTTGCATCATCAGTAGGTGTTCAGACCCTGGAATCATGCTTTCTGAGCTTGTACTCTGGTTCTTTAAAAAGACAGCAGTATAATCTTAGAAAGTTTAGATTAGAAACAAAAAATTCAGAACTTTTCAAATGCACAGGGCGGGAAGTAGAGGAAAGGAATCCAACATCCTAAAGCTTTTTAAGAAAGCACTAGTTTCTTTAAATGCTCTGAATTGTTCCAAATCACATAAAACTTACACTAAATGCATTTTTTAAATGCAAAATCCACCGCATGCTAAAGCAACAAACAAGAAATTAAATATGCTGAACCTACAAACTCTGTATTTTTATCTGATGCTACCATTACATATTTCCACTACTCTGACGACATCAGTGACAAGGGCGTAACTACATTTGTAAACAGAAAATTTCATAATTGCTGCAGTTGCAGCAATTGCCAATATCAAGCTTTACCATTTTATTTCCTTAAACACTACTGACACGCACTCGCAACTTTACAGAACTCAGTAGCCTCCTCCCAAATGCAGAGGATCAACAAAACACTTACTTCTTGCTGCGTTCTTCATGGCCATTGGCACTGCTCAATTTGTTCTCATCCTAAGCAGGGTTGATAGAAGAACATCGTGAGGACGAAGTGGAAACATTTCAAGTGGTCAAAGGGTAATGGGAATAGGAATAAGAAAATACAAAACAAAAATTTTAATACTAAATTACTTATTTATAATTTAATGTGGAAAGCTTTAGAAAATTTAGGTAGGCATGTTTAACCACTTTGCTGCTTAAATTTAAGTCATACAATTACAAAATACAAGACTTACATCATTTGAAAGTGTGTATTAAATTGTAGATACTTCCTTACATGGTTTAGAGAGCAAGTTATCCTGTAGAATTCAGCACTCAAGTGGTTAAATGTTATTTCTATAAAGTGTAAGAGGAAGTTTCAGGTTTGTGTTTGTGTGCCCCTCTGATCAGTACCAAGGCTATATCTCTGCCTAAGCCCCAGTGGCTACGCTAGCAGCCAGCCACTATGGATTTCCTGTGACCGATGCCATTCCCGAGATCTTCGCTCATTTTCGTTGAAGGGTTGTAAGAGCTTGATGTCACCTCTGTCACACATCTCGCCCTGAAGCAAACAGGGATTCACACTGCTTTAGTAACGTCGACTCCCAAGAAAGTCATCAATAATCCACCAGTCCAGCCTAAACATTCCCTATTTCCATACCTGTTTACATGGAAAATATCCATGTTAAACCACGACACAAGAATTTTAACATAACAAGTTAAAAATTTCTCTTCAAGATTTTAACGTAACTGCTAATTACATAAACTAATTATATAATTTCAAACTTACAAATGCTCATCGACAATCATTACATGGTTGCAATAAACACTGCAGAATAGACTAACAATAGCTGCTATGTAATTTATATACTTGCTTTACAATTTAATCACATCAGTTACATCAAAAGTACAATTCCTAAGCAATTTAAACTTAACATACATTTATTGCAAAACCAGTGCTAAAGCATGCATGATGTTAACACTTCACCACCATTTGGTGAAAACCAAAAAAAGACAGTATTCATTTGCTGCTGGTTTAGGTAAAAGATATCACTACGCTAATTTATAAAAATTTTGCATAAGAATTGACATTTTCTAATAAAACAACTGGGACAGAAGAATGCAAGAGCTTATTTTAGAACAATACTGCAGACTGTGATACTGTCTTTTACTTGCTAAGAACGTTCTATTCAGGGATCCAAGAATTTCCATAAATTTGTTCACTCAGCAATTGATTTCCATCTGCCCTGTTAAAAGATTAACCGACACCAGTCTTCTGCCTTAAAAGCAAGTCTCACTCTTCTTGCACTGAGCAGACTGTTCAAATATTTACTTGCCATGGGACTGGTGAAAAAGGTTATTCTTGGAACCCTGCTGTTTTCCCAAACCACTCCATTCACCTTGTTGCTATACCAAACCGGACCTGGCAATTTTACAAAAGGTTTTTGGTTTCTTGGGTTTTGGGTGGGTTGGTTTTTTTGGTTTTTTTTTTTTTTTTGTGTTTGTTTTGGGGTGGAACTTTTTGTTTGGTTTTGGTTGGTTTTTTTTTTTTTTTTTTTTTTTT
>WHYT01016339.1:122236-139713 GCA_009806455.1 Tetrax tetrax | reverse complement strand
AAAAAAAAAAAAGTAAAAAAAAAAAAAAAAGAAGGTGATAGCACTGGTGTGCAAACCTGACCTTTATCCATTGTTTGCAATCTGTAAATTATATTTTTGCCTACAGTACCAAAATGCAGAATGAATTCTAATGAGAATCATGAATTATTTACTAACAGTGGCTTCGTAAATCCCCAAGCTACAAAACATGAATAAATAAGTGGTATTGAAAATAAATTCACTGTTACATCATTATTGGTTTCTGTTGATCCTACATCGTAGGCTGAATGCTGTCTGTTTCACAGAAGTGGTTTTTACTTTGTTTTATTTTATAAGAGTGCAATATTATCACAAATGTAAATTGCTAGGTACATGTGGATGAAAAACTTGTGCACATACAAAGATATATACACCAGAAAAAAAAAGCTAGAAAATAAAATCCAGTTAATACAATGAAAGATAGCATTTAAAACATAGTTGTTTGTTTGTTTGTTTTTCTGGTTGTTTTGTTTTGTTTTCTTTTCTTTTCAACTGAATAAGTATAATTTCATTATCAGGGATTTTCTCTCCAGAAGGCTGTTTACATTTTTAAGGAATGCATGTTTAATGAAGTATCGTTCACTTCTGAAGGGAAGAGTAAAGAAGGCCTTCTTGCATTCTGAACAGTCTGGGTGACTCCAAAGAAGTTCTATTTATTTTCTGTATTCAAGCATCTCTGGAGAGAAAGAAAGTCTGTAGTCTGAGAAGCAAAAGGTATTTGGAGGAACAGCCGTTACTTAAAGAAGTGCAAAGTGTTAAAAAAGGAGTCAACCTTTGACACCAAAATCTTGCCGAAAATGGTGTCAAGTAGAATACATTTAATCACTGTTGACTTGCTGGCTGACTTGTCAAAGTTTGTTCTTACAGATTATCAGTAAAGCTCCTGAGATCTGAGATCTAGGCGTGAATCGTCAGTCAGAACTTATATCATTAGCTATTCTGTTAAAATAATTTTTTTCCTTGCAGTAGCTTCTGACCTTGTACTCAACTCAAACTAGAAATTCAGAATGACATCCCAAACTGCCAGGTTTTTAAGTAGTTGTGTAGCTTCCATGCTGATGTCTGTCTTAAGGGCACACAAATTGAGGACTGTTCAGAGTATAACTCCTTAATTCCTTCAATTTCAGACAAAAATGAGTAAGACATAGACTTCAATTTTAACATTTTTAATCTATCAGATATGTGTATCATTAAAAATCTGACATGTGACAGCCTATAGTTCATTGGTGCTGCAGAAATTTCCAAACAAAATGTGTAGGAAATTATATCACACAACTGACACTTACATGATAACTTTGCAAATACTAAATTTTTGTTAACAAACTAGCAAGATCTCCACTACATTGTCTTAAAAATAACAGAGCTATAAGCAATAAAATAGATTGAAAGATTAATTAACTTCATCTTTTTTCAATAGCAGTAAAGAAAGATGTACATACATGATATGGTACACATGTTCAAGGTGATTTTTAACACACATATTGAGATTTTGCGTAATAGATTTTTTTTTTTTTATCCACAATCATTACAAAATAATGTATCTGGGAACATAGATTTGCTAAATGAAGATGCCTTCCTTGGCATTTTTAATGTACATTAAATGTGCAGTACACTATGTTATGGTATAAATATATTTTTCTTTGTACAGTTTTTAAATTACTGTTAGGAATGCTTCTTTTTCTGTGGATTTTTTTTTTTCCCTAATGGCGTTCATATTAATTAATCCTTCTTTATGATCTTAGTCTAAGTCTCATATACATAAGAATGGACATAGTTATTTTCTAATACCTCTTTGACTATGGACCCCATTTATATAGCACTGTAGTATACATGGGGAGTTTTTTTTCTATGTTTGTTTCTTTATTTAAAACAGCTAAAACTTTCCTAAGCTTAAGCATTGTGAGTCAGATCTTTACATTTTTCTTCATTGTTGCTTGCTTTGTATTTTGGTCCTGCTTCCAATTGTCAGTGAGTTTGTATTAAGAAAATCAGCTGATTCTCAGACTTTTGCAATGACTTGTATTCCTCTTAAACGCTGATGTATGATTGATGTTTTTTTTTTTTTTAGAACATGACTCAACTATAAGGAAATAGGATTTCTTGAACTTTTGTTGTTAAGTGCTTCATTTGTAACAATATCTGTGGTTGAAGTAGTCCTGTGTTCCTCTTTAAAGATGACTTTACAAGACTTTAAAAAAAAAAAAATCTCTGGCATAGGTGCCAGGGCATTTAGCAAAATAACTCTGTCCAAATTCATAAAGAAAATGAGTCTTTGCTATAAGGGCTAATTCTCTCAGTCATGTTGTGGAGAAGAAAAGGAATGGTGCCCAGTGAGCATGAGGTTTCATTCCAGTACAACTAACAGACAGACACAAATGTGGTTCTGATAACAGTATTTATGTGAACATCTTCAAGAATTTTGTTACATACTCTCAGTAGATTTGCTTCTGTGTCAAAAAAAATCCAATTAAAATCAAAGGTGTAATTGTGTAAGCTTCCTTTGCTTTTCTTTCGGTTATTTTCCTAAAACAAGAATATAACATTTTGTTTGAGAATTATAAACTTAATTCATGATAAAGAAAAGTAGCATATTTAGATAGTGAGCAATGTAAGTATGTTTTAAACGACAAATTCAGAAACCTACTTCAGACAAGCTTAGAAATGTTCAAATGTCTCCTCAACTTGTATATAAAATCTCAGTTAATAATGTACTGATCTTTTACTGTGTTACCAGAGGATCTAGTCAAATATCCTTTGTTTAAGATCATTAGATTTCTGTAATGTGGATTTTTTTCCTCATAAAAATGTAGACCATGATATTTCAGTAAATGTCTAATGGTAAATTTCAGTAGAGAGTCTTACTTCCTTGGAAGCTTCAGTGTTGTTACTGTTGCTGCCCAAACCCTTCAAGGGACAAATAATTATTCATTGGTCTGGACAGCACACCCTATAATATAAATTCCTTAGTGTCTTAACATTAGTTGAGATGCCAAACGTCTTCCCTAAAGCCTGTGGCACAGAGCAGTAAAGGAGAACATTTTATTGGTGAAAAAGCTCCAAATAAGAATATCTGAATACACTGCATTGTGCATTAACCTTGTGTATTACGTAGAGCAACTTCCACATTCCCTTTCCCTGCTCACTGGTGACTCAGTAGAGTTTAACTTATATCCTTGTTAAGAAAAGAAGAAAACTGAAGCAGTATTTCTGTAGCTAGAATTACTAACAAGGAGACCGCACCTATTTATTTACAAAGTTCTTACCTGCACAACCTTAAAGAAGGATTTTCCATTATGGTGCTTTAGATTTATTTTTTTTTTATCTTCTTTTCAATGTGTTAATTTATATTGATTATTTGAGACAGGGCTATAATGATGGCCAGTGAAGGATTTGTCATTCAAAGAAACTACTTGTGTGGTAATTCCTACTCTTTCCTTTTTATGTCTTGGGTATTCTACCAAGAGTTAGCAGGACTTGATGATTGCGGTCGATTTATAAATATCTACATAAACAGTCTGGAAAAGAAAGGTGGCCATGTACTGAAATACAGGAAAGCCAAAAGACTGAGCTCTGTGTGTATGCATCTGTGTATCACACCTGAGACAGAAGCACATACACAGCATATCTGGCTGAAACAGAGGCCACATCTTTTGACGTCATACTAGTGAAAGCACCTTAAAATTCCTCTATTTAGGACTCTCTAAATAATTGACTCCTTTAACACATGAGTTATAACAATCATTACTCTCCATGGATCTTTTTCAGTTGAAAACAAGACTCTCTGGGCTCCCAAGCCTTTACTTATTTAACCTTTTAGAAGATTCTCTATCAAACAGTAGCTTCAGTTCCCCAAAAGTAGGCACCTACTGCCATTTTTACATACTTTTGAGTGTCTGAGACAGCCACACAGAGCTGGTAGGTGTATAGAGATCGCAAGTGAGAAACTTTTTAGAGCAGCAGCTGGAGGCTAGCTGGGATACTTCGGAGATAGCTCTTCCTCATTTCACTTCTGGGTCTTGTACCTGCCTGTTTGAAGTGATTATAATCCTTTTTCTGTCTAGTTCAGTTGACTGAATCAACACTTGCAGCATTGCTAGATTCAACCTGAGACAGAGGGACTATAAATGTCAGGATGCTAAGGAAGAGTGGGACCATCCTTTTTAGTGGGAGCCTGCAGTTTGGTTCATTTAAATCTGTCTGTGCCATCACACTCCAAACTAATGAGAAAGCTCTTTCTCCTCTTTTCTCAAATGTACCTGCTTTTTAGGCAAGGATCATATGTTTCTGCATACCTTATACTTCCAGTTGTGCCCATTAAAGAGAACCTCTTGTTCTCTACCATGCCAAATGATTTTATAAACGTTTCCTCCAAACTTTTCTTATGGAAGGGGAGTTGCAAGACTAAAACCTATAGAAAGTAAAATTTATTTCATTTCATGACTCTTGATTGGGACCATATATAATGGTAATCAGTGATTTGGGGCTGGCAATGGACTGGGGACAATTAATTATAAAATGTGTTTGTTCTACGTAGAGCACATCATGTCAAAAGCACCTCCATTAAAAAAAAAAGTAAATTCATTTTATTGTGATTATCGTGATCTGTACTTTCTGCTGGGGACAGCTGTGATGATTGTAAGCACTGCAATTGTAGAACAAAACATTTCATTTGGAAGTGCATAACAGGATTAGTTCTGAAGAGGAGAATTAAAGCAAGGATGCAAACAAGGGGTTTTTTTTAAAAAAATATTTATTAAAGTGTTTGTTAATTCTCATTGTTTTACCTACTCAAATGGCCAACCTCACCTCAAGAAGCTATTCTTAAGTACAGTCTGATATTGTTGGAATACTTATATGCTGTATTTCTGTGGATTTAATATAACAGTGCTGCAAAAATTCCTACAGAGAGATTACATCAGTGACTATTTAAATTAGTAGACTCTAAGTCTAATTACAGAATAGAATGGCCAAATTGCATCCATTAAAGTCTTATGATCAGAAATGGGAGAAGTTACAATGTTTCTAATGCATAATCATAAACAAAGAAATGTCTTCTCATACAACTAAAAGTTAGACAAAAAGGCCAATTTTATTTCAGATGAAACTTGATTCAACATTATCTTTCTTAAGAGGAACTTCTAGCTGCCCAATAATGAAGCTACACATAAAAAAAAATACCTTAAGCAATGAGACATTCTCGTAATAAAAGAAGATTTATTAAAAAAAAAAAAAATCTGAGAAGCTTATTTTGAACCAGCTTCCAGGCTTCCTAAAATTTAGTTTATATGTATTTGAACACTATGTTTGTTTCATCTGAGAGATAACTCTTAAGGTTGGACAGGCTTAGGTCTGAATTTAAAAGTTTCAATTTTTTTTGAAAAGTTCAAAAAGTTCAAATGCAATGGTAACATCTGTTTTGTAACTTACCTGAAATACTTGCACTTCGGACAAATTTATATCACCCTTCTTACTCTGTCTTGGATGTCTTCTTACATTTACAAACAGAAAATTAAGCTCTTTATCTTCATGCCTGAACTCTACTATCTCCATTATTTTTACTTTGTCCTTCTTTCTTTGGAAAAAACTTCATGCACAGGTACAATGGTTTGTATTGCATTGCCACTTACCCCTGACTAATGTTCCAGCTATGCTTCTTCTCCTCAGTGTATCGGATATAAATATTTTCCTTTTAGTTTCCAGTGGAAACTAATGGCTTACAAAGTGATCTACCAAACGTCCAGCCATATGAGCTTGAAGGAAATCAAGCAGAATTTCATCAGAAGCAATTGCATTTGTCAAGGCTATGTCAAAAACAAGCAGTCTCTCTGGAACATTACAACTATGAAGCATTACAAATTACAGTGAAAAAAATACTTCATTGCATTTTTGTCTGCAGATGTCTAAATATAGGTAGACATGCAGGGTCTGTGATGACATTTTGCAATAGAAGATGAAATAGAAGATGATAGAAAATACATTTGGTAAGTGGGACAAAGGAAATGAAAACAGAAAATCATTCCATATAGATATATGAATTCTGCTAAGTGGAGATAGGAAAGTAGAGTAGTGCTTCTATCTCTGCACACTAAAGTAGTCTGAAACAAACAAAACCAAAACTGTATTCCTTTGTAGTAAATAGAAAAGAATCCACACAGAATGCTCTAGAAAATGGATTTCTTATTTCTGCTGTGTGTAGATCTAAGTACATAATTTATCTGGCACTTTTTACAATTCAAGAAAATATAAATATTGTCTTACGTTAAATATTAAAGTTCATTTCTGAATTAGGCTGTGATGTAATATCACTATTTGTAATTAAGACTTAAAGGTATACTCTTGACAATCACTGGGCCTGTATACATTCTCTTCATGTGTATGCCAGGGGAGGCCTCTAATCTGAAAAGGCCAGGAAGAAGATGGTATTGGACATACCTCTTTGTCAGGTATTGATTTATAGATCCCTGTCTCTCTTCCTAATGTAATATGATGTCGTAGTTCAGCCTCGATTGGGACCAGACTACGCAGTCTCTCTCTCACTCCCCCCACCCTCCAAGGGAATAGGGAGAGATAATATAAGAAAAAAGGCACATGGTTTGAGATAAGGACAGGGAAAGATCCTTAAAGTTAATGCTATGGGCAAAACAGATTCAACTTGGGGAAAAATATTTGTTTATTACTAAAATCAAAGCAGGATAATGTGAGAAAGAGAACAAGATAACTTCCCTTCACCCCTCCCTCTTCCTTGGATTAACATTATCTCTACCAGCACAGAGGGGAACAGGGAATGGGGGTTTATGATCAGTTCATCACTTGTTGCTTTCACTGCTCCTTCCTCCTCGGGGGAAGAACTCCTCACATTCCTCCCCTGCTCCAGCATGGGGTCCCTCCCACGGGCCACAGTCCTTCGTGAACTGCTCCAGTGTGGGTCATTTATTCCACAGGGTGCAGACCCTCCGAACAGCTGCCCCAGCACAGGTCCCTGATGGGCCACAGCCTCCTTTAGGCATCCACCTGCCCCAGCATGGGGTCCTCCACAGGCTGCAGGTGGATCTCTGCCCCTCCGTGGACTTCCATGGGCTGCAGGGGGACAGCCTGCTCCACCATGGGCTGCACCACGGGCTGCAGGGGAATTCTGGCCAGGAGCAGCATTACTCCTCCCCCTCCTTCTTCACTGACCTTGGCATCTGCAGCCATTCCTCTCACAAGAAATTCTTCACAACAGACAGGCACTTGCCTCTCAGGTTCACTTCACATCTCATCTCCTCTCCACCTCTTGCAGCCGGGCCGGGCCAAGTCAGGCCCAAACGGCTGGCCAGTGGGAGGCCAGAGGGTGAGGCCTGCAAGACCCACAAGGCTCGTGCCTCCACCTCTCTGCCTCTGTTTCTGCTTCTTCACATCTTCTTTTTAAAATTATTTTTCCCCTTCTTAAATACATTATCGCAGAGGCGTTATCACTGAACATTCTGCCACAAATTGGCTTGGTCCTGGCCAGCAGCGAGTTTGCCCTAGGCCTGGCCAAGTCCACTGAATAAAGGGGAAAAACTTCTAACAGCTTCTTGCAGAAGCTGCCACTGTAGCAGCTGAAAAAACGAACAAATATTGATATCAACTATTAATAAACTCTGGTTCAAAATTATATGCATAAGCAAATAAAATGCTTTTTAAATTCATTATCATTATCATTTTAAGGATGTGGAATTTGTGTTCTTTTTTTGTTGTGTTTTTTTTCCTCCCCGTATGTGTACACTGTTCCTCAGAATATTGCTGTATTTAATACAGTAAACAGCACTAGACTTGAGCCACCCAGTTAATTAAACCATATCTTTATTATTACTATTTCAGGTAGGTATTTGTTTCTTACAGTTTACACTTTCCATTCATATTATCAATATTTACATTTCCAAAGGTATATCTTTTATTCTTCCCGTGTCAAAGTCTCGCAATGTATCTCTCCGTTTCTCTGTTAGCAATAATAATATTATATCATAAAGTTTCAGTGGAGTATTCCCTTATTTTCAGTATACTTAAAAGTTATTTTTCATATAAGCTAGCTTCCTCAGAACTTACAGTCTTACTCATATCTTTACATTGCATGTGACTATGCAAGGCATTATGCAGAGAAATTAGTACAATTGAAATAGTAAAGAAATATGTTCTACTGTCTGAGAACACCTGCACCAGCTGCTTCCATTTGTAATTATATAAAATGTGCTGAAGTCACCAAATTCATTTGTTAGAACAGCAGTAATTATTTTCACTCATGTAGTGCAATTCATCTGCAGTCATGAGACCCTCCTTTCATTGGTGCATTTACATTACAAAGCATAAGAGCTTTGGAAAATGATAACTCTCACTTCATATTGTGGTATTAAGCATCCTTAGTAGACAACAAACTAGTATTTCCTTGTTCTCAGTGAATAACTTGTCTATTTGCATGTGAAGAATTAGAGTATATTTAGTAAAATACGTAATATGTTGCCCATACTGGGTCCTGTTTGCTTTGGAGTGATGGAGGTGAATACATGGGAATATTTGTTAAAAATTCTATACTTTCAGTTTGCTGGATTTTTAGCACTTTTCCTAATTACTGATTTTTTTTTTTGTAATTAAATCTAAAAGTGAATAATTTAAAATATGCAAAGTTAAACCTAAATATAGCATACTGAAAGGGCTGGCTTGATTTTTTTATAGTGCTGAATAGAGAGTTTCTGTTCAAATTGTGTATTTCAGACTGTTTCTTTATTTAAATGTAAGAAAATATTTTTAGAGGGTGGAAAGATAGTATATTTATTAATTTTCCTTTCTGTATATATATTAAAAATCTCTAGCACAGAAGAAGAAAGTTGTGCCGGTAAATTAGGCATCTGCTCATATGATGCAGATATGAGGAAAATGGGAAAGAGAAGCCTTTTAGCAGCTCTCTTTAAACAATCCTTAACAATTCAAGCTCATTATGTTATTTTTATCATGAAAATTGTTATAAAATAACTATTCTAAGGTGTGATTTTAATTAATGCAAAATATATTATTCCTAAAGTATGTATCCCTTTTGAAAATACAAATTAGGGAATATGAACAAAGATTGGGTTAAACAGAGAGTATTTTTGTCGAAAAAGTATGAGTTGGTTCACAGGAGTACTTAATTTCAGAGACAACAACGTAACATTTCTACTTCTGTTTTGGTCTTACTTAGTTTAGTAGACATTTATATTGTTGTTAAAAAGATCAGAATTGGACACTTAGTTTTTCTAGACACTTCTTTTTCTCCGGCATTGTTTTCTGCTATTGAATAATCTCATCTATGAGGAGATGTAAGCCTTGCTGTTCTGA
Organism: Tetrax tetrax; assembly: GCA_009806455.1. Classification (NCBI taxonomy): domain Eukaryota; kingdom Metazoa; phylum Chordata; class Aves; order Otidiformes; family Otididae; genus Tetrax; species Tetrax tetrax. The sequence continues at coordinate 130,365 of WHYT01016339.1, read as the reverse complement.
AAGAATTGCTGCAGCACCAAGTGCTTCTGATTCTGGGTCTTTATTGTTGTGTTAGGTTTTTTTTAATTTTTTTTTTTTATTTTGGAGACCTCCTGCGGTAACCATCTAAAGGCAGGTTGAGTGCTCAATCAGCTACCTGATGCCAAAACTGTGTGGTGAAAACCTGCTTCTTGGTAAAAGGGTATGAAGGGAAAGATAAGAACAGGCTTTTCTGATTTAGACTGATTTAGGACTACTTTTCCTAGATGTGAGGACTCTGATAAGTCATTGTCAAGCTTTCAGGAATGGTTTTCAGCTATTCCCTAAAGACAGATAAAAACTTCTTGTTGTTCCTGGCTTTACGCTTCCTGGTTCTAAACTATAGCTTAGTTTTATGTATTTGTTTGTTTTTCTAATAATAAGAGTGCTGCTATAGTTGTGGCTAAGCAAAGGAAATAATGCTAGCATGTGAAGGAGTGCACTAGAAAAGGCAGATTTAGCATAAATTAGTAGTTTGTCCTCATAAAGAAAAAGAAGCATTGCATAGGGAGTCTGTTAGAGCTTTGGGGTTCTACTTACATTATTGCAGTAATGCCAGTGTTGAGTATAAAATGCCAGTCTTTGTCACCCTTTGTGGATTTGATCCCATAGTCTAAATTACAGAGTATGGTTTTCAAAGTATAATTTGAATCCTAACATGAGTCTGTAAGAAGAAATAAACACTTCCAGCAGTGTTCAGTGCTGGGCTTGAATTACTGGAAAAATGGAGTTGGTGTGGGGAATGCCTTTGGTAAGCGTCTCACCACTACAGTAAGAATCTCTTGTGCTGCTTAGCTGCTGACTGAAATTGGAACAGGCTGATGAACTTTAGCTTCATGTTTGAGTGTATGCCTCTGGGACTGTTTGCCATAGTCTTGAGTTTCACTAAGATGATGCTAATCGTACTGTGGGATTTATGCAGGGCCATATGTCATCCAAGGCCATGTGTCTTCTTTTTTTATTGGGGGTGTAGGGCAGAGTTGTCTGTGGTATGTCCTAGACAAATAGGAGTTTTTCTTAAATACACTTGAAAAGAAATGTAGCTTTCCAGGCTTTATGTTTGATGTAAGCTTTTCTCTAATACTTGATTATACTGTTGTAACTCACAGTTTGTACCTAGCTGTGGGAATATTTGCTTTTGAAAGTATGCTTATCTTTGTTTTATTACTTCTTGCTGTCCAGCAAAGAATGCATAACTCCTCATTGCCTCAGTGTGCTTACGAATGAGAATGTTTGCACATTTAGATGTATTTGCCATAAAACTTGTAAAGGCTATTACAAATACTGATGATGCTTTTATAGGTATACTTTTTCTTGATTCTTTGAGAAACATAAATATTTTAAACAAGCTACTGTTTTGTTTTTTTTTTCTGATGAAGACATTAGTCCTCTAAGTCTGCAGATATCTATGTATCTCTTCAGCACATGGTATCCCATGTTACAGTCATTTGGTTTCCTTGCACTCAAACCTAATGAAGATAGTAAATGTCAATTATTGCTTCTTATGCTTAGCATATTTTGTAATAGCATCTATTACCTATGAAAAATAAGTTAAAATTTTGATTAATGCACACATTTAAAGAAAGGTTGGGGCAAAGGATAAGAGACTAGGATCAGTCCTCCTGGGGAACGTAAGATGAGTCTCATGAGGGATCTGAAATGCAGGAAAAACAATGAGATAGCTTTGATGGAAGGAAGACAGGACAGAGGAAAGAGAATTACATTAGGTCCTGACAGACAGATTGGAGAATTCAGAAGTCCATTACTGACAAGGTGTGAAAGGAATAGGCTGGAGAAAGGATGTAGGAAACTTAAAGCAAGAGTAGCTCGTAAGGGAAGAGGGTGATAGCTGGCCAGAGAAAAAGTGTTAGCAATCTTGACTGGTGAGAATAGGATGAGGTAAGAAAGAGGATGGAGGAAGAGATAATCTTCATGGCCTTTCACTCAGTCCTTGAGCCTTTAAGTTGAACTAGACATTTTAATGAGAATTCTGATTTGGGAATATGCAGTGGTGTACAGTAGTAAATAATCATATCCCATCCATCTCAAATTAGATATCCAAAATTAGCACATACTTTGACCTTATTATTTGTCTTAACTCCCTTTCTGGATAGTGGGGATAATAATAGATCCTTGTCTCAGTGAAGGCATGTGGAAGATAATAAGAATTGGGAAGGACTCTGATACTAGTGTCATGCGTGTCACCAAGTAGCTGGTGTGGGCAACTGATAATTCTTTCCTAATTCACAGTTCGGTAGTACAGAGCAAATAAAGCATGAGATCACCCATTAAATGATGCAGGTAAAATCAAGTACTGAATAGCTGCATGTTAAATGAAGTGACTATGCATTTAAAATCTATATCAAAATTGTATCTGCTCAAGAAGTAATATTAAATTTGCAGAAGCAATCTTAATTCTGTTTATTGTTAATTCTTACCTTTTGAGTGACTTAATTTACAGTTGTTAACGCTATTTTCACCTACACTTTAGGGCGATGTTGAGTGTGTGTTGGAGAATGTGGTTTGTGATGGGTAAACTGAGAGGTGACTTGGTAATTCTAATAGATGTCTTTTATATATTTGATAGAATTTTGGGATTATGTAACCTTGTACTTAAATAGGATGTATCTTTCTCGGTGTCCATTAGTTGTATGTAAAACTGGTTTTAGGGTTTTTCCTATGTATCTGCAATGCGTTCTGAATTCTGAAGTATATATACATAACCATATGGCTGGATTTTAAAAGTAAAATAAGCTGTCTCATGGTTAGTGTCTCACCTTGTATTTTAAGTCCATGTTGTGCCAATTGAGTACCACTTTCTGGTAGTACCACCAGTGTAGTATTGCAAGGGTAGAAGTCTTGCTAGCCCCAGAAGCCTATGCAATGTCTGGTTGCATGTATAAGACTTTTGGCTCAGCTTCAAACAAAATACAGATCTGGTACCTAAGATGTAGCAAGGAAAAGAGATTTCTGTAAGGCTATTTTTAATTGCCCATATGACTTCAACAGTTAGTAGACATTCAAAAGATGTATGCCTTGAAAAAAAATACACATTCTTTCATTGTGTGGGTTTGTGGAGTTTTGTGGTTTTTTTTTTCTTTGCTGTTGGGAAATATAAGCTTTCTGAGTTGGAGGATATGTGTATTCTGAATAGTCTCAAAATAGAAACAGGTAAGAAAACAAATTAGTAGATTGAGCTGCGGAGAGGAATATTGTGTACTCTATCTGTGTGTCTGTATTGAAATGATTAAGATTACAACTGTCTCGATAAATACACTTACTTCTGGGTGGTGAGGTTTTTAAATGACAAACTTCTCAAACTTTTAATGACATGTTGTGAATTTTTCATATGGAAATGTGGCTTCTGGAAAATCAACCATTTCTTATAGAAAACTTCAGTTTCCCTCAATTCATTGTTTAGGTTGCCATCTGCCTTTTTCTTTCCAGGTTGGATGTGTAGGTCAGCCCCTTATTCTTTGCTTGGAATGATGGCTTTGGTTTGAGGGGTGAGAGACCATTAGCTTTTATTTTATCTGTGTTGCATCAGCTTTTCCCCTGTTAACTAGAGGGAATATTATGTGATTTGTAGTTTGTTCACAGAGGAATAAAGGTAAGAATCTGATACAGAGCTCTCATGAGGAGTTATGGCACTCTAAAGAAATATCATTTAATCCTCTTGTGTCTTGATTTTTATTTTTCTTTTCTAAAACAAAAACCCCACTAGTCCGAATTACCAAACAAACAAAAAATCTTTTTACTACTTGCTAATGTAGAAAATTATCACTTAGTTTAATTAAACTATTAAAGTTAATTCACTATTTCTGAGTTTCAACATTTTGTCCTGGTCTAAGATAAAAGCAAATGTTGAGATACCAAAGTTTCTTAAGAATACTCATTCCTACTTTTGCCTAGTTTCTCCAAATTCCATTTGTTAAGTGCCCAAATTCAGACTTTATTTTTTTTTTCCTACAGTTATAAATGTGAGTCCTTGTTAAATATCTTCCTGTCATGCTCCTTTCTAGACCTTACCTCCCTTAGAAGCAGAACTTTTGAGGGAGTGGCCTCTGAGGCTGGATCTCTACTTACCTGCTGGGACACACAGGATACTGATCGCTGCTTGCCCTAGCTAGTGGCTCAGGGGAGATGAGGATGTGGGAGGGGATCCCTTGCTGACATCCACAAGCCTGGATTCTGTGCTTAGGGGAGATCTGCCAGAACAGATACAATCTTGCTTGTACCTGTGAAAAACAATAGCCAATATTAATTTCATCCAAGCTGTAATCATTATGACTGGATAATTGAAAATTTTCTATAATTGGCCTCAGGACCCATTTTATAATTTCTGCTGACTGCCTTGTTTACAACTATTCAACTAGCATGAAAGTACAATGACTGGCTGAGTTCAGAAAGAAATTGTACTGAGTTGTTTTTTTTTTTTTAATATTATAAACTGTCATAGTTGCAGATTTGCTTTACTTTCTTTGAACTGTACTATTTACCTCAGTGATTAAAGAAAGAGAAACCTCTGTGTACATTAACAATGTACAACAGTGGTACTCTGAATTTCCTTTAAGACTTCATATAATTACTAACAATAGGTACGTATAGATTGTACTGAAAAAAATTCAGGTTATTTGTAGTATGTTTGGCTCACAGGAATCTAGTGCAAGCAAAACACTGAATAAGCAGTGTATAGAGTAATATGGAAGGGCAGGAGAAGAGCACTGCACACAATGGAGAGCCAAGGGTTCATTTATATTCTGGTTGGATGTCAAACGCTTATCTGTTTCATGAGCTTTTATTTTCCTTGTATTCCCAGTAACAGGCTTACAAACAGTTTCTTTCTTGTCTTTTAATCTCTCTTTGTTCTTCCTTTCACAGTCTACCTGCTTAATTTAAATGGGTTTCTTGGTTATATCTAAACTTATAAAATCTTTAGAAATAATACTGAATATTTCCAAAGATTTAAAAGGCGTATTGTCATTATTTAACTAACTAGACATGTCTTTGCTCTTACTGCAACCTTAAAGCATATTTCCATCCATAGGATTTTACAATTATTATTGCATAGAATCATAGAATGATTTGGGTTGGAAGGGACAAAGTTCTAATGCAAGGAGCTTTGCTTGTGAGCCAGGTCACCGCTGCTCTGAGTGCTGTACAAATACTAAAGACAGTGTTCAGTCTAAGTATAGCACAGGAAGCAACAGGTGTATATGACAAAAATTAACCAAAAAAGCACCATGGAAAAGTAGATTATGCCTTCAGACTTTACTGACCTACACAGCAGATATGGTCTCAACCTGCTGCCATCAGACTGTTACTAAATACTAAGCAGAGTCATGACACTCAACACTGGGCCACAGCTTTTTAAAAAAATCTTTGAAATGCCCAGGTGTATGCCATTGAGTTATAGAGCCCGTCCCTCTGGTATAACAAATGTTTCATTTTTCATATGAATTAAGCAAGTTGAATAGATGAATTTGAAGGACAGATATTACAGCTCAGGTGGAAGAGCCCTAATGTAAGATCAGAAAAATACGAGAAAGGGGATTTTAATTCTTGTCTTCTCTCCTGTAGTACTCATGAGACTAAATAATGTGGTCTCCCATTGGGAGTTGAGTTGGAGGATGTATGTGTGCATATTTTTATATTTTTAATATATATTAAAATATGCACATGTATGTCTGTCTTCCTCGTCCCCTCCTACTGGATTAATTGGGAAGGATTTTTTTGTGAAATATTTGCATATGCTGTAAAGCTTATTTTTCTGTTTATTTTAGCTCTACACTAGGACGTCAAACTCAAATGTAAATACAATTTTCACTTCCTTCTCAGAAGTCCAAAATGTTTTGAGTAAGTTCTTTAACATTCTTAAGAGGCCTCTAATTTCAACTGTTTCTGTAAGAGTCACAAATCAATTTGTAACTAAAAAAAAAGAATGAACTATGTAACTCATGTTGTTATTGGAAATTTGAAATTCACAGGCAGTTAAATTTAGGTTTAGATGGCATTAAACTTAAAAATTACTTTATCCTCTAATGATATAATTTAAAATCTCATGTTAAATTCAATGCAATTATAAGCGAGAAGCTCATTATTACCCTCATTAAGATGAAGAGTTGCTCTTCCTGCAGAGGGAGGGGGGTAAAATGCCAAGCTTGATAACTGTCCTTGAGGGGCAAAGGGGCACATAAGATAAATGATTTTTTTTTTTTAATTGATTCCACTTATAGATCTGTCCAGAAGTCTGGTGAGGCATAAGAGTGTTGCCTTGTATTTCTTTTCCAAGAGGACTGTCACAAAAAGAGCATTTTATTAATATGTATCAAAAGCTAGTTTGGTCTGCTCAGAGGAGGGATAAATTCCTGTCTAGGGCTGTCTGTGTTTTTCACCATTCAGTCATGAACTTGTGTTTCATGAGGAGTTACTGGCTTTGTTGTATTGTAAAACTTGGTGCCCTTTATAAAGTTTCAGGCTGTGGCATACTGTAAGGAGTATTAGTAACGTAGAAGCAAAAACATGTGCAATCACTTTTTAGTCTTCTAAAATATTTTGAGGATATTTTAGTTAGATTTCATCAATTAAGAAAAACGGTATGAATGTCTCTAAGTTTTGTGTAAGAATGTGATGCCCTAATAACTAGGGAAAGGTGGTGCTAGGATTCATTAAGTTAAGAAAAATCTGAGGTACTATGTTAAATACATTTTCTGTAGGAAAACTTGTTCATGAAAATAGTATTTAATATATGATTTGTCAAGTATATCACTGTACCATCAAGCACTTTACGGAAAAGGAAGACCTAGGAGCTACTTTCTCAGATTCCCTTCTTCATTACCACTTCCAGTATTCAGTGTTCATAATATATGGAGGTAGGTGCCTGTTTATTTAAAGCAATTCTAACAAACTATAAAAAGACTAGTTTGAAGGAAAACCTCAGCTGGATGTGAGAATATAAAGAATGCTAAATTAAATACTTTATGGCCATTAAGAGGTAGAGATATCAGGTCTGTAAAAAGTAGAGCAACATTGTCATAGTTCAGCCCCTATTGGGACCAGACTACGCAGTCTCTCTCCTGCTGCCAGCACCCTCCGAGAGAACAGGGGGAGATGATAAAAGGAAAAACGGCTCGAGGTTTGAGATAAGGATGGGAAGAAATCCTTAAAGTTACCGTCACGGGCAAAACAGACTCGCGTCGGGGAAAACCATTTATTTCTAAAACTAGCAGGAGAATGAGACAGAAAACAAGATAACCTCCCACCACCCCTCCCTCTTCCTGAGCTTAATATTATCTCTACTACCTTCCCCCCCGAGCGGCACAGGGGGGAAGAGGGAATGGGGGTCACAGTGAGTTCATCACGCGTCGTTTCATGCTGCTGCTTCATCGTTGGGGGAAGAACTCCTCACATTTCTCCCCTGCTCCATCGTGGGGTCCCTCCCACAGGCCACAGTCCTTCGTGAAACTGCTTCGGCGTGGGTCATCTCTTCCACGGGGTGCAGTCCCTCCAGAACAGCTGTCCCAGCGGGCTCTCCATGGGACACAGCCGCCTTCAGGCCTCCCCCTGCTCCGGCATGGGGTCCTCCACGGGCTGCAGGTGGATCTCTGCCCCTCCATGGACCTCCATGGGCTGCAGGGGGACAGCCTGCTCCTCCATGGTCATCACCACAGGCTGCAGGGGAATCTTGGTCAGGAGCAGCATTACTCCTCCCCCTCCTTCTTCACTGACCTTGGTGTCTGCAGCCGTTCCTCACAACAGGCTGGCAGACGCCTCTCAGGATCCTTTTTACATCTCATTCCCATCTCATCTCCTCTCCACTTCTTGCAGCCAGGCCGGGCCAAGTTGGGCCCGGTTGGCTGCCCGGCGGGAGGCCAGAGGGTGAGGCCTGCAAGGCCCACAAGGCTCGCGCCTCCCCCTCTCTGCCCCCACTCATCTTCTTCACAGCTTCTCTGCTTTTTTTTCCTGTTTTCCCCTTCTTAAATACATTATTGCAGAGGCGCTATCACGGGACATTCTGCTACCAACTGCCTCGGCCTTGGCCAGCAGTGGGTCCGCCCTGGGCCCAGCTGAGTCCACTGAACAAAGGGGAGCGACTTCTAGCAGTTTCCTAC
>WHYT01016339.1:99402-122216 GCA_009806455.1 Tetrax tetrax | reverse complement strand
AAAAAAAAAAAAAAAAAAAAAAAAGTTCAAATACAAATTTTAATACAATCAACAAGTATTTATTGATTTTAGATGTAGAAATAAGGTTAACTTTGTACCGTTTTGACTGTATTTCGAACATTTAAAACAAACAAGTGGCCCCAGAATTATAAGACTTGATTAAAGAAAGTTGGAATAGTTTAAAAAAAAATTAAGCTCTATCTATGTCCTTTCAGATTTTAAATATACTTTTAAAAAGAGGTAAAAATGAAATTTTGTTATTTAATGAGCTTTAAGTTAGGAGAAACATAAATGCCATAGAGGACAAATCATGTGACGTAAAATTCAAAGGCAGCATACTGTTTTTTAATTAAAATGTTATGTGGTAGCTTAAGCTTTTAAAAAGGCTTCCTGAATAATATACGTATTGAACATTTTTATCCTGAGCACTTACACCAAATGTGTGTGTGTTACTTGGATGGTGATATATATTGTCTTAGTGAAAAATCATTAGTAGCTTGAATACCTTATGCAGCAATTGCTCTGAATTTGTATGTAGTTGTGCTGCATAATAATTACACAAGCTTCTTAGTGGTTGCAGGGGGTGGAGATAGTCACCAACCACCCTGAGCACAGGTTTTGTCATATTTAGATCTTTCCACCGGCAGGTGGTGGTAGCAGCAGTTGCAGTGTTTTAGATTCTCTTAATCTACTCTTTCTCTGTTACTTTTGTGGTAAATTCTAGTTTCTTCTGCCTTCAAAACTTAGCAAATAGAAATGTTCAAAGGAGTCCCAAGCCAACGTGGGGCTGAGCAGCTCTGAGATGAGCTTTTCCTGCCTGCAGGGCTGACTGCAGTATGCTTGTTGCAGGAAGAAATGCAGATTAAGATATGGGAGTGTTTGATATCTGAATGAAGGAAATGTAGATTACCTACCCTAGTCTCAGGAATGCAGTCTATTAGAGTAGTTGAAAAATATGGATAAGGTCAAGGATATTGTGAATCACAAGGGGTAATGGTTTTAAAATAGAGGGAGGTAGATTCAGACTGGACATAAGGAAGATGTTTTTTACAATGAGGGTGGTGAAACACTGGAAAGGATGCCCAGAGAGGTGGTGGATGCCCCATCCCTGGAAACATTCAAGGCCAGGCTGGATGGGGCTCTGAGCAACCTGATCTGGTTGGAGATGTCCCTGCTCCTTGCAGGGGGGTTGGACTAGATGACCTTTAAAGGCCCCTTCCAACCCAAACCATTCTATGTAGTCAATGTAGTCTTGAGGCTTTTTGCTGGGGAAAATTTGAGAATATTGAAAACTTTACATGGCACGTTCCATGCTGTCTTGGCTGAAATTTCATTCCCCTGTCATTTGTTACCTGCCTGAACACTACAATTATATCTGTTCAAATTTTATTTATTTTTTCTTTTTTCCCCTCAGTCTAAGGTTACATTATAGAGGCTGAAAATGCCAGTATAGGCTACCTTATAATTTGAAGGGGCGAAAATTTCATAAATAGTTTGAAAGATCACTATAGTGTACAGATATGTCAGCCTTTTAGTTTTTGTTAGATTTACTAAGTGCACAATCTATGTATGCTAAATACACATCAATAATTAAACATTTTCAGTAGTTCATATTTTCACTATGAAAGGATTGAAGTTGTTGTAGCTGTGTCAGTTTACACTCTGTATGATTCTTTTCCTAATAATTAAATACAAATGACTTAAAAGCTCAAAATATCCAATAATGAGCTTTTGTTGCGTTCACTGAGGTCTGACTAAAACTCAGTTTGACCCAAGAAGGTAGATAGTGTCATCTCTAGAAGAGGTGGTGAGCCCCAGTCCGAGGAGATTTCTTTGCCGGTAGTGAAGGAGTTAAGCTTTCCTGAGAGGAAGGCTGTCATGAGGGGGTGTCCTTAATTAAAATTTTACAGTCTAGCAAAGTAGCTCCAAAGCCTACGACATCTGTGCACAGAGGTACTCCTCACCTTCTGTCTTCTCCAAACAACCAACAATTGTTGATTGTCAGTCAATTTCTGCTGTCTCATGTACCATCAAGCTGTTTTTATCTCTCATTTCTCCATCCTGGCATAGCTCATCTGCTGTCTACATTCTTGAGGCCTTCAGCACAAAATACTTTTCATCTGCTGGTGGGTTTATCACACTGAAAGAACCCCATGAGAATATATGTGGTTCTCCCTCCACCCCAAAATATCAAAAAAAAAAGTAGTATTTACAAGAAATGTCGATAGTACATACACAGTATTGGGGAAAGAGTCATTTTTTAAATGTGTAAAGTCAGGTTCTCTTCAGATGCAGTACTTGTAAATGTGTTAATGATAAATGAACTGTATCAAGTTTCATAAACAGAAAATCTGCACCATGATACATGCAAAACCAAACAAACTCCTAACTAGCACTTTTTAATAAAAGGACTTTTATTATACTTGAGAGGTTCTTCTGCTTGAACTCGCAAGCGGACATGCAACACAACTAAAGGACGCACGTACTAGTTCCTAAATTAAATGTGTTTGCCAGGCTTTCAAGTTAGCATCAGTGCTTTAATAATTTTGCTTGTGTTTCTCTAGAGTTATTACCATTTCTATCAAAAGCAGCAAACTCTAATTTTATTTAGAAAACAAAGCTACTTATAAAAGTAATTCTAAAGGAAGCTTTGGTAAAATTCTGATTAGAGAAAGCTATAAAATCTGTGAGGCATAAATGGAATTGGTTTTGCTATTTTCATTATAATGACATTATAATCAGAAACTTGGTAGTTACGGAAATTCAGATTTAACACTTCCTGATTGTAAGACACTAAGAAATGTCTCTTACTTATTTCAGAAATGACATTGATCTCTGTCTCATTCATCTGCTTTTTTATTGTAGCTGTTCTGTATCTGCTGCAAAGTCTTCTGAAATGCTTGCATGAAAGATGGCATATAAAATAAAGGAGACTGATTCTTGAGATTTTTTGGGCTTCAAGCTAGTCAAGGGAGGTGATTCTGTCTCTCTGCTCTTGTGAGACGCCACCTGGGGTAATATGTCCAGCTCTGGAGCTCCCAACATAAGCAGGACGTGGACCTGTTGGAGTGAGTCCAGAGGAGGGCCAAGAAGATGATCAGAGGGCTGGAGCACCTCTCCTCTGAGGACAGGCTGAGAGAGCTCCCTCTCCTCCAGGGAGACCTGATAGCAGCCTTCCAGTACCTCAAGAGGGCTTATAGGAAAGATGGGAAGAAACTCTTTAGCAGGGTCTGTTGTGACAGGACAAGGGGTAATTGTTTTAAAATAGGAGGAGGTAGGCTTAGACTAAATAGAAGGAAGACATATTTACAATGAAGGGGGTGAAACACTGGAACAGGTTGCCCAGAGAGGTGGTGGAAGCCCCATCCTTGGAAACGTTCAAGGCCAGGTTGGATGAGGCTCTGAGCAACCTGGTCTGTTTGGAGATGTCCCTACCTCTTGCAGGGGGGTCAGACTAGATGATCTTTAAAGGACCCTTCTAACCCAAACCATTCTACGATTCAATGATTTCTAAGGGGTTGTGGTGAGTTGACCCCAGCCAGCAGCTAAGCATTGCAGAGCCACTCACATATTTGACCCTCCCACCCTGTGAGATAAGGGAGAGTGCAGGAAGAGCAAAAGTGAGAAAACTTATAGGTCAAGATAAAGACTGTCTAATTAAAGGAATGAGAGGATAGAAGGGGGAACTGTCTACATTAGTGCTGTGTAGGCAGTCACTCACTACCTCCCACAAGTAGATCGATGCCCAGCCAGTCTCTAAGCAATGGTTACCTCCCAGACCAACAGCCTCTGCCCAGTTCCTCAGTTTATGTGGTCTGGGATATCCCTTTATCCCTTTGGTCAATTGGGGTCAGCTGTCCCGGCTGTGTCCCCTCCCAACTCCTTGTACATCGCCAGTGAATGCTGTGGAGAAGAGTCAGAGAATGAGTTGATTCAGTGCTTGCACTGCTCAGTGGTAGCCAAAACACTGGTATGTTATCAATACCGCTTTAGTCGCAGATCTGAAGCTCAGCACCATATGTGCTGCTGGGGTGAAAATTAACTACATCTTAGACAGACTCAGTGCAGGGGTGCCCATGAGCAGCCTTCTTGGGGAGAAACAGAGGAAAAAATGTTTTACCATCGGGCATACAGACGTGGTGCATCTAAAACAAGACTGTTTGCAAAGATCTTTAGAATGAAGGAGGGGGTGTGCAATTTCTACATATTTAAGCGTAATTGAAAACTAGTGTAACTTCTACTGGCAGGGATTTAATGTCAGAAAGATATATTGCTTAAGAAAAGCATACATTTTAAAATTATCTAGTAGCATTGTAACCCAAAACTTTGTGACTCAGTATATTTCTTCTTTAGTCTTTTGCCATGCAGTGTTTGTAATTGGATATTTAACCTATCTAATTCCTTGAGATTAAGATACGGTAATCTGCTTGCAGTGTTCATCCTGTTGCACTATAAGGTCAGGAAATTAAAAAGTAATTTGCATTCTCAAATGAATTGAGATTTTTTTTAAATTAAATCCTTGTGTTTTTTGTTGTTGTTGCTATAATATCTGGTTCAATTACTGTGCAGATTATAGCAAATTTTAACCAGCTTGTTTCTTTTCTGGTGGTGATTTCCCTTTTTAATCTTCAGAAAACTACCAAGTAATTGGATGTATCTGCAGAGATGCTAACCATCTGTACTATAAGTAGGATCTGTTCGGAGCTCATGTAAAAAATTAGGCTCCTCTTCAATCTATACATTATTCCTTCACACTCTAAGTGTGGGAATAACACCTTTAAGGATGTGACAAAATTTTATGTTTGTATAATTTGTTAAATTTGTGATGAGACCCTGAATTTTAAAAGCATTTTATTATTACCATAAACAATATTTTTAATTCTCATATAAGCACTAATGATGATAATTGATACCACATGGGCAAAAGTGATAAAATCTGGTCCTAAATGGGTTAAGCAGCTTTGTACTGTACTGTCGTTTTGCTTTTCTGTTATCTGGCTTGTTGTATTTCTTGCTCAGATGGCTAGATAGGATGAACAGGGTATTCATTTTCTGACTGACTTTTAAAAAATGAAGTATGTACTCTTCAAGCTGAAGCCAGTGATTTTAAAACCAGGATTGAGTCTAAGCCCCAAAATCCTAGGATTCTTTCAGATCTGCGAAGTGATAAGAATGGATTTAAAAATAGATATTAATTAAAGTGATACGTACTGCAGAAGAGAGATAAAATAATTCTGTCAAATTTTGTATTTTATATCAAATGATCTCCAGTATGATTTTCAGGAAGTAATTAATTTTCCTGATAATTGGCTGGATGATAAACTGCCAAACAGAGCAGCTTTAATCAAAGTTAATAGCTAGATTCTAAGTTATTATTTGCTTGCCTGTTTGCATTTATATTCATTCTCATGGAATTTTGCTAGTTTGTACCAGATGAGAGTCTGATTCTTAATTATTTGCCTTTACATCTACCTAGAATAAATAAAATCCAAGGATAACAGCTACTTTTAAGTCTACAGATATTAAATTATTGTTTTAGGATTGTCATTTAGTCACAGTCAGAACTTACCTGATAAACATTTCAATTTTGTTTTGAAAAATATAGAAAAGAATGTTAGAGTTTTGCTTCAACACTTTCAGAAGACAAAGATATCTTTATTTTGAAGCATCTCTTAATTTTTGCTTGGTTTTACATTTCAATTAAAAAAAAAGTGTCGATTAATCCAGAATATTTTTTAAATTGTGTTTGATAGGAAATGTTTGTATTTGTTTGCATTTTGGTTTAAATTGCAGAATATGCAGTCTGCATATGCTCCTGTTTTTCTATACTTGTGAATTAACTATTATTGTGCTTGCTTCCTAAAAACTGATAAAGCTCTAGAACAAAATGAATATAATAATTAATTCTCCAGTTTAGAAGTGTTAGTGAGGGGAATGCAAGGCAGTAGCAAATCTCAAAAGAGCAAAGTAAAACTATTAGTTAAATCATATGTGGTGTTTTAAAAACCATTGAATAAGGAGAGCAACAAAAGAGATTTACTGTCTGTTTAGGAATTTTTTTTCTAGTGGTCATGACGGTGTCAAAGGTACCAGCAGGCTGAGGGAGATGATACTTTCCCCCTACTCATTCCAGATGCAGCCTTGCCAAGGGCTGCTGTGTCCAGCGCTGGACTCCCCAGCACGTGGGAGAGGTACACACATCCTGTGTGTCCAGAAAAGGGCTGTGAACATGCTTAAGGGACCAGAGCATCTGTCATGTGAGAAGAGGTTGAGAGAACTGGGATGACTCAAGCTGGAGGAGACTCAGAGGGATCTTATGTATGTGCATAAATACCTGAGGGAGGGGGAGTAAAGACAACAGAGACAGATCCTTCCCAGCGGTGCCCAGTGATGGGATGATGGGCACGAACTGAAACACAGGAAATTTTATGTAAAAATAAGACAAAACTTATTTTAGTGGGAAAGTGGTCAGTCTGGCACAGGTTGCCCACAGGGGTTGTAGAGTTTCCATCCTTGGAGATATTGAAAACCTGACTGGACGTGGTCCTGAGCAACCTGCCTGGAGCAGGCTATTGGACTGGACGATCTCCAGAAATGCCTTCCAGCCTCAGATGTTCTGTGGTCCTGTGTCACAGGAGCGCTGTGTAGCAGCATAGACTGAGATGTAACTGTACCTGCTGCTTTCCGCTTTCTTCACGCTTAATCAGTTGTTTAGTGATTGTACAAGAAATGAGAAGGAATTACTGTAGTAGAAAACAAAAAGAATGCCACTTTTGAACATGTCCACATTTCAAAAGTGTTTACACTTATAAACCCAGGACTGGCACTAATATGTAGAAGCTCAGTGTCTCTACGTTGTGATATAGCTAAAAAACCCCAGAACATATAACTGAGGAAAACTCAACTTTCAGATCCAGTGTAGGCATTGTAACCCTTTGAGATGTGCTGAGAGCAGCAGTAGAAAACAGAAGCAGCTTATTTCAGAGAACAGAAAGACCAGCAAGGAAGTAAAATATTAGGAAAATGTTTGTAATGAAAGTAAGAACATGAAACCAAAGCAGAAAAGAAGTTTTGAGAAATTAAGCTGAGTGGAACTTGGAAATGTAGGCACTGGGATGCTGAAGTATTCTGTCTCTAATAAATGGAGGTGAAAATCAGATCATCTAAAGACAGATAGCTAAAATGGTGTACAGCTCTGTGCCATCAACTAAATAAACAAAATCTGTTCTTCAGACTGCAGTGTATGATTTAACAAAATGTTCCTGTAATGCTGTCTGAAGCTTTATACCTGAATGGAGCAAATTGTGCCCTAACAAAACTGACATTTATAGTTGAAGTCTTTACAGGAGTAGAGCATCAAACAGGCAAGCAAATAACCTCTCAAAAACTGTTCTATTGCAAATAAATTATAGTTATGCAGCATCTTTTTGGAAAGACTGTTTTCCTACCTAACAAAAATGGATAGTAAGAATATAAAATTATTGATATTTCTTTAGAAATTACTCCCTCAATTAAAATATAGTGTCTTAAAAGATATATAAAAAGAAAATAAATAAAAGATAATAATAAGGCATGTACTTTTAAACACCCGTAATTACTCTGTTGTAAACCATACAGTAATCACCATCATAGAGCAATTCTCGTTTTCGTCATTGAGATGCTTAATGCTACAGTCTGATTTTGTAACGTTTGCACCTGTTTATTTTACATTTCTTTGGGTCATTAGGTGATAATTTTACAAAATCCTGACCTCCATTAGTAGTTTGCTAAATAATCACCTCATACAATAATACAGATTTTTCCCTAATAGTTTGAGACTCATGGACTCCTATTAGTTGTTTGAACTGAAGGCAATTGATATCTAGGCACTCAGTTTCTAGTAGCAGGACAACCCTTAAAATAAAGCCTAGCTAATTGATGTGCAGGAAACACTGAGGTTTTTGAGCTACTAACTGTAACTTGCAAGATCCAGTAGTAAGCTTGAATTTTGTTTTTATTCCAATGGTGTGTTTATAAGGTAGTTATGGTATTTTGAATCAACTCATAAACAAAAGCCCTTACAGTTCAACAGGAAAACAGTACTAAGTCCTACATATATTTGAGAACAAAATAGCTAATTATGGAGTGACTGAATGGTCAATAAAGTAGATTGGCTTATAAAAATGTAAAGCATAGTTGCTGTGTTCTCATATCTTAGAAATAATTAAGATGTTAAATTGGAACACTGCTTATGAATGTGACAAATTGTATCAATTTCATTTGCTTACTTGTAATTCATTCTATATGGCATAAATTGCCCCATTATAGCTGCCTTTTTTCTTGTCTTTCTCTTCTACACTCGTGGCCAAAGCGTAGTCTTTGAGAAGATGAGACATAATGGGTAGCTCAGGAAGTTTAGGAGAAAGGAAACCTCTGAAGTGCAGGCTCAGAAAGTAGAGAAGAATAAGAGCCTTTGCAAGGGAAGTCTTTATTAATTTTTAAGACTGAAGCTTAAATATAAATCAATCAATTCAGGGGATTTTTTTTTGCTGAAAATGAAGTAGGTTTTCCCTTCTCATTTGCTAATAAATCATAAAGCCACTTATTTTCTGATTCACAAAGTAAAAACATATACTGTAAATTATAAAGAAACTTGGAAGGCCTATAGATTATGCCATTATTATTACAATGTTCTATTCCTTTTACAAATTGGCAGGTTTGCAATTGCTAAAAAATACTTTGAAGTAAAGAGGGAGATGAATAATAGAAATAACTTAAGGCACTGTGAACCACAAAATACAAACAGTTGTTTGAGCTGATACACAACTGGAAAAGGTAACTGAGTAATTACTCTAGGTAATTAAAGGCAATTATGCCTCTAAAATTGTCTGTGGAGATGCAAAATTCGGAAAGAGCAGTACGTGGGAATTTTAAATACTGGTTCACATGATTTATGATTGTACAGGAACAGCAGTAGGATGTCTCCCCAGTCTGTAGCTTTGGAAAGCTAATTGAAAGGAGCAAATTAAGTTAATAAGATAGTGTGCAACAAGATGTTACTATATAATTGTAACAAAAATATTTAATCAAAATTTTGATTTTTCAGTTCCAGATTGTGTTAAATATTTAAGGAAAAATGAATGTCACTGAAGTTTGAGAAAAATCTTACTATCACAGATGTATTTCAGAAAAATAATTAATGCTTTTGGATAGCATTTAAACTGACATTGCTTGTTTGACAGCAAATTACTGTTGAAAAATACACTGTGTATTAACAAAGGTAGTTGATGTGACTGACTTGTGTGTGGGCATGATTTTTACATAATGTTTTTAATATTTTTGTTATATTGCTATTCATAGAGAAATTAAAAATTCTTTGTAACATAACTTGGGGTATATATCTCTACTCATTATGAATGTCATTGGGTTGTATAAACAGTGTTCATTTTGTGCAAGTTAGTGTGGGTTATAACTTTCTTTCTATGAAGTGAGGCAGACTGAGGAGACAGGTCTGTTTGCCTTTTCCACGTGCAAGGAGGGAAGTAAAAAGTGGCAGTAGCTGAGGCATTCGGTGATTCTTTGCCACATTGCCATTTGAGCACTAAAGAGCAGGCAATGAAAATACACAATGAGGAACAGGAAGACTTATTTGAGGCACTTTTTTAAAAGTATATACTTTTTGCATGGCTGAAAGTGCTGAGCCTGAATTGTAGCTTATAAAAGTAGAATGGAAAAATGAATTTTCTAGGGATACCTTGTCCCAAACACATTGCGCCTGCCCTCCTCCCCCCGGGGAAAAAAAAAATAAATTATTGTTTATCTAAGGCTCTGTATCTTCTTGTATGCTTTAGAGGGAAAAGTGTATGCACCTATTTGTGTGTGTGTTTCAAAAGTTCCCTGGCAAATATTATATTACTGCCTGTCAGACAGTCTCCAAAGATTCAAACTGTAGACTGAAATTGCCATATCAACTTTAAAAACTAAACCCTAGGGAAGATCAGATGCTGCTAGGAATGTGAAGTATGGTCCTGGTCAAGATCCTGGGGCAAGAGTGATTTGTCTGTAGAGTCATGTGTCACATGGTGATGTGTCAGGCTGGGAGTCCACGTTGCTGGAATACACCCGATAAACCAGTGTGTGAGACTATCTCATGCCATTAGTGATGCTGGCGATAATCATCGCAGGTAACATGCAGATACTATTTGACCCAGTTTTGCGTTCTGTATTTTTATCCACTCAAAAATGAAGTCAAATCGTGCCGAAATCAGTAAGAGGTCTGTAGCATGTTATCTGTGTATTTGCCACTGCTTGCGATTTTCCCTTAACTTGCTCTTTATGAGTAGATTAATATCACTATTTCAGTGGTAAATGGATGCATCATACTGCAGATTATTGTGCTACAAACTGTTAAGCTGAGGCCTCATGACTGCACTGGAAATGTTCATACATAAGTTCTGTTTCCTTTGGGAAGATAGTTTGGTGATGTCATCTGCCCTGATTAGCTGGTATCATGCTTGGTATTATCATTTGGAAGGGACTGTTAAGAAAGACATTTAAGTATAAAGTTTTCTCTGAATAAAGCACTGTACAAGTAGATATTGTTATTTCAATATGGGTAATAATTTAGGTTGATACTAATAATGTATTTTCTATGATCAGTGGTTGAAATAAATAAGATTTGTATTTATGCAATAGCAATTTATGTCAAGTGCTAGAATAGAAATTACTACCTTTTTTTTTTAATAATAACTGAATGCCACTTGTTTTATTTTAAGAACAAGTGAACTCTTACAAGGTTAGTGAGGTAGCATTGAAAAGATAGGTTAAACTACAGCACATGAAGTTCATGGAAAATAAGAGATGTTCCCACTCAATATTGCAAAATGTTCCTACTAAGTTTTGGATAGTGTTTTCAGAACTGGAAGGCAGAGTATTTGATTTACAATTTAGATCACATTTTCATGTTAGTACATGAATTCCAACCTGATTTTTTTTTTATAGTTCCCACATGATCAGGTAGGAAATAGGGCAAGGAAATTTTTCCCTTACTCCTTTCAGGAATGATCACAACAGCAGTTCCTGTGAACACAAGGACTGGGGGTTAGTCTGTGCTGTCCGTGCCATCCTGACTTCTTGTTTTTTCCCCCTAGGGCTATGAGAAATAGCCCTAGGAAAAAGCATATTTTATGAAGGATTGTTATTACCAGACTTATGCAGCTCTCTTCTCCTTTAGAAATGTGTGTAAAAAGTAAAACAAAAGCATCTTCATGATCTTTTAGGGCTTGGACTCTATTTGTCCTATTATCAGGCTTTGTGAATCTGGGATCACACGCTGCCTGGAATGCTGTCATAGCAACTGAGAATGTTATTCACATTCTACTGTTTCTCAAATTAGGTGAGTCAGACTGTTGGTCCTTGTATCCCACAGTAGCAGAAAAGAGTTACAGGTCCTGTCACTATAGCTGGATGACTGAAAATAAGTTTAATGAGCAGTGACATTCGTAGTCATCGGTTTGACAACTGGTGCAGATGTCAGTAGTGATATGTGTGGCTGCTGACAGGCTTAAGCAGCTCTCAGTCTTCCGAGCATATGGTTTCGTACAACTGCACCACTGAGTCACACTTGCAGTGTTCTCGGGTAAAACCGAGAGGGAGCAAGTTTAAATGATGGAAAAAGCAAATAGCTTGAAACTGGTTTATCAACATAGCAAAGAATAAACACTTCTTGTTTTTCATGGCTATTTGAGGTTTTTACAGTAGATAATTGTTAATCTGAATTTCTCCATGTTTCTAAAAATGATTGCATCTGAAGATAGAGCCAAACAGGGACAGTTACAGTCTAGTTTCTTAGTATCTAGTTCCGAGATTGATGGAAGACTGTGATAAAATATATTAATACCATGTGTGGTTTTAGCTTTCTCTACAGTACACATCTTCCTCTCTTAGATTTTTTTCCTCAGCATTGCTAAGGAGAGTAACGTGTCATCTACATCTGGTATATTGTTCAGAAAAATGAAAATTCCCAAATGTTTTCTGTCCGTTACACTTCTTTTTTAATTTCCCTTCTCATTTATCACAAGTACCAAATCCTTTGTCTCCTTTCTTTTTTTTTTCTTTTGGCTTTGCATATGTCACATTATTTTACAGTTTTGTTCAATGATTTTGCATCATCTGTATGATTAATCATGTTACTTGTTGTTATAATCTCAAAATGTATTGCTGCATGTCAAAAAGAGCAGTAGAATCCAGTTACTTTCTCTGTCCTATTCTGAGCTAATAAGATACTGTTGTGAAATTCACATAGTATTTAAACATAGGGCAACTCTGGTAAGCCAGGACTGGTTTTGAGGAGGTCTCATGTAATTACTTTTTGACAATTTATGTTTTTTGTTTTCCAGTCATAGTGAAGTATTCCAGTAACAGTGGATCTTTAATGATTGGTGCTGCTGGGGAAATGTAAAATTTGATTTCACTGTTACCTGTTTGATATGACCTAGGATGTACATTGCTCATTCAACTCCTTGTCGTTCCTGTCTTCAGTATGATTTATTACACAGGATCACTTGATTGTCTCAGGTTTTATATCGTTATGAACGTTTAATGAATTTTCACAGGAATTTGAATTTCAAGTTCAAAGCAAGAAGAATTCTAATGGCTTCTGAGAATTGGGATAGGGAAGAATTCATCTGTTGTCTTTTTGTATGTTTTCTGTTTACCATTGGTTGCCTTGTAGGTACTTACTTGAGGGTCCTCTGATTATTAGCATGGATTGATATCATTACACTCCAGGAATTTTAAACAGTGGGCCAGATGTTTTAAGAGTCAGCAGAGGCATCGGTAACATACTAGCATGTATAATAAAAAACCCCAACCTATCTACAAAAGCAAATGAAAAAAAAATAGCCTTGCTTCTCTTGTTCTAAAGGAAAAACTCACGCTGAGGCACATACTGTGTTTAACGTGTTATTAGATAGCAGTAGACTTGTAAGTTTCTTCTCTTTTATTTGACTCATCAGGTGGTAGGATGTATAAACTGTAACGCTATCCATAATAAAGCAGAAAATATTTGAATTCAGTGTACAGTTTATAATTCTGCCAAGACGTGCCTACAACAGAAGGGATAGTTCCATTTATAACCTTGCCTGAGACACTGTCCTATATTCTGGTCAGGTGTGTGCAAGAGAAAAATAGGAAATCGTAATAGATTTAGAAAAAGAGAGGCCTTTTCTTAACTACTCAGAAAAATAAATTTCAAAATGTCAGGTCTCAGTAAATCAGGATATTATAATGGATTAAATGTAAAGGATGTAAACAACTGCACACAAAAAGCATCACCTAATATTTCACAAATATTTGAATGTGTCATCAATAAGGTTTCTAGGTCACCTGTGAAACTGAGAACAGAGGAAAAGGTAGGAACAAAGAAGAGTATTCTGCCATTATCTAGAGCTGTGTGGTCTAGTAATGTTTTCTTCTAGTACCCTGATAGACAAAGAAAAAGGAAAAGTTATCTTTTCTGATTACATCTTCAGAAGTAACTGATACTGACTCTGTTGGCAAGTAGTATCTTCTAGGTTTCTTCTATTCTTCTTATTAATTAGTACAAATGCTTTTTCATCAAATGGACCTGGACAGTCTTCATTATTGTAGTAGTCCCGAAAGACGGCAAAAACTTTCTAAATATTAGGTGTTACATTCAAAATAAAATACAAAAACTACAAAAAGAAAATAGAATACAGTGGGAATGGAATAAGAAAGTGAGTTGCTCTGTAATAACTTTTCTAGTGATAACAACTTTCAGGTGTAGTAGCACGATTTCACTTTTTTACATTAGGCAGAGCTGCTGTCAGCTGTGCTAGTAAGAAGTGCACTTAAATCAGACAGCTGTGAAAAAGGAGAACATCAGGTGTGAGAGACTGTAATTTTATAGTTGTTATCACTAATACTGAAAAGATTTGATTTGCTCATTTACTTTAAGATCACATATAATATAAACCAGCTTTTGATGGCGTAGCCTTCCTTTATAATTATTCCTCTCTGAGTTTTTATTTTGTTTTGTTTTTTTTTTTTTTTTTGTGGGTTTTGTTGTTGTTGGGTTTGGGTTTTTTTTTTCACATTTCCTTATTACTATTGCTTGCTAATTTGTACTGGTATGTTCTGTATCTCATCTGGGAAACCACAAAAATCGCGACATAATTTAATGTGTATATATGAGGGGGTGTGTGTATGTACACACTTACACACACACTCATGTCAACTGTGCTCTCTGTATGAGAAGAATATGTGTCTAGGCTAGGGAAAAGTTATGAAGAAAGGGTTTTTATAATAGCGGAGCAAAAAAAAACCCCCAAGGAATATTTTGTTTAAAAATGTGATGTAATTTTTTTTCAAGTTAGATAATTCCTGAAAAGATAACAGAAAGCTCCTCAGTTTCTTAATTGAGTGCATTTCTTCTTAAACTGGAGCAAGAATTTGTGATGTTGGAAAAACAAGTCCTGTTTCTGACTTTCCCATAGCTTGCCTACTTCTGGTGAAGAATTTCTTCTTCATTTTTCTAGCTACTCTTTGTTTCCTTTGGTAAAATATGTTTAACATGGACACACTTAACAGTATTGATATTTTATATTAAAGTTGTGTGACAGTAAACTTCAAAAAACAGCAACAAAAAAAAAAAAAAATCCACAGAAAACTCAAACCCAAAACTTAAAGCAAATATAACTTCAGGACATATAGGCCAAACAATGCAATTTGGAATGAAACTTCGAGGTATTAGTCATTTGAGTTAGACGAGGTAACTGTACATAGTGTAGGTGGAAATCTGGTGAGGATTTCTAGATTTAGTCCTCTAGTGTAGCCTGAACAAAAATATTTATTTGACTCTTGCTGGCAGTCTGTGTTGTACCTCAACTGGCACGGTCTCTGCTATGATTGAATATATAAAAGAATGCTCTTGAAATTGCCAGCTAAAGAATACAGAAAACTTTTTTTAATTTTATGTAAATTGAGGGATTGGTGACTTCATCAATAACTCCACTTCCACTTCCAGAATTTGAGGGTGGGGTGGTGGTTTCTACTGAGAGTTAGCACATTAACCTGGAACTCTGAAATGCAGAACAGTCTTGCTCTAATTCCTATCCCAATAAAGGCTCTGGTAACATTAACTTGTGCATATCTATTTTGATTGTCAGCAATTTGTTCACTATTTTCTCCATTCTGACTTCTGTTTCCAATCCCAATGCAGCCCAGTCCATTGATGAATTATAGAAGAGATATATTTCACTGTATCAGGAGAAGTCTTTTGGATCTTAATCTCTGGAATGGAAAAATTAAGAAAAGAGGAGAAAACTAGTCTTTGGAAATAATAATGAAAGCAGGGCAAATAAATTATGAGAGTTCTTGTTATTTATCTTTGAATGCTAATACCCTCTGTAAAAGCTTGCAACCTCTTGTGTTTGTTTTTGTTTGAACAGATCTATTCTTTTCCCACTTGTGTGAGGATTTATTTTTTAATTCTATTACTTCTTAAGTGAGTAAATAACATGTTATGGGTGCTTCTGTAATGGCCACTGCAGGTGCACACTTACATGGGTTAAACAGGAGACTGGACAAACACTGGGAGGAGAGATACAGCTGGGATCATTAAGTATGAAAAGCAAATCAGATGTGGGAAATATAGCTGGATGCTATGAAGACATTAAGTAGGAATTATTATCTATACTTGTCCCAATTTTCTTCTTTACTGGGTGTCTGCTTGTAGCCACATCTAGAGGCTGAACAGTGGGCTATAGAAATCCTTGGTGTGAACGAGTATGACCATCTGTATGATCATATGTTCTTAAGTTCAGAGCACTTCTCTGTAAATTCCAATAAGTACAAAGGATTTCAACATTCAGAGATAAATGCAGGATTAGCTGATTTAAATTGCAGATGATTCTGAAACTATTTAGAATATAGTGTATTTGAATTAAACATATTAGAAGTAGTATTTCCTAGTATTTTAATACTCTGCTTCAAAATTAGTCATACCAAATTTTCTTTGTGTGCAATCTTGTGTGAGGTTAGTTAAAAAGTTCTCAGAAAGTGTATTCATATTACTTCTGTTCCCCAAATGATTTGAATAGTACTTTCTAGCTTGGTATAATAAACAATCTTCACAGAAACTTGCATTATCAGTTTTATTGCTGGAATAGAGATTGCAACATTTAAAATTTGCAGGGTACCACTGGATCTGCATGTTAAACTTGATGTAGATGATGGCACTCATAGGAGAGCCTGATTACTAGCTCATAAATTAAAAACATTCCAATGGAACAACTGAGAGTTTAGTCAAGGAGCTGCTCTTTGGTCCTGGCCCCTAGAAATATCCATCATCTAAAGTGTTTAGTTTTAAGTAATTTTAGTCTTATTTACGTTGATTCAATGAAGTTGCCCCTTTCTCTCTGTTGGCAAAAAATAAGACTTTTTGTTGTAGTTGGATTGCCATGGCAGGAGGTGCAAGCCTACAGGACCTAGGATGAAAATCATAGGCTCCTTAGAAAAAGACATTTGAGCTGTACTCTTGTAGTAGAGAAATAAATATATCAATGCCTTTTAGAAAAAAAAAAAAAAAACAAGCAGCAAGTTAAGCTTGCAATTTTTGCAAGAGGTTTAATCAGAAGGAAAGTGTTGGGATACTGGATTTACAAATGTTGATTCTGTGAACACAGAATTAAAATGTAGTTGGCATGACTTACAATGTTAACCAATATTTACATTGTTAAGGTAAATATTTATTTCCACATCATTTTTCTTGAAGTATTTAGGTACAATGATTCATACCATTTTGTTTTCCAGTGCGTGATATTGCTGGAAATCTTAGCAGGTTGGGGGTGTGATGAAACCACAGGTCCAAAAGGCTGTATATTTAGATGCAGAGAATTGCATGTATGATGTTTCTCATCAGTTAGTAGATGAGTAAGACGGCAGACCACACATATCTATATAAATCATGGCAGAATGCCAGGAATAGGCAATTGCCCTATAGACAAATTGAGTGAGAATATTATATCTAACATATGGAGACAACTGTTACATCTCAAAGCAGTGCAGCAGATTTTTCTGGAGTTTTTAAGGTTATAACTTATTGTTTTAAAGCAATGATCATGAAAATGATTTGCCTAAAATTTCTTAAAGTCAATATTGGTGAATAAGGTACTGGCCAAGAGGTAAAGAATGTCTTGAGTGGAGATGTAGGGCATGGAGTAAGGAGAAGTAGAGAAAAGTCATGAAGATGAGGGGAGGAGAGTGGAGACTGACTTCTTTTTTTAATCTTTGAAATCTGGAGTAGTGTTATCTTTCATAAAGTTTCACAGATCATTAGTCTCTAACTGATGCTTATGCCTTTGGGTAGGTGGGGAAATATTCTATCATTTAACAATGCAGATATGACTCATGTAGGACACCTTTTTTTTTTTTAAGGATTTCTGACATACAAGCTTGAGGGTATATTATCCTCTCACTGTGTATGCATAGCTTTCATTAATGCTAATTATTCAATAATGATGAAGGTGCTGGGATTGTCTGGAGATTAAAGAGCAGCTGGAAGAAGCTGATAACCTGTGATACTGCTGTAGGCCATTAGCCCTAGCAAGTCATTAATCTCTGGAAGTACCTGATACTGCTATCATAAAGTGACAAAAGAATTTGGAGATGGGGGTAGAGGTAGGAATGAGCAGTTAGAGGGTAGATGAATACAGGATTACAGGAGGATCCAGTCTCATATTGTGTATATGTGGCCCACAGGAACTGGTCTTCCAGGTCCTGGAGCAGAAGGAAGGCTTCTGGATTCTGTGAGGATCCATTTCAAAGCTAGACCTGTAGAAAGACGAAAGAAGTGGGAAAGTTATTTGCTGTACAGCTTCAGTTCTAGTTTATGTATTTTAATGAACTAACTCCTGTTAATATAAATAATTTTGATTAATATTTGGTCAATATGTGTTAAGTGGTTAATTCCAAGATAGGAAGTAAACACCTCACCATTACCTCTTATGTCTGGTTCAAAACCTTATATGATTGCATCATACTTGCTTTTTTGCTTTTATAATGAGGCACCAAGGAAAAGGTGTTGGATGCAATATTAGCTAGAGTTTGATTCTCTCATCTTTTGTCAGTTTATGTCTCAGTTGTCTCTTTCTCCCTCTGTAGGTGGGAGAAGTGTTTGATGACCTGTCCCTGGAAACATTCAAGGCCAGGTTGGCCGGGGCTCTGAGCAATCTGATCTGGTTGGAGATGTCCCTGCTCCTTGCAGGGGGGTTGGACTAGGTGACCTTTGAAGGCCCCTTCCAACCCAAACCATTCTATGATTCTACATTAAATTAAAATCTTTGGATATGCTAAATTCAACAAAAGCAAAATGACTACATTTCCAGTGTGCTGGGACAATTCTAGATAAGCAATGGGGCCAGGTGATCAGGTCTTGATTCTACATTGGTAGCATACTTTTGTAGCAGTGACTGGAGTGTAAAATTTTGTCAGAGTCTTCTAACAACATCTTTGTTCATTAAAACTTTAGGTTATGCTTTATAAAAAAAAAAAAAAAAAGTTGGCAAACTGAAAGTGCGGTTTAGTCATTTAAATCTCCAACTCATTAGGTACAGGAGTTATTTAAATAACTTTAGACAGTATTTTAGAGAATCATAAAACAAACAAAGAAGTAATTGCTTCATCCCAGCTCCAGAAGGCATTTGTATTTTGTAAAAATTCTTAAAAGATGAAAGTGTCCAAGTGTTATATCACTGGCTGCACCTGCAGAACTATTCTGAAATGGCTATGAGTCAATGATTTTATAGAAATGCTATTTTGAAAAAAAACACGGAAACTTATTTTTCATTAACCATTAGCAAACCTGTAATTATTTTGTAACAAATACTCAGGAAGTCTCAAAGCTCTTTAAAGTAAACATGTACTTTAGACTTTCAGACTTTCTCTTTGACTTTCTTCTTAGCAGAGATGTCCAGAGTAAAGGATTTTTATTTCTTTTTAAAACTTTCAATGGACTGTAATGCCAAAGGGCAATATAGCCAAGTGTCTATGACAGACTTAGTATCATCTGCTCCTTATCTTGTCTGTTTTTCAGCCAAGCTTTAGAGTTATACATCTGCAGTTAATGCACTTCCAGCATTATTTATGATACTCGTCTTTGACTGGCACAAGATTGCTGTCTTGGGATTATTTTTTTTTTTAATTTAAAGAAGCTGTATGTCCCATTTGTGATATATATCTGAGTTGCGTTTGGAGAGAAGTCTTGAGATTGCTTTCACTTCTTTTTCCTTTGTAATTATAAAAGTTTTTTTGTTTGGTTTTTGGTTTTCTTTTGGGGTGAGGATGTGGGTTTTTTTGTTTTTGTTTGGTTGGCTTTTCCTTCATTTTGTTTTGGTTTTGTTTGAGTTAGAGTACAGAAGCTGTATCATAAAACTTCTGTGACCGTGAATGTCATAGAGTTTTCAAGTATGGGAATCCCTAAAATGTGGTTCTTTTTGCTTGTTTACACAGCAGGCTGGGAGTGAATTAAGAAAACATAATGAAAGATTTATACAGATAACTCATAGGCAGGGAAAAAAGGCTGAAAAAATATAGACCTTGTTTGCATCTTTGCAGCTTTAGATTCAGTTATTATTTCAATAATGCTTTCCTAAAAGTTTAGGTTACAGGGCTGAGGGTCAAAACCTTAAAGATCTAGAATCGGTGAAAGGGTTTTTCGAACTGACAGGGTGCAGAGTTCTCCTGCAAAATATGGTATTTCCATATTTATATGGCTATCTGAAAGGGGATTTTAGTAAGTTTTTTTCTAGAAGAATAGCTGTTGTGCACTTAAAAATGAAAGATATGCTGAACACAAGCAGTTGATTTGGACTTGTGCACCATGCAGTCTCATGTATTTATTGTTTAGCAGTTCATCTTGCTGCGAACAGAGAAGCTCTGCACAAACTCTGTGTCCAAGATCCACAAAATTTTTAAGACAGTTCTAACACTGAGTTGTCATGAAAACATGAGTTAAGAGAGAGAGTCTTTTCCTTTTTGGATTTTTTTTTTTTTGTTGCATTTCCAGTTTAGTTCTGCGAATGTTGGTATTATTAAAGCAATATTATTTCCTACATTGAATGAGTGCTCCTTCGCATTCCTTGTACAACTAGGCATTTGGTAAACCAACAACCACTGTATGACTTAATTCAGATTAAAGATTGTATATTACAGACCTTTTAGTTCACTTCTACATTGTGGGTTTTTGTGCTGAAGGATATCTATATTTGAATTTTTTTTTTCTCTCCGGTTTTCATCTATTACATTAAAAGCTTCAGAGGTCCTCCATCTACAAGGCTCATCAGGTAATTTAACTGGCTCAAATTATCATTTTCCCTGTTTGAATGATGATTTGTTTGTTTGATTTAAGTGACTTCTTTGAATAAAAGACAAACAAATTTTTTTCTGGGGAAAAAAAAACAACCTATGAAATGCAATATCTCTTAAAATAGAGTTATGGTTTACCACAAAATATATTTCATTTCCATTTGAATAAATCTTCCATAGCCTTTTAACAGAAAGGTTTCATTTGGTCAAGTGCTGTTCCCAGTAATGTATTTCGCTCCAAGCAGGTAAGTGCTGTTGGCTAGTTAAAGACTTAACTGCAGAGAAATGTGCTTATGGAACTACTGTTACTAGTCTCATTTGATGTATGGTTCTAGATAAACATAATATGATCTAAAAGATACCAAGAGCAGGGAACTCTTTGTTTATTTAATCCTGTCATGCTGGACTGACTTGTATTACAAGCTTTCTCAAAACAGTAAAAATCAACAAGATATCTTAGAAAACTAGTGTGAAAATCTATCAATACTTTCAATTAAATTTCTTTGTATTTGTCCACTAAGGAAAGGTAGAATATTGAATTTCTTAATATAGAGCTTTAATTAAGACCAATATGTATTAGTGTTATGCTAGCAGCTCTTTTTTTTTTTTTCTCAAACCTTGAAAAATGCAGATTAAATGCAAATATGACTTGCATAGGAAATAAATCTTTTTTTTTTGGGTATACTTCCTGGCTCTTTGCCCAAATATAGCATTGGGGAGGTTTAAAGAGATTTTTGTGGCTTTTTCTTTTGAAAAGTGCATTTAAGTGTATTTGTTTTGCATCCTAATTGATCATTACTAATTAATTTAAGCATATGTTCCACAAATGAACAGAACCGATAAACTGGATTTGTGTTGCAGTGGTGCATTTGAGGACTGGTCAAGAGAGTAGTATATTAAATTTAAATTAGTTGTTTTCTTTAAATAGTTAAAGAGCTCAGAAGCACATTTACCTGAGAAACATCTGTGTCAATTAAAGGTATTGGTGTGCACACACACAAGTGATGTTGAATTAGAATTGAGGAGCATGCCTCAACCACTTTGGTGTAAAGTTTACAATTCAAACTCCCTCCCTAGGTGGCTTGAGCTAAGCAGCCAAGCCTTGCCCTGAGATGGCTTATAAATGTTCACCAAGTCATCCTGATAACAAGGCCAGTGAAGCAAGTATCTGAGCCAGGAGCACAGTAGTAAACGATAGGGCTATGGTTATGGCTTAAACTGATGCTGTTGCTTGATGAATGAAAATATGTCTAAGCTTTCAATTTCCTTCAGGTGGATTTTGCTGTACTTACTGGAACTCTGACAATCTTTCCTCTTGATGTTTGATGTTTGGACTTTTTCTTCCTTAAATTCTAAGAAACGTTGATTTTCTGTAGACAGTTTTTGTTGAGGCTAGAGGGAGGAATTTCACACTTTTCACTTGGCAATGCCTTTAAAAAATATATATATAATATATGTGCTACAGAATCTGTTGTGTAGACTCTGGGTTTTGTATCTCCCAAAGGTAGATTTTACACTAAGGTAAAATGCTGACTTGTCATTTAGGTACGCCAATGTAAGGGTGGGACAGCTTTTAAAAAGACAAGAGACTGCTAACTTTCACTGCTATAATATATAATAGGTCACAAAAAAGTTAAAATACAATAATGCAAGAATCGATTCAGGGAGAAAAAACATGCTGATAAGTTATAGTCATACTTAAAAATTACTACTTGGTTTTAAGATAAAGAAAGTAGAAATGAATATAAATTCTTCTTAGAACAATTCATTTCAGCTCAGTCACGTTTTATATGGTCTGCTGAAGGGCATAACATGCTTTTTCAATTCACTGTATTACTGCCTTGCTCAGGAGATTCACAAACCAAAGTTACAGAGTTGTACAAAGAGACTGTGGCATGCTGGAAAGTGAATGAAGTTTTTTTTAAATAATAATTCTGAGACAAATCACAAGCTTTGGGAATTTTAAATTACTTAGTATAGTCTACGTGAAATTCACCACTTAAACACTTTTCCCTTACTAGAAAAGATGATGCCCTTTCCATGCTTCTGCTCCAAATCTAGTTCAGTACTTAAAAGTAGAGGATTTTTTTTTTTTTTAACACAAAATTTCTGATTTGTTTGCTACAATTGCAGTCCATGAAACAAAAGAGAACAGTTACAATCAAGGATCCTCGTATTGCTTAGTCACAGAATCTGCTGCATAACTGTGGTCCAAAGTAAATGGTTTCTATTATTTGTTAGCAGAATTAAGTATTAAAAACATAAAGCAGATGTACACTTTCGCACTGTTACCTGCCAACTTTTACTTGCAAATGTAAAACTAAAGAGCATATATGCCTCCTCCTTCTACAGGGAAATTCTCCATGAGAGGAGTACCTCTTTTAGTCTGGTACAAAAGTTCACATTTTTCCCAAATATTGTGTGAATCCTTATCTTGTGGGAGCCAGCCA
>WHYT01016339.1:86113-99382 GCA_009806455.1 Tetrax tetrax | reverse complement strand
TAAACTGATGCTGTTGCTTGATGAATGAAAATATGTCTAAGCTTTCAATTTCCTTCAGGTGGATTTTGCTGTACTTACTGGAACTCTGACAATCTTTCCTCTTGATGTTTGATGTTTGGACTTTTTTTTTTCTTAAATTCTAAGGAACGTTGATTATCTGTAGACAGTTTTTGTTGAGGCTAGAGGGAGGAATTTCACACTTTTCACTTGGCAATGCCTTTAAAAAATATATTTATAATATATGTGCTACAGAATCTGTTGTGTAGACTCTGGGTTTTGTATTTCCCAAAGGTAGATTTTACACTAAGGTAAAATGCTGACTTGTCATTTAGGTACGCCAATGTAAGGGTGGGAAACCTTTTAAAAAGACAAGAGACTGCTAACTTTCACTGCTATAATATATAATAGGTCACAAAAAAGTTAAAATACAATAATGCAAGAATCGATTCAGGGAGAAAAAACATGCTGATAAGTTATAGTCATACTTAAAAATTACTACTTGGTTTTAAGATAAAGAAAGTAGAAATGAATATAAATTCTTCTTAGAACAATTCATTTCAGCTCAGTCACATTTTATATGGTCTGCTGAAGGGCATAACATGCTTTTTCAATTCACTGTATTACTGCCTTGCTCAGGAGATTCACAAACCAAAGTTACAGAGTTGTACAAACCTGAGGAAGAGACAAGTTCACCGTTAATTTTTTTCCCTTGTTCTACCAACCGGGAACTGCAATTATGGTTGTATACGTCATATCATTCTGAATGCTCTTATACTTAATCTATAGATTATGGTCTTTTAAAGAGCAACCAGAATCATTAGTTGCTCTGTGTTTCACCCTTATAGAGGCATTTCAGCCTCTGTCAATGTCTAAAACATTAGATATGTAGAATTAGTATTAACAAGACCAGATAAAAACTAACCTCTTGCACATTTTCTTAGCTTGGTTGTGTAAGGCTTGGGAGCACAGTAGTGGCTACCTTATTAAAGCAATAAAAATAATAGAAGAGTGTGTGACAATAGAAATAGGAAAGAGAAAGTGTGCGTGTGTGTGACAGTATAATTTGAGTACTGAAATATATAGGCAGTATTTATGATGGAGCAGAGAAACAATGGATTACACTGTCTTGGAAAAACCTAGTTTACTAAGAGACTGTGGCATGCTGGAAAGTGGATGAAGTTTTTTTTAAATAATAATTCTGAGACAAATCACAAGCTTTGGGAATTTTAAATTACTTAGTATAGTCTACGTGAAATTCACCACTTAAACACTTTTCCCTTACTAGAAAAGATGATGCCCTTTCCATGCTTCTGCTCCAAATCTAGTTCAGTACTTAAAATTAGAGGATTTTTTTTTTTTTTTAACACAAAATTTCTGATTTGTTTGCTACAATTGCAGTCCATGAAACAAAAGAGAACAGTTACAATCAAGGATCCTCGTATTGCTTAGTCACAGAATCTGCTGCATAACTGTGGTCCAAAGTAAATGGTTTCTATTATTTGTTAGCAGAATTAAGTATTAAAAACATAAAGCAGATGTACACTTTCGCACTGTTACCTGCCAACTTTTACTTGCAAATGTAAAACTAAAGAGCATATATGCCTCCTCCTTCTACAGGGAAATTCTCCATGAGAGGAGTACCTCTTTTAGTCTGGTACAAAAGTTCACATTTTTCCCAAATATTGTGTGAATCCTTATCTTGTGGGAGCCAGCCATGTAACATTTGATCTTCTGGTGCCTATTTTACTGCAGTTCATCCCATTTTGGAGGTTTAGAGTAAGAGCCAGCTACTGCTTCTATGATGACAGTAACTTGAGATACTGACCAAATAAAGTTGTCTAAATTAGTTGCCCAGAAAGATCAAGGCTTCACACCTTGTGCTGATTCTGTAACTGTTAAAAAGATCCTGAGCCAATTAATTCACTAATAGATCTCATGAGAGATGCTGTTTATTTCACTGTGTTCAAAGATGCATTTAAAGCTGAATCTCGGTTTTATGTTCAGCTCATCTTTAAACCCTTAATGATATAGCCTGTAATGCTTTTGAAGCCAGGTGTATATTAAAAATATTTGTGTGGAGAAATACAAGAATATTGCCAGACACCATTTAATTATCTATTTATTACTGGTTCTTATTCCATGACCACAAGATGTTATCCTGTTTTAAGAAAATAAACCTATCCATATAGACTGTTCTAGATTAATGTTATCTGGATTTCCAAAGTGAACCTTACTTTGTTAGTTTGGTATTATTATACGTATGGAAACTTTAAGAATGGTGATTTAATATGCTTTGAGATAGATTATTTGGAAAGGAATAGACTTTTGCATGATCCGTTATCTCTCTTATGAATTACCTCATTGCTTAAGTAAGATTTAGCCTGGTTAATCTCTCTCTCTCAAAAAAAAAAAAGCTCAGATCAGTTTAGCTGAAAGTGAGGATGAGGAAAGATAGTTACATTCGGGAGGGGTTAAAGGATGTTAGATGTAACAATAGAGCAAGAAGAAACTCAAGCCTAGAAGAGGACATTCAGCTTTATCTGATTTTTTAAAATAGATTTTGTATGTAACTCCTTTTAATAGGGAGGCAATATTTTTTCTTCCCTTTTTTTTTTTTTTTCCTCATTTAATGAAATTGTATATTAACTTTCCTTGCTTAGTTGTTCTATTTTTGAGTTGTGCCCAATGATTATAATATCATATGTGGAAGACCCTTCAAAGGTTGTTAATTCTTGAGTGTTTATGTGCACTAGCGTGTGCAAATGCTTAACTCCAAGACTATGTAAATGTTACAAGTAATTTGGCCTACTGTCATAGTCGCTGTAGAATCAGCTCTGTCTGTAAACTGCTGAGTTATCTAAATGCTAGCTAACGTGCAAATAGCTACACACAAAGGTCAGGTTTTCAGCACGAGTCATCCTATTGTTGTTTGTTCAAAATTCAAGTTGGAGAAGGCCTTAGGGAAGTATGTAGTCCAACCTCTTTTTTAAAGCAGGGTTAGCTATGAGATCAGATCAGGCTGCTCAGGTGTTGATCCTGTCTGATCTTGAAAATTACACTATAGCACTATAAATATCCACAATATATGGTAGGTGCGAACTTACCGTTCTGAAGCAACATAGCTAACAGAAACACTGAAATTAAGACCAGTAACAATATATTGTACAACAGGTCTTGGGCAGGACATCATGAAGTGCATCCTTTGTGGTGTTTATAGATGCACGCAGTCAGCCCGTTGCACAGGGTGTCAAGGAGGATTTTTCCCCTCCTTTCTCTCCTTCATTGCTGTTATCTAATCCCCAATAACAGGCAGGAGATTGGTATTCATGCACTTTTAAACAAAACAAACAAAAAACCCCTTTGTTGTTGTGTTCGATACCAAACAAAACTATTGACGTTCAGAGGTGCCAGTAAGTAGATAAAAATCATTCATCTCCTGATTAATTTCCAGCCCCAAATGACACAGTGGAATGAATTATTGGATGGTGGGGTGGAAACACGTGCAGGGTGTGTGCGCTTTCAGGCTGTTTTGAAATGGCACGTGTAAGCAGTTAGGAACTCAGCAGCCCAGGTGTTGGTAGCAGTTTGCAGGAAGCAAGCTGGTGTACTGAGAGTGAGGAATTGATGGTTTGTAGTCTAGCTCTTGTTATTTCAGTGACGTGCTGTGCAGCATCAGCAAAATGTCTGTTCTTTCTCTGCACCTTTATGCTTAGCTGCTGGAGGCATTTCTTAATAGTAGTACTGGGTTTTGTAGAATATTATTGTTACTTTCAATTGGCAATGCCGTTGATAGTCTTTTACTTCCCCATTGACACTAACTTGGTATCAGTACGGATCAGTTGTCTCATCTTTTTTTGTTGTGGTTTGGTTTTTTTCTGTTGTTGTTCGATCACTTTAAGTAATGGATGTTGAATGGCAGGCACACACTAAGTTTTGGATAACATTTTCGTGTGTACTACAGTGACTTCGGGAAAATTAAGTTGGAAAAAGGGGCTGAACAGGCACTATATGTGGCTATAAGAAAGTTAAAAGCATGAGTATCAGTATAACATCTGATAATGAAACTAAAAAAATGAGTTTAGAGATAGACCTGCTTTGTGCTGAAGCTCTAAATATAAATGCCAAAATTACAAATTTTTAAGTTGCCTTTTATCAGTAATAGTAATTGTTCTTTAAATTTTTAAAACTAGCAGTTGAACCAGATGATTGTAGGTCCCTTGTAACTGAACTATTCTGCTCTATTTTATTCTAAAAGTTTAAGTATTTATGGAACAACCAAGTCTTTATTCCCATCAAATTTCTTGTGAGAACAAGGCATTAGAAATGAAAACACAGCATTTTAAAGGACTCACTCTAAGTAACTGTGTGTTTATGGTTCAATAATGTAGCTATTAGCTTGCACAGTATATATAGTGTTATGATATTTTAATTAATCTTATAATTTTCAGTGAAATTGATAAGATTAAGATCTTGCACTTGGGCTACTGTATTTTTCTGAAACAAAAAAGAAGGGTACGTGAAAAAGCGATAATCTGTACTACTTTCCTTCTTTTCCTTCCCATCCCCTCCCTTCTCTCCAGATCCTCAAACAGTCCCAATGGAAAAAATTATACTATATGATGTGCAACTGTGTCTTTTCCCCAGGCAGCCTTTCACTGCTGCTAGTTATTCTTTGGCAGTCTAAATCTTTTATCTTGGCATTATGATACAGCCTGAATGAGAAAATTAGCATTAATAGCAGCAGCAAATGTGAGGAGAGTTAGTTTAGGCTGCTGAATTTCATTCCCATCTAGTACTCTTGAGGGGAGCAGAACCACTGAGATTTGATGTACGTGGAAAAAGAACTAAGGCAGTGTGTTTGGACTCTATTTCTGCTTGATCTTAGGAAAACATTCTTCTTCACTGCTGCATCTTTCCATGCTTTTTTATGTTCCTTTTTTAAAACATCCTCATGTGAATACACTTATTCAGAGAATAAATTCACCTGTGAGCAAACCTATTTGGATGGATGAATAAGAATTTCATCTTTTTCTTTTTTTTTTTTTAATTCTTGAGGTTCTTCTCTCCCATGACTGTTTACAAACAGTAGTAAATGTTCAGTTTTGATAGCTCAAAATTGAGGAAGAAGAGAAGAAAATGAATGTTAGAAGTGCCCTGTTTTTAAGGCAACTATTTTTGGGTTTTGGGTCTTTGGAGGATGGGGGTGGTTTGTGGTTTTTTTAGTGTCTTACTGATAATTTTGAATACACCATAATTAGAAATAATATTCAGGCAAACCTTTGGCATGATGCCAGACATTGTTGCCAACATCAGAACCACAAGAGAAATGGTAATTCTTATAAAGTATCTGTTTCAGGAAAACAGGAATGAAATTTCATGAAGCAAAGTAAAGGCACTTTGTTAGCTCATGGGAACTTTCTTGGATTTTTCGGAGGCTTTCTGTATGTGATGAGACAGAATAATATACTGTTAAGGTATGCAAACAGATGATTAGGTTCTGGCCTGACGTTTTGCTTGCTGAACAAACAGTGAGGAACTGCATGACATGACATGAGAAATGACTGGATCTATGGAGCAACAGAGTGAGAAAATGACAGGACTTGCAGGAAGCACTGTGAGGAGTGGCTGGATTTCACAGGTTGTCAGTGGTCATGAGAAAGGTTGTCAAACCTCACAAATAACTTGGGGGAGTATTGAAAACCTTCTGGGACATGAGACCTTACAGGGCAAGTGGTGGCTTGGTAGTTGTATCATTGATACCATGTAAGGCCAAGGTGACCTGGGTAACATTATCAGAAATCCTGAATTTGGGAACCATATAGCAAATCTGGGATTAGCAAAAAAAAAAATGCGATTAGATGCAAGTGATTGATTTGGGAGGAGGCAAGGGTAGAGACAAGGGTGAGGAAGAACAAGCATGTGAAAATGGAGATAAGGGATATGTAAAGGGAAGGTCATATTTAAGCAAGCTAGTGATTGGTATACTTCTCTGGTTGGACCTTGCACCTTATCACTACAGTCTCTTCTGTCTTAGTTTTGAACTTTGCTCCTGATTATTTTCTCTGTCAGTGTGCTCTTGTGTGTGTGCATGCACATGTGTGTGACCACTGGTGACCCTGAAGCAGGATTGTGCAGCGTGTACGATGAGAGGTCAGGGTCCAGCTACTGGAGAAAGGGCCACGGGTGACAAGAGGCCGTAGGCCTGGGGTAGTAACTGTAGGGATAGCTGATAGGGGGACCAGATATTGCAAAGACCAGGAGTCCAGGACCAGCTGCCAGGGATCTGTGTGTGTGACTGCTAGTGGCCTCCTGTCCTGATCCTTGAATGGGATCAGACTGGCTGTGGTGTTGCTGCTTATGAGTGCTGCTTGAGTTTATGTGGTTTCAAGTAAAGGCATGTTTCTCCTATTACATTGACCTGTGCGGTCAGGCATGTTAGCACCATGTGCATCCCTGACCCTTTGCCATATATGTGGACCCATGCTAGGAAGAGGGAACTGCAGCATGCAGCCTCCTTCATTCTGGATGTGGAGGAACCACAGGTTGCAGAGCCCGCCAAAGTCTGCTTTTTTTAATTTATCGCAGATTATGAACCACACACTACCTGCGGGAGCGTGGTGAACCACATAGCAAGTGGGGAGCCCCTGGCTGTGTTGGGGCTCAGGGCAGACTGGCATGGGGCAGGCTGGGGTGGGGACCTTTGCAAGCAGCCCTGTCCTACCATGCCCAGAGGTGGGCAAACAGAGTGAAGACAGCGACTGGGGCCATGGCAGCAGGACTGCCAGGCACAGCCGTGGGGGTGGAGGGGCTCCGAATGGGTACACCAGGAGCAGATGCACCCAGGTGCATTCCCAGCTGTAGCAGGGGGGCACACCTTATACTATACCTGCCCCTGTCGGGCCACCACATGGAGGTCACCTGAAAAGTAAATCATGGGGTACTTATTAGACCTTAAAGTCACCTGCAGGAAGTACACTAGTCAAGCTGTGGGCATTACAGTTGAGACTTGTCATCTTGTCCCATCCTGAGGAGCTGCTGAACCCTGTGCTTGCAGGGAGCCTTCTTTCCTGCTCTGTCATTTCATGTGCTGAATGGAGCACAGTTGAACTTCCCCTGCAAGTATTTTCCAGTCAGTCAAAAGTAAATGTGTGTTTTTCAAGTATATACAGACCTCTACTCAAACTCCATCTATACTGACATACTTGTTTCCAAGCATCTTACATGGGAATTTCTCTGAAGCAAGTTATGTAGCCTACTTTCTCTTGAATTTGAGTTAAGTGCTTTGATCCCTTTCTCATTAACAGTTTCTTACTGTGTTGAATAAGCATTTACAGTTTATTTTTCAGCCCACTTGAGGTGGCTTCCCTTCACACAACTGATTTTGAAAAGTTCACTGTGATTATTTAACATTTGAACACCTTTGTCACATTATTTACAGAAATCTGTTCTCAGCTTGCTAATCGAAGCATCTGTTGTACAACAATACTAACTGTAATTTCTCCAGAATTGTCTACTATTACTGTAATCTTTATAAGGTGTATAATCAGTCTGGCGCTTTCTGAGAAAGTCCTAGCACAATGGCCCTATGATGAAAAAAACCACAGTGTAAACAGACTATGCATGTGGAAATGAATTTGACTGTTAGGCACTCAGAGTTCGCGTAATTCCCACATCCCATGCCACAGGGCCTCTTTATCAGCGGTTCCTTTTCTCATCTACCAGGTCTCACAGAGCTCCAAATGTGCTGCAAGAGGCAGATCTGTGGCCTCTGTGAAAAAAAAAAGTGACTTCAGCTGTGTGTTTGATTCCTTTGCTTCTTATCGCAGTGTGACAGAAGATGCTTATGACTTAATTATTAAAAATGGTTAATTCAAGTGATTTGTTCAAATAAGCAAGACTCTTAACTTAAAGCATCAGCACTGTGGGCACAACTTTGCTCCTGCTAACTCTGTTGCACAGGATTAAAAAGGTAGGGTGGATAACTCATGGAAAAAAAAAAAAAAAAATCATGACAGTATCTTGCACTGCAGCTGCTTTTGGCATCAGTGTATGTCCAGTGCAGTCACACATGAGGGCATCCACTACTGTCAAAATTCTGTAGCTAATGCATAACAGGGAATCAAAGCCTTAAAATCATTATTTTCAAGATCTTTTGGTATAACATATTAAATCACGACACTGCAAAATATTTCTAGAGTAATCACTGCTGGTTGACTGTTCTGGAAACAGTCATTTAGAAAAATATAGATACATATATTGCTTGTATCCCCAAACTTTGGTAGCAGATCCAAATTTATCCTCAGAAATGCAGGTTAGAGTTTACCCTAATGTTCCATTCATAAATAGTTAATAAACTGGCACAGAATTAGGGAATATGAATATTTTACCATTTTAGCATTACTTTCTACTGCTATACTACTGTATTTGTATCTCTCTTTTGCTGTTCTGAATAGGTATCATGTTTAAAACATCAGTGGATTAGTTTTAAACATTTTATAAACAGAAACAGTAATGTAATATAAACAGGAACAGTAAAGTATTACAAGGGCACATTATTTTAAAAATAAATAAAATTGGAATATGAGTATTTGAAGTAATCTAGAATATTATAGACTTGATGGTATTGCCACCCAATTTTAGTAACTCTTCTACAGTCCTTGGTAGTTTAACTGGAAATGTTGAATGAAGATTTGCTCTCTTGAATGAAGATTTGCTCTCTTGTGTCTACATGGTAAATTCCACTCAAACTGGATTCACTTAAAAATGGTCAAAGGGAAAGGATTGACAGATGAACAGGCTAGATTTCAGGGATGCGTGTGGTATTTAATTTTGTGTATGCTTTCTTTAAAGATGAAGTGTCATTTTGTTCTGTTTGCTATGGTTGACTTATTTGAAGTAGAGATAATTCTTTTTTACATTGAACAAGATCCTTTTGATGAAAGAATAATGAGTGCATTAATATTAAGTCAATCTGATTTCATTGAAATTGATAAAAGAAACTTTTAAGAAAGTATCAATTAGCTGAAAAACAAACTGAGTGGTTAATTTTTTTTTCCCATCTTCTGGGATTTACATACCAAAAATGTCACATTTAGTTGGTAACTTGCATTGATAGCTCCCTGTTGTTGATGCATATTTGAAAGAATGGCATTATTAAGCCTCTGTGTTGTGTTCTCTCTTTATTTGCTGAACTTGTGAGAAAAGTAAAATCTGACTTGTGGCAGTTGCTTCAGTCTCATGGTTTGGGGATCTCTTTCAGTACCTTTTAGTACTTGTAAAACAAAAACTAAAGATGTGATGAAAATTACAGTAGACAGATTCAAGGAAATAACTCCAAAGAATGTGTAAATTTAATACAAAGGCAAAACATCCATTAAAAGATGTTTTTTTAGGGCTAATGCAGCATAAAATGCTGAATACTGAGTGGATATGAGTGGGAATGGGAGTGGAGGCTGTCTATACCTCAAAATAAATGCTACTTCTTTTCGTCAACTAAATAATCTTTTAAAAGTTAGAGGAAGAAGAGTTTTACCTTATCTAAATTTTACTTTTTGCCTTTCCACCAATTTAACACACTCTTCCTTTTAAAATATACTGCCAGAAATCTCTCTTGTCTTGACACATTGGCTATATGTGGGTGTGGGGGCAGAAAAAAAAGAGAAAGAATGCATCTTTATGAAGAAAAGGAGAGAGATGCATGCAATTTGGGAACATACATGGTATGGAATTACATTAACATAAATGCTTAGGACAGGCAAAAGTTAGGAGAAGGCTTGGTTTTTTATTATCTTTTGATACTGCAAGGAAGTACTCAGTATCAAATATGTAAGTATAAGAAAAATCAAAGATGATGAAGGTCATTTCCACTTCTAGATCACAATGACTGAGCTTATTTCTGATATTAAAAACTTACGAAAAGGGACTAAACTCAGGAATTTATGCAGTGCAAAGCTAGCCAATTTTCTTTTAGGTATAAAGTCAGTGACAGGGATCTTTGGGTAAGCATGGAATTGGACTGAAAGTATGTTTAAGTAAGATGTCTGCTCCAGGCTGTGAAGTAGTTCATAGATAAGCAAAATATTCCCCAGCATCTTCTCTGGTTTTGATAGGGGCTGGTATTCAGCATGTCTCTGTAGTGGTACATAGCCATTGCATCAGTCTTCTCTCCTGGGCCTTCTCTTCTCCGTGCTATTTCCTGAAAAGTGCACTTAGCCCATGAGACTCTCATTTAGTAATTTTGCTCATGTAACTATTTCTAGAAGGCAACTTTGGTGCCTTCCACTGTCTTAACCTTTGCTGTCTTGAAAACAAACTTGGTTCTGGTTAACTACAATGTAGTCTAAAGTGCTTGAAGATCACACTGAGATTTGCCAAGTTGTGTACTTACTCTGTTACGTATTTTGCTGTAGATATTTGTTGTGGTTATTGACAATTTCTTATTATTACAACCAGTGGAAATTTAAGGTGCTAGAATTTTTACCTTTCATGGCATGATGAAAACTTGATTTGTGCCTTAAAAATAAGGATGGTGGAAACATAGTTGAGAGAGGGCCATGCAGTTGGGAAGATCACACATGCCTATTCTAAATACTAGTCTAAATTCTTTGGACTGAAATACTACAAGAATAGTCTTTGAAGGATGATGTTAATGGTTCATGTGTAAAGTGTTTAAAAAGAAAGGAGTGGGGGAGGGGTAGAGAAGTGTTGTATTGTGAATCTTGCAGTGAAGGCCCACTCCTGTAGACAGAGAGAGCAATTTTTGTTTAAAACAGCGGGTAAATATCTCTTATGTTTCAAAGACAATTTGGAAGTCATGAGGCTTCAGAATTCCTTTCATTTCCTATATGAAAGTAGCATGAAAATAAATGCATATGTGTGCTGCAAACTAATACTTCTCCAGCTAAAGCTCATGAATTCTTTTCATGGCCAAAACTGAATTAATGCCTGGAAATGGCTAGTGTTTTAGCTAGATATTCTACAATCTGTAATTCCAGCACAAATTTCAACTGTTGAAAAAGACCTTGCATTGACTTTTCACATAGTTTAGATATACTTAATATTCAGTATTCAGGTGGAATAATTACACTAAGCACTTCAATATTTTTAATCAAATGCGAAGAAATTTTTTTTTTCCATTAGCCACGACAGTGACTTTCAACTTCTAATAAATATTTTTACTTAGTTATAGCATTCTTTTTAAATGATACTTCCAAGAGAAAATATCCTCTAAAGAAAAAGATTAAATAAATATTTATGTGAAACAAATGCTTGATATTATTTTATTCATTTTGAACACAATGAAAGGTAAAACACCACAGATTTGAACATGAGCATTATAATATAAAAGTTAGAGTATTGAATAAGCATATTATAACTCCTACTTAACAGCATATCTTGTAGTTATGACTTAGAAGACATTCAATTTGTGGCGTGAGGGGTAAAGTGTTAAAGATACAAGTCCTTGTTTTCCTTCATTGGAGTCACAGGAGTTTTGCCTCAGATTTGGACACACCCAGAACATTGTGATCTCTACTGGGATAAAGTTTGAATGTTTCAGTCAGAGAAATGTTTAGGGATCTAATTTTTTTTTTTTCCCCAAAGTTGTTCCATGATCATATATAATCAAAATGCTTTGATATTGCATGCACTGAAAAAATATGACAGAAAAATACTTGGAAATTATATTTTCCATTCTCTGAAAAGTTGGGTTTTTTTTTAATTCTTGAAGACTTAAGTACTGTGTGTGACATGTAGTAGTGCAAATGCAAAGTTAATGAATATTTCAACATTAAAACTTATGACTTTGTTCAGCAGTAACTATACTGATGTTGTAGTTTCATTATGAAGTGTTGTGTTGTTGAGCCCTAGCTAATGAGCTCTGGCAAGATGCAGAATATATTAGCTTAAATGTGGCCTTTTAATGCAGCTTTACTCCTTTGGAAACTAAGCACGTGTCACATGGCCCTGCTCTGTCTCTTGTTGATGTATAGGCATATGCCAGTAACAGCT
This sequence comes from Tetrax tetrax, assembly GCA_009806455.1. Lineage (NCBI taxonomy): Eukaryota > Metazoa > Chordata > Aves > Otidiformes > Otididae > Tetrax > Tetrax tetrax. Next base: position 87,373 of record WHYT01016339.1, on the reverse strand, counting down.
CAAGTGATCTTACAGGACTTAGTCTTGCAACTTTTACATTAAGAGTAAAACAAGTTTTTGTTCATCCTTATTCTCTATTCAAGTCATGGACACATGAGAATAATTAAAATGTCGAGAAAATCTACTGTAGTGCTGAAGATGATCAGAGGGCTGGAGCACCTCTCGTATGAGGACAGGCTGACAGAGTTGGGGCTGTTCAGCCTGGAGAAGAGGAGGCTCCGAGGAAACCTGATAGCGGTCTTCCAGTACCTCAAGGGGGCCTACAGGAAAGATGGGGAGAGGCTGTTCAGTAGGGCCTGTTGTGATAGGACAAGGGGTAATGGGTTTAAAATAGAGGGAGGTAGATTTAGATTGGATATTAGGAAAAAATTTTTTGCAATGCAAGTTGTAGAACACTGGCACAGGTTGCCCAGAGAGGTGGTGGATGCGCCATCCCTGGAAACATTCAAGGCCAGGCTGGATGAGGCTCTGAGCAACCTGATCTAGTCAGGGAGGTCCCTGCTTCTTGCAGGGGGGTTGGACTAGATGACCTTTGAAGGTCCCTTCCAACTCTAACCATTCTATGATTTTATGATTCCTAGAAGCCTAAAAAGACTTCAAATATTACAGTAGCTAAGTGGCTGAAGATGTGCATTAATAAAATGAAATACACATAAAATACTGAAATAAGGCACTGGCAAGCTGATAGAAATCAGAATTCCTCCAGTGGACTTCAGGCAGTTTGCTTGCTTCTCCATGTGTGTAAGGATAATAATTTTTCTAAAAGTAGTGACAACTTTAACGTTACTTCTTGAGGATGTTTTGTTTCCTGGATGATATCATAATGATTAATTTTCAAAACTATAAATGATTTTTCATGAACTTGAATCTCCATGTCACGGAGGCCTTATTCTCTGTAAGTCAGTGATAAAAAGAAGCATTGCTTATCTGTTTCTGATCTAGTAGTTTTGGCTTTCTGCTTCTAACTCATCAATGATTTATTGTCATTCTCCTACTACCACTATGACAGATCAATATTAGAAATATTAGAAATCTGAGACTGAGAAAGTGGTTTTACTGTTGTTCCAGTTCTAGCTTAGGAAGTTCAAGTGTGAATCACTTATTTGGCTACAATCTTTACTCTAAAATCTGAGGAACTATTTTTGTATTAAAAAAAATAATCTAATCTGCATCTTATTCTGCAGAAGATCAGTTTTGCAATAACATCTCAAAAGATAAGGTTTTACTTATTATATTTTAACTTATTATATTTATATTATA